>LFYR01001913.1:272389-546490 GCA_001185155.1 Zostera marina
TCTCAAATACCTTCTCCAAGTGTGATACATGCTCCTCCAGTGATGGGCTGTAGATTAGAATATCATCAAAGAATACAATCACAAATTTTCTCAGATATTTCTGGAACACAGAATTCATAACTGACTGAAAAGTGGCAGGGGCATTTGTCAGTCCAAATGGCATGACAAGAAACTCAAAGTGCCCATGGTGAGTTCTAAATGCAGTTTTAGGAGTATCATTAGGACAAACTCTAATCTGATGGAATCCAGACCTCAAGTCCAATTTAGAGAAAATTACTGATCCTCTCAATTCCCCCAATAGCTCATCCACAGTAGGTATAGGAAACTTATCCTTTATGGTTAATGCATTTACTGCTCTGTAATCCACACACATTCTGTAGCCTCCATCTTTTTTCTTTATCAATACCACTGGAGATGAGAAAGGACTGCTGCTTGGTTTAATAGTTTTCTGTCTAAGCATCTCAGAAACCAATTTTTCTATTTCATTCTTTTGGAATTGTGGATACCTATAAGGCCTCACATTTACTGGTTTTGCACCTGGTTCAAGATGGATAACATGATCCCTCTCTCTCTGGGGTGGTAGACCATTTGGTTCAGTAAAGATTTCTGCATAAGATTGCACCACCTCATGTATTTGTGGAATCTCCTCACTGACCCTAGCCTCGGCTGAATCACTCACCATTGTTTCAAAGTAACAAAGAAAGGCTTCCTCAGTAATTGCTCTGAGGCATCTCAACTCCCCACGTGTAAGTGGTTCATCAGAAACCCAAGATATACCTTGCCAGCATACCCATTTGTCTTCCCACCTGAACTTCATATATAATTTCTCATAATTAGAGATGATATCACCCAATGTGCTCAACCATTGGATACCAATTACAACATTAGTGCCAGCCATCTCAATCAAAAATATGTCCATTGTCACCTTAGTGCCTTGGATGAGTATCTCCACCTGTTTACATACTTTGTTGCATAATAGCTTTGTACTGCTGCCAGTGTTAACATGGAATGCCTTGATGGGGTGGATCAACAGATTCATCTTCTTGGCTACCTTCATTTGCATGAAATTATGAGTGGATCCACAGTCCACTAGAATACTCACTGTCTTGTTCTCAATTTTTCCTTCTAGTCTCAGTGTGTCAGGACTCATCTGTCCCCTCATTGCATGCATACTGATACCAGATGGTATCTCTTCACTGACTATCTCTTCCACTTCATCCACAACATCTTCTTCTTCCGGATACATGTCATCATTATCTATTTCAATCAAGCAACTCCCATCTGCAGATAGGCTGAATAGTTTCCCTTTGCATGACTTCAAGTGGCCAGGAACAAATTTCTCCTCGCAATTGAAACATAATCCTTGTTTCCTTCTCTGAGCTCTTTCCTCAAATGAAAGTTTTTTAAATATGGGTGCCTTTTGGGTGTCAATAGACTTAACCACATTTGTGGTTGGTGCTGCTGCAGGTTTATATATAGTTCCTGTTGATGACTTTCCAAAATTCCAAGATATCTTATTACCCCCAAAGTTGGTTTTGATGCCTCCAGATTTGAGAGAATCACAACCTTCTACTAATAAGGCTATGTCAGATGCTTCCTGTATATCCACCGGTCTTGATTTAACAACTTCTTTCCTTATGTCTTCCCTGAGACCCGATATAAATGTTTCCAGGATGAAGTATTCTGGTAGCCCCAAGCATCTCGTGCTCAATTCTTCAAATTCATCAATGTATGCATTAACTGTAGTTGACTGAGTAAGTTTGCTCAATTTACCTCCGGGCAACGTATATTGAGTATTGTTGAACTTTTTATTAACTGCCACAACAAATGCCTTCCATGTGGATAAGAAACCACTCGCTTCCATCCATGAAAACCATTTCCTAGCCATTCCATCCAAGTGAAACGATACCCACAATAATTTTTGATTTTCAGGAGTTTTAAATACGATAAAAAATCTCCTTACCTCATACAACCAACTCTCTACGTCACTACCATCAAACCTTGGCATAGTGACTTTTATGTGTTTTGGAGGTGTAAAATTTTCATCATCAAGCACACATCTAGCATAATCTGGATTATCTAAGTCCACCAATGATAAATACTTCTGATCGTTGAAGTTTGATTTAGGTGGGCAAGGGTCTGGTTCCTCTGGAATATCAGTTCTTCCATGAGAAATGAATTCTCTGATTTGACCCGATAATTTGGTGATGCTGTCGAGAGCCACAGTTTTGAATTCGTTGAGTTCTTGTGCTTGTGCCAATTGAAGCTTGGTGAGCCTCACAAAATCGGCGTTGGATGAGATGTCGATGTTGGTTGCCATTTCCTACACAATATATGAGAACACAATATTGAAAGCACCAGTGATACCGGTTAAATTCCGTGAAGGTACCGGAGGGTTGGAGCAGTCCGGTGATGTCCGGGCGGCGGATCTGATGGAGGTGTACTCAGCGGTTTCTCGCTGGATGGTTGATGGAAAAAGGGGAAGTTTTTTTAGATTAAAATTTCATTTCCGTCTCATAACCTAGGTTTGGATTTTATACTAATTATTACAATACTCAAATTGGAAAATTTGCAACGTAGTCCTTGAATTTAATTGGCACTCTCTTGTTTCTAACCGACCTTCTTGTACTTGCATCCAGGTCCTTTGCTCCTTCCTCAATGTTGGGTTTTGCTCTAGCATTTGAGGACTCCTCTCCGGCGACAGCGTCGACGGCCAGCTCCCTCTCTAGGTCTGATGTGATCCCGGTGAGATCGATATCGATGTTGATCGCATCAGCTCGCGAGCCCAAGCCCAATGCTTAGGCTCGTTAAGCTCGATGTGTTCGGTAAAAAGTATAAAAAATTAAAAAATATATTATATTTAAAAAGAATAGAGATGTAGCATAGATAGTAAAATGTTTCTTAACATGTGAGAGGTCATGGGTTCGATCTCTTATGTCTCCAAATTATGCAGGTTAAGTTCGAGCCCAGGCTCGCGAGCCCGGGCCTGGAAAGTCTCTGACGAGCCGATCCGAGCCGAGCCCGAGCCCGAGTTTGAGCCCAGATGATACCTTAACGAGCCGAGTCTGAGCCCAGATGATACCGTAACGAGCCGAGTCCGAGCCCAGATAATACCTTAACAAGCCGAGCTCGAACCCGGCTCGACTCGTTTGACATGCACCCTATATAGATACCATAGTATATGAGTCCTTTCATATTGAATATTTATGTACATGACGCATTTCAGGTGTCGTACCTTGAATGTGTCGTCGTGAGTCATCAAATAATATACAATGCAAAAGATACTAATACATGTACGACTAAGGTGTCAAACGAGCCGAGCTGAGCTTTTGCTTATAGCGTCAGACTCGGGTTCGGCTCGTTTTAAAAATTGTCAAGCTCGATTGGGTTCGGGCTCGAACTTAACTTGCAGGTTAAAATAAATAATTAAAGATATGGAGGATCGAACTCGTGACATTTCACATGCTAAATAAACGTTTAACATCTGCGTTACATCTCTATTCTCTTTAAATATAATTTATATATATATATTTTTTACCGAGCCTAACGAGCTTGAGCTTCAGGCTCGGACTCGGTTCGTTGGGCTCGCAAACCCAAACCCGAGTCGAGCTCATCGAGCCGAGCTTTATTTGACACCCTATGTATGGCGTAAAGTCGATTCAATGAAAATGATTAATTTGACGTATTTTAACCTTGGCACACCTGATAGACATGTGGCATATATCTACTTATCTCTTTGCAATCATACCATAATATATATATGAATGAGTTACCTTTACAGCGATATCAATGATGGTGTTTGGAGGATCATTTGTCGTTAACTTTCCTTTGTAAACATTTCCAAATCCTCCACGTCCGATCAAATTTACAGGGGAGAAATCTTCAGTAGCCTTTTGGATATCATCATGTGAAATTTTGATGAACCTGTTTTCCCTCCATGAATTCTTACGAGCTTCCATGTTCTTTGTTCTTGCATCTTTCTTGCATTTGTTGTATACCAAAAGGAGTAGTACAATACCTGTGAAGCACATAACTCCGACAACACTGAAACTAGAAATGATGATTATGTTTCTCTTAGAGATATTTTGACGAGGACGAGGACGATTATGATTTTTGAAAAGCTTTTCATTCCCTTGGATGTAGAACAAATCGGTATTGTTGAAAATGCCTTGTGTCGGAACTTCACCTTCAAGATTGTTGTAGGAAAGATTGAGATAACCAAGTGAAATCATATCTTCCAAGTAAGAAGGAATCTGGCCGGAAAATCGATTTTCTGAAAGGTCGAGATGATTGAGCCCTTTGAGATTCTGAAGACTTTCTGGTATAGATCTGGTGAAGTCATTTCCTTGCAGCATAAGTGATTGAAGCAACACACATCTTCCAATGCTTTCCGGAATTCCTTCACGGAGTTTGTTGTAGGAGGCATCGAAGCTCACGAGATTAATCATGTTTCCGGTCTCTTTTGGGAGAATTCCCACGAAGTTATTGTGCGAAATGTTGAGAAAAATTGAAATCGTCTGTATCTTAAAGAGAACTTTCGGAACAACCCCAGTCAGGTTATTATGAGAGAGATCCAATACTGTCAGTTTATCCATGGCGCGCGACGAAGTTGGAAGGTATGGTTCCGGTGAGTTCATTCCGACTCATGTGGAGTTGGATCATGTTGGTAAGATTTCAGAATGAATCTGGAATTGTACCGGTGAGCTTGTTATTGATTATAGAGAAAAATCCTAGATTCCTCAGCCTTCCTATACTCTCTGGAATTGAACCTGTGAAGAGATTATTATCCAGCACTAGTCTGCTCAAACTGCTCAATTCACCAATCATCATCGGGATCTCACCCATAATCTTGTTGCTCCCTACATTCAACCACGTCAACTTCTCCGTCGAGAGTTTGGTTATAGAATCCGGAAGGAACCCAGTGAAGTTGTTGTTCGATAGATCGAGCGTTCTCAGGTAGAGGCAGTTGGTTAAAGAATCTATGAAACTCCAATCATCAGTTGAAAGTAGATTGTTGCCAATACCCAAAAAAGTGAGATTTGGAATAAGACTACCGATGTTTGAAGGAACTGAACCGATGAAGTTGTTGCCTTGGAGATATACTGCTTTCAACTCTGATACGTTGGTTAGAGCCAACGGAATCTGACCGCTGAACTTGTTGTCATTTAACGAGAGGTAATTAAGTTTAGGAAGATTTTTGCCGATATTTGACGGAATTGTTCCGGTCATTTGATTACTTCCGATGCTAAGTATGGAAAGAGATGATAAGTTGAAGAGAGATGTCGGAATTTTACCAGACAATTGATTGAACATCAATTCGAGATTCTGAAGATTGGTGCAGGCACCTATCTGAGATGGAATACCACCGACCAAATTGTTGTCTGATGCTAGGAGACTAACAAGGGAAGTGATGTTGCCGATTGAAGGTGGGATTTCTCCGGTGAACTGATTTTTTATAAGCATTACTCGCGCCAACTTTGGCATATCGAATAGAGATGGCGGAATCGGGCCACTGAAGTTGTTGCTGTATAAGTAGAGCCTAGCGAGTTGAGGGAGGTTACGACCGAAATCAGACGGAAGTTTTCCGGTAAGTAGATTAGACCCGACGGCAAAGTCCGAAAGAGACGAGAAATTGAAAATCGAAGGTGGGATTTGACCAGACAAACGGTTGAACGTCAAATCAAGAATTTGAAGATCGGTGCATACACCTATCTCAGATGGAATACCGCCGACCAAGTTGTTACTTTTAAGGAAGAGCTGAAGAAGAGTGGTGATATTGCCGATAGAAGACGGGATTTCTCCAGTGAGGTTGTTTTTAACTAAATCCAAGACTTGTAAGTTCTGGAGAAGACCCAACTCCGATGGGATGCTTCCCGTGAGGTAGTTGTCCCAAAGAATTAATCTTTGTAATTTGCCCCCTTGTGTGAAGTTTCGAGGAATTGCACCATGGAGTTGGTTTCGACTGAGTTTAAGAAGTTGGAGTTCCGGAAGGTCGGTGAAGAGACCTCCAGGAATTTCACCTTCAAGGAAGTTTAAATCAAGGTTCAGTCTCCGTAGACGACGGAGTGAGGCGATCTCCGAAGGAATATCACCATGTAGATTATTGTCTTCAAGATTTATCTCGCGAAGGAACGAAAGGTTCGAGAGATGAGGTGAGATTGTTCCGGTGAGATTCAGTGACGGCAGTACCAACGATGTCACTCGATGTGGGTGGAGAGGAGCATCACAGTGGACACCGAACCAGTTACATGTTCCGGTAGAGTCGTTCCACGACGTGAAAATGTAAGCTGCTTTGTTTTTGGCATTAGTGATGTACGATTTGAATGAGAGAAGCCCGATACGGTCGACGGTGGTAGAAGGTGTTGAGACAACCTCACCGGAAGATTTCGCGGCCGTGAAGTCTCCGAGGATAAGAAGAAGCTGAATGGATAATAAGAGCCTCATCATTTTCAACTATGGAGATTTCGTAATGTAATTTGATTTATATTACCATCATCATTAAATCATTAACACTCGTCCAATAAAATAATTTATTTATTTTATTGGATTATTATCCATTCATTTTATTAAATTATTTTTAAATCCTTTAAGGGCTAAGGCACATCTTTTTTGTTTTTGTTTTTGTTTTTTGGGTGCTTTTATGAGAAAAGACCCTGCAAGAATATAAAATTGACACAGCTTCAAGAAGAAGTATGATTTATGAAGGAAGAAAAGTTCAATGGCCCACTGTCCGCGGCTGTCACTACCTACCGGCCACCATCGACAAGCCACGACACCAAGTCAACAGACAACAACCCTCCCTCCACCCACTTCTTCCAAATTTACAACTTCCTTCCTACTCCTCCCTTACCTTCTCCAGTCGTTCTCCTCCTCTTTCTCTCTGCCTCTCCGTTGTTCGTTGTTGCTCGATCGGTGATCTTGTTCAGAAGCAGTTATTCCGGGAACTGTAAATCCCTTTCTCTTCCTGTTTGGCTCGAGCACGCACGCACGATCCAAGATCAGAAGGTAGTTCTGGGCTTGAGGATGTGGAGGGAAACTAGAAATGCGGCCGGTAGTTCTTCTGGGGATTTCTTCTACAGAGTGAAGCCTGAATGTGTCGAGGATGTGCCCAAGACAAGTTTTAAGATTAAGGTTGAACACACTTTTTTACATTATAATTTTGTTTTCTTGATCGATTGTTTTTTGTTGTTTTTTCTTGCCCTAAATTGAAACATTGGGCAAACTGCAATTGTTTGGATGCAGATGGGGAAAACACTCAGTTCTCGAAAGTGGAATTCATCGTTTACTTCAGAAGGTTATTTGGATATAGGGAAAACTCTCCGTCGAATTCAGCGCGCGGTAAGTGATTTATTTAGATTCTTATTTCTAGATGACTGAATCTCTTTTAAAGCGAATTAACATAAACTTTGTGGCTTTGTTAAAGGGCATTCATCCATCAATAAGAGGAGAAGTATGGGAGTTTCTTCTCAGTTGTTATGATCCGTGTAGCACTTTCGAAGAGAGAATACAACTGAGGTTTCGTCGAAGGTGACTGTCGTGTTTTTTGGTTGTAAAATTTTTCAGATTTAAAAATGACCACCACATTGCCTGATCAATTTCAGTTATGTTTGTTCTTTTTTATTTAATGTAGAAAGGAGTATGATAGGCTGAAGGACGAATGCAGGAGCATCTATTCTCTTGTTGGCAGTGGACGGGTTATCACAGCTCCGATAATAAATGAAGACGGCAAACCTATTCAGGATCCATTGGTACTCTTTGAAGCCGGTTTAAATCCACTTCAATCTTCGCAATCCAATAATGATACACAAAACCTTGTTCCTTTGGATAAAAAAGTTATTCAATGGAAATTAACATTGCATCAAATCGGTAACACATGATGCTATTTAACAAATTTTAAACAAAACTACATATGCAATAGCTTCACATTTTCATCATTTCTGGATTATTGATTTTATAAGATACAATAATAATTCACAAAAATTTATGATATTTTTTATAGGACTCGACGTGGTTCGCACTGATAGAACATTATCATTTTATGAGAAAAAAGGCAACTTAGCAAAACTTTGGGATGTACTAGCAGTTTATGCATGGTTGGATAAAGATATTGGCTACAGTCAAGGTGATTCAATCTTCATGTGTGATTTGTTTGATATCTTTGGAGTTAACCTATTAGATCATTTCTCTACCATTCAGGAATGAGTGATCTTTGTTCACCGATGATTATACTTATTGAAGAGGAAGCTGATGCATTTTGGTGTTTTGAAAGATTAATGCGTAGATTGGTATTCTTCTCTTATCCATGACCGTTTTTCTTCCTTTTTAATTCCTATTTAAGATGTATGGATTTATATTAAAAGAATAAAGAGGGGAAATGCTGATTTTAAGTTTGTTTGATTATTTGTTCTGATATTTAAATTTTAAATCCTTTAGTGTCTGCTGATCATGTGCATTTTATTTGTTTAAAGAGAGGAAATTTCAGATGCATAGAGCGCTCCCTTGGAGTGGAGAATCAACTTCAAAGTCTTGCAGCAGTCACACAAATTATTGATCCCAAGCTTCATGAACACTTAGGTTTGTTAATTTACATGCTCAATCATATATTCACATTCATGATTCATTCAATTGCGTGAACTGCTTATTTCATTTTTTAAAATGATCTCCTTCAGTTATCATCACTCATCAACCAAATGCAGTTTAGTTACTGTTAGATTATCAGATTAAGGAGGTGTTTGTTATTTTATTCAGAAACACTAGGCGGAGGTGATTATCTATTTGCATTTCGTATGCTTATGGTGTTGTTCCGCCGTGAGTTTTCATTTGGAGACTCACTGTACTTATGGGAGGTACAGTACGTCTGCAAGTCAGCAAATTCTATAATATTATCCGTGTATGATATTTCTTACGAAATTAATAGGTCTTTTTTCCTTTCAATTTTTTAACAGATGATGTGGGCTTTAGAATACGACCCAGATGCATTTTCAGTGTACGAAGAATCAGCATCAAGAGGAAAATCAAAATCAATGAGGCAATTCGGGAAGTTTGAGAGAAATAAATTGAAAAATAAATCAAAGAGGAACCCCCAAGATCCACTTCCTATTTCTATTTTTTTAGTTGCCAGTGTCCTTGAGGAAAAAAGTTCAAAGTTACTGACAGAAGCTAAAGGTCTAGATGATGTTATAAGGGTAAGATTTCTCAGCATATGCACAGAAGAAATTTTTATACATATCAATAAATAAATGCCCGTTTCAGATATTAAATGACTTGAATGGAAATCTTGATGCAAAGAAAGCTTGCAGTAATGCAATGAAACTTCACAAAAAGTATCTTAAAAAGGTATAATACCATTGTATTCACCTGGTTTTTCCATGATATATATATAAGAAACACTTCCGGTGAGATATCAAAAATGAGAAATCTTATGAGAATTGAGATATTAATTTAGGTCATTCGTTTATTTTAAATAAAATGGACCATATCTTGAGGTGGATCATATCTTAATGTTGTACCTCAATTTATTGTAAATGAATGGTTTAGATTAATATTTCATTTTTTATGTCTCACCTGAAGCTCACCTTACTTATATAAATGAGATGACAAATACATATATTAATGCTTTTAATTTCCATTTCAATTTGCATTTGCAGGCAAAGAATACAGCTATAAATAGAACTTCATGATGTACTTTTAATTCATTTATCTGTAAAATGTAAAAATATTATTTTCTTGAGTATAATGTAAAAACCTATTCATTTATTGGTTTTAAAAGTCTGTCACTCTGTTTCTTAGAAGCGTTTCATGTAGTGACATCGATCTTGAGAGCTTGATAGAAGACTGTCCACTGCTTAATGATCGATTCTTGGAAACAATGATCTACAATTCTCAAAATACATGCCCACAATCTTTGGTAATTTTTTTTTGATGCCATTAACATTTTTCATTAATAAAAATGGACAATGCCCTGATTATATAGAAAAAGAAAATTACAGAACAAAGAAGCAAATCAGAAATAAGTCAAATGACCATCGTCATTCTTCAAATAAATATGTAATCTAATTATATAATAATTAGATATGTTTTCTCATAAAGATGTTCTTCCATAATTTGGTGATAACAATTCTTTTTGTGACATTCTGATCAAATTAAAAAAGAGACCAATATATTTGATTTTTTAAAAAACTTCGGAAGGTCTAGTGGTGGATCTTCAGTATTTGTGGATGAAACTAAAATAAAACTAAAACCATGGCAGTATGGCATGATGGATGTTTGAGGCATCATGGTCAAATATAAATGGTATTTGCTTACTGCCCAATACTCATTAGCTTTTGCATTAAATTGGCCATAGCTAATTAGCTATTGATTGGCAATTATTATTTCTCAATTTTGAAAAAAACTCAGAATCTCTCATGTGAGATGTCAATGTTGGACATATGAGAAACTTGGCCTGAAACCTTAAGCAAAGCATATATAAAATGGTAACATTGACAAGCCAACTAGGTAGGCCTAACTCCTAAGGCCAAATATTTTCCAGCAAAAAAATGATACGCAAAAGATGAAAAACTGGGTACACCTGTAAAGTTAATTCCAAGATACTTGGCAGCAGTTCCAAGTACTTTACAGCTTGTAAAGGTCACACGGACTTAAACCTATTTAACCTCATCACCATCGCCATTCTCTTCTCATCAAACTACTTGGAAGTTGGAATTCGTCTCCCTAGATACCATGGCAAACATAAGCTTCTTAATGCTGTGCCTTCTTATGCTGGCAATGACACCCCTTCTTGCCACTGCAACTCAATTCACGGTTGGAGGTTCAATGGGCTGGACCGTGCCCTCACCTGATTCCCATTACTTAGTCTACAACCAGTGGGCTTCTAACTTGCGATTTCAAATTGGAGATTCTTTGTGTGAGTTTCTAAATGAATCTATCAATCAATAAGCCAAAGCCCCAAAATGTTGGTCCTTGATATATATATATATATATATGTATTTGATTGCAGTGTTTGTGTACCCTGCGGCCAAGGACTCGCTGCTACAAGTGAACGCCGAAGATTATGCCAATTGTGTAACATCATCGCCATTGGCCAAGTTCGATGATGGTAACACCGTGTTCATGTTCGATAGATCAGGCCCCTACTACTTCATCAGTGGCGTTGACAAACATTGCATGAAGAACCAATCCATGATTGTCGTGGTTCTTGCTGACCGGAGCCATGATAGCAAGCACAACCCAAGCCTACCACCTCCGTCGCCCACGGACGATTATGATTACCCTTCACCACATAACTCACACAATAACGCCGCATCTGTGGAGGCGGTGGGTGCCATAAGTTCCATCGGAGCACTCCTTGGTTCGATCATGATGGCCTTCCCTTGAAGTGAGTGGATGGTAACTATCAAATATATAATGCATGTTATGTACTTGTGTATGATTGGTTTGAGAATTGAAAAATAAGAACATATATGAATTATGAATATGATGCTAAATTGATATTCATTTCGGATTCGGTATTTGGAAATTGAAAAATTGAAATGCAAGGGTGTATAGAGATGAATAATGATAAAAAATGGTAGCTTTTGCTACATCTTGAATCTGGATATATATGAGCAAATAACATTTGAACATTGTCATTTTTTTTAATGAAATTTAATTATTTTAAAAAAAGTAAATAAATTGAGCCAGACCGATAATTGCCCTAATTTAAACTTTTTTATAAAGATAAAATTTCATTAGAGTTGAAAGGGGCCTATCCCAGAGTTACAATATAGATACAAAAGTAAATCCCTAGCTTTAACAAACCAACACAATTCTGGAGTAGGCAAATAATGAATATTAAATATTCCAGTTCTCACCCAATTCAGTCTAGATATTAGATTGGGGGATCTGACGAAGGCAACACAAAAGATTATGTACCATTCTCCCTTTGGGGGTTACTACCTACTATGAAATGCTATTGGGTGTTTGTCGTGACATATATGGACGGAAAAAAAGAAGATAAAGACAACACATTCTTATGCCTCCTGAGGTAGTCCTTAAGGAGGTCATTAAAGACTTCAGTCTCTCATTTGATTCAGTGTATTTTAAGAAAAGTTGTTGTCATCCTTTGGAGACATCTATGATGAAAGTATGGGATACCAACCTTCTGAGACAACGTATCTAGTTATTATATAACTAGATTACATAGCTAATGGGAGAGAGTCAATGAGCTTCTTGCTCATTTCTTTTTACTTCTGTTTTATTTTTATATTTATTTTTGTAAACTGGACATTAGCCTTATTTTTTTAGTAAAATTTAATTGTTTTAAAAAAAAATCCTTTAGGAGAATAACAGAATATATCTTTAATTTAGACCTAGCCCTAATCAAATTTCGAGATTTATCTTAATCAGATATGACCTGATCGACAAAGCCCAACGTCCAGGTCGGATAAATGAGAAAAATCCTTATATCGAATTTTATCAGAAATAACATGATGAGAACAATCTTTTTTTTTTGTTACAATATTGGGTTTTTGGTACATAAATAAATATATATTAAAGTATATATATTAAAATTCTAACTTTAGACCTTCAACCATGACTGTGTTTTATTTTTTATAATATTGTTTATATTATAAATTGACTTTTGAAAATCTATTTGTTGAAATGACTATATATTGTCTATTGTGTATTTTATTTATATTCTTAAAAAAGATCTTACTCTACCATTACTCTATTACCTTATTTATTTATCTACAAAAATATATTATTGCGATCATTTACCTCTCCCATTCCATAGTCTCCAGTTTCCATCTTTTCCAATCATGAATTAGTCGCCCTTTCTAAAAAAAGGGAATACGAGTAATCAAAAGATATCCTCTCGGCGCCGGAGAAAGTCTTTCGGTCCGACGATTGGTGTAAACCTAGCTAGCGATCGAGTGATCTTTCTTTATATGTAATTTTGTAAAAAAATTATAAGCAATATTGTATTTAATTTGCAACACTCTTAATTGACATGTGTTTGATCGAACTGTTAATTAGTTTGAAAAAACAGAAGACATCATTGAAGCATGTGTTTGATCTGTAGAGTAGTATATATATCAATATCAACCAAGATAATCTAGAAGCATAGACATTGGTGCAAAGCAAACTCCTCCCTGCATCCCTCTCAATTCAATCCACATATCATCAAACCCTAATTCATTTGATGTCATTTCTTTCTAAAACACATAGAATCAAACAACTAGAATTAGAATTACAACATAATTAGGTAAGAATTAATAGAGTTTAATTACCTCTAACCTTAGAACAACAAACAAGAGGTGAACTAGCAGTATCTTTCATATTTGTCGCAATTGAAGCGGCGTCGGACAAGAGAGAGCTAGAAGCAGTGTTAATTGATGTTTCCATCCTCTTATCCGCCACCATGGTATCATCAAAGTAAGAAGTCCAACCACTCTCCTCTAAAGAAGACGATGCACGATCACCACCTTCCTTCGAGGATTGCAGAGTTGAGCCTTCCATTTATGATTCTAGGAAGACATTCGATTTATTTATAAAAACGACAAGGCGCATATATAAAATGAGAGGGAAAAAAAGAATATGAAGAGAACATGTAAGGTAAGGTATACATGTAGTTATTAAAATTGATATATATAGTTAAATTTGTATGTATATATGGAGGCAATGGAGGAGATATAAAATATTAAATAATTTGAAATAATTAAATCTTATCCATCCAGTGAAATACATTAACATTAATATCATAAATCAATTTTCGATTAAAGACATTGTTATCTTTAATAAAAACTTTTAATATTTGCAAAAAAAAAAATCAATTATCGATTTGAGGGATAAATAATCTCCTAATCTCAATTAGGACTGAGCATAAAGTTTGAGTCTGATGATCTGCTCGGGCCCGGTCTAATTTAAATTTGGGCCAGGCTTATGCTTGATTTTCGATAGATAAATAATATTGAGTTAATGAATTTAAATCATTTTTATTGATGTAGTTTTGAACTCTAAATTTTATTGATGTAGTTTTAAATAATTCAAAAGAAAACTGTGGATTTGATTGTACAGAGTAGAGACTGGATTGCAAGAGAATCAAAAAGTTCCTCCCTGTTCATTATCATGCTCTATACCATCAGCTCATACATCATTCTTTCCAAATGTGATAGATGGTGATTTCAGTGGCCAAGCATTGCAGAGCTCAGTTTTCCAATTAAGTATTTCTTCTTACCATAATAGCATGATCTCTTCTGTTGATAGTTTTCCATTCTTTACCTGGCCTTCCATGGAGGGTAAATTTGTGGATTATACCAGCCAATGTTTATTTCCCTAAATTGTGTCCCTAATTAACTTTCTTTGAATACAGTGAATGATTCCTCAAATGACCTCCAATTCCAGAACTAGTTTCATTTGGAACTGTCTTCCTCTTATCTTTTAACTAAAACTGTCGTCTTATTTGATATCTTCTGAATAACTTCTTAGTTCTTCCTTACTGATAAAAAAAATCACTCTTTCGTTTAAAATTCATTTATTGTTAAGGCACAATGGATTCACCAACTCTTTGATAGGAAGAAAAATCCTGGATTTCGGTTTACAGCTAGGATAGAAGACGGTAAGAGAATCCAATGACCCAGATTCTCATATATGTGGTTTCTTTAATACATAGCAGGTGAGAGAAAGAGAAAGTTAGGACTCTGTTTAATCATGTCCAGGATTCAGGTGATTATGTTTAATCTGGTCTATTTTTTTCTCATTAGGCTCAGTCTTTCAGAAATAGATAATGATTACTAGAAGTAATTGAGTATCACCCTGTTTCTGTAGAAGAGCAGACAATATCATATCAGAAAGACATTCATCAGACAAGATCTGAAATCATTTTGCTTAGGGATCTGAAATTCTGTATCAAAATATTGATAGTAATCAATGACTATATATCAAGGATTTTGGTGTTTTGTATTGTAATGGCTTATGACAAGAGGAACCAACCTATCTACCCACCACTTTGTAAGGTTGTAAAGTTTTATGACTTTCATTTACCCTCCTCAGTCATGTGATCCAATGCTTGACTGTGTTCAAAAGGTAAGGATTTCATGAGTTTGACAGCTGCTACACTGTAAATTTGGGAACTGTGCATTTGTTACTTGTGGAGATTGTTTTGCCACTGTTCATTTCAGGTTGAATAATGTTTCAAAATACCTCAAAGTTTCAATTGTGTAGGATTGACAAGATTAATTTTAGTTCTTCCCCAAATGGGTCATCAATCTAAACTATCCAATGCCCTGTTACTGTTATATAAACAAAGAGATTCTTCTTAGTTCTTACCCCTTTTCTTGCCAAATACATTCATTTATATATTTTATTTAATATGGTTGCAATTTGCATGCATAGAAAAATAATAACATAGTTAGTTCAATATTAGAATATGCTGAATTAATGATGATGATTGATGATCATATTTTAATATTAATTCAACCTAGGATCGATATATATATGCTTTGGGATTCATTCTCCATTATTATTTTTGTATGTATTAAATATTAATTCCTTTCTTATAAATATTAAATATATTTGTTTGTGTAATTGTGTGTAGTTTTCATATTTATACATTCTAACCATTTAATTATTTAAAACTAATTAATGGCATTGGCAACTTATATATATTTAATTTGGCTAATGAACTATAACTAAGTTGAATACTTGTCATAAAATCATGTATTAATTAAATTTGTCCAAACATTTAGATTTCTTATATATGTAATTAACTATATAATTATGTTGTTTGATGAAATATTACCTGAAATATATATATATATGATTTTACTTTAGTTTTGAAAATCTAAGAGTATTTTCAATCGATTGTGATTGTGAATGAGACAACAGTATAATCATCTGTTTAATTTTTAATTTCAAATATTTTTTTGAAGTTTTCTTCTTCTTGTTATGTTAATTAGAAATGTTATCACATACCTACACCTTCCATTTTTTATCGTTATTCTATGGTTCTAGTTGATTAATAATTAATATTAACCGCGTAACAATATATTAGACTTATTATAATATGCTTAAAAATAATAGACAAAATTTGGAGGATACTATGAAATGTTATTGGGTGCTTGTCGTAGCATATATGGACGAAAAAAAATAAAAGATATAGCATGTTAGTATGTCGATCCTGAGGGTCGGTAATCTTTAAAAATGTCATTAAAGACATCAGTCTCTCCTAATTGATTCAGATTATTAATTACAAAAAGAGTTGTTGTCACCCTTTAGAGACATCTATGATGAAAGTATGAGAGACCAATCTTCTGATACAGCGTATATATCTAGTTACTGTATATATAACTAGATCGACTATATATATATATCTAATGGGAGAAAGTCAATTCAATTACCTTCTTGCTTTTTTTTTTTTTTACTTCTGTTTGTATTTCTATACTATATGTAAATTAGACATTGACCTTATTTTTTTTAATAAAATTTAATTATTTCAAAAAAAAAAAAAAAGATAAAAAATTAGATGGATGGATGTGATATTATAAAATATCTTATAACATGAATGGTTTCCTTTAATTGTCTTGACTATATAAATAATTGGATATAGATGTAATATTAAAAAGTAAAAGATAGAAAAAATAATTAAGGACTAAATTGAAATTTATGAATAAATCGAACGGTTGTAATTAATAAGGTAAATCTAGGTGTATTAATAATTAATTACACAATTGAAGTATAACTGAATAACTGATGAATTGAAATATAAATATAAAATAATTAATATAACTCCTGAAATATGATTTGTAATTAGTTTAT
This sequence comes from Zostera marina, assembly GCA_001185155.1. NCBI lineage: Eukaryota > Viridiplantae > Streptophyta > Magnoliopsida > Alismatales > Zosteraceae > Zostera > Zostera marina. Next base: position 289,187 of record LFYR01001913.1, read on the forward strand.
TTTTCGTACAAAAATGACAGGATGATGGATCATGTCTTAAATTGTCCTACCCAATGTAACTATCATTCATACCTATTTTAATTTAGTCATATAAAATTAAAATCAAACTTTTTTGGTAGTTAATTTCTAAATATAAAAACAACTGAAAAATAAATAAAAAATTTATTTTCATTAATTAAATGCGTGGGGCATCAATAATTAAATTGGTATTAATGATTTTCTCACACTTAGGTGCTCTGATTTGATTTGATTGGCCAGTTCATCTATCTATATATTTATTTGAACATTAGTTAAGATGTAAAAATCACTCACATTAATCTCAATTTTTTGTTTTAATTATTAATTAGCAAAAAAAAAATGAAAATGAAAATGATTTGATGTTTGGCAGGCATTGACTGATCGATATGATGATGGGCAGTGGCTGTGCATTCATTACAGAATTTGGAGATAAATAAGTTTTTTTTCTTTGTTTAATTTGATCTTTTCCTTGTTCTTCACAATTCCAAAAATAGGTTATATAAGAACACCTAATCATTCTTATCTTTTCCTTTTACTTTTTTCCTCCCAAAATTCAAGCCATGGATTGAGGAGTAGTGCATGCGTGTTTTTTGTATTCATTTATTTTGCATATTCCCCAAAATTTCACATTGAATGTGATATGCATATTGCATGGATCGATATTATAATTTCATTTAATTTGATTTAGTAGACAAAGAGACACCACTAGCTCATCTCTCCTTCCCATCCAAATCAATCAATTAAAACTCTCCAATGTGGCAATGTCAACCAACATACTCCCCCCATGGATCGGATCGGAGGAGTGTGGAAGAAGCTAGCTAGGCAATCCCCAGTAGATCGATTGACAAGCAGGTAAACAACATAAACAACCCATCCATCTATCCAGCCAACCAGCCAGCCAAGTTTAGCCAAGCCAAGCCAGCCAGCCAGTCATGAATTAAGAGCATTTAATGTTAGCCGGCCTACCACTCTTCTCCATCCATTCATCACCATCACAAAACCCTAGAAATTAAAATACAGTCCACAATACATACATGTTCTTCTTCTTCTTCTTCAACTACCCAGCATCTCAGCTTTTAATGGCATATCATCTCATGTAGTCATGTGGGCGGGGAGAATTTATTAATTTCAAGGTTTCTAGGCTGGAATGAATTATAATCAAGAATTGGGATTTATTGATCTGTTGATTCAATTTATTTTAACCCGTCTGATCTCAACTTTGAACACAGTTTAATTACATAACATATAAATCTCGGTTACAATCGTGTTAATTAATATCTCTCTCTCTCTGTCTGGCAATTACACCACCACCTCTCATAAATGCTATTGCACCCTCTCAATGGGATGTGCCATTACTCCTTGCAAGGTACTGTGACACATCTTCTTCCACTTGTTCTTCTCCTCCTCCTCCGGTTGCTGGTTCTTTTTTTCTTTCTTTCTGTGTTTCAGCCCAAATCTAGACCCCATCGAACCAACGCAGATCTGAGGGTTACTCTCCTCTCCGGCCATCTTCTTCTTCTTCTTCTTCTTCTCTATATCTGTTGCACCATGTATGTGTTTGTTGCTTTTCTGCATGGTGCCATGGGGTTTATTTCTTTGTCTTTCTTCCATGCTGTTTTGCAGGAGATAGAGATAGTCAGATAGAGAGGAGGTGAAGGTTTCCGTTTCCGTTTACGTTGGAGTTGCCCTCTTCCAAAAAAAATTGTTTCTTTTTCGTATTCATGTCTGAAGTTGGGGGAGAATAATTAGGGTTTGTAGAATAGGAGAGAAAGAACATGCCTGCTGGAATACTGATTCCGGCAACACATATGCAGTCGATGATAGGTGGTGGAAGATCCAACGGTACTGCCGGAGTTTATGGTTCTGCATCTGGATTAACACTTAGCAGTCAGGTTCTTTCTTCTTCTTCTTCTTCTTCTTCTGTCGACTGATTCACCCTCTTCCAAAAAATAAAATTTTTAAAAAAAGATTTTTTTTGGTTTTCCTTTCAAAATTTCCTATTTCTGGTTGATTTGGGATTCACTTTCTTTTTCCAGTCGATTTAATTAAAATTGTGGATTCGATCTTTGGATCTTCTTGATATATAGAAATTCTGATCATCACTCGTCAATCCAGAATTACAGAAACCAAAACTAAAATTCAACAGTGATTTTTACATACTATTACTACTATTATACCGACGTGCTGCGTGTGATTTTTCAGCCGGATCGGATGGACGGACAGCAGCAGAATGAAGAACAGAATGAGATGAACCTGCAATTCAACTCGCAAACTTCGGTGTTGATGAGGGGGCGGAATGACGAAATTGACAACAAATCGAGCAGTGAGAATAACGAGGGTGGTTCCGGTGATGATCAGGACTCCAACTCGCAACGTCCGAACAAGAAGAAACGTTATCACCGTCACACTCAGCATCAGATCCAAGAGATGGAGGCGTAAGACCGATCCCAAAATTCCAATTTTTCCTCTTCTTCTGCATCCTATGATCTCATCTCATCACTGATTTTAATCCGATCATGCACGCAGTTTCTTCAAGGAGTGTCCACATCCAGACGACAAGCACCGGAAGGAACTCAGCCGGGAATTGGGGCTAGAACCACTCCAAGTCAAATTCTGGTTCCAGAACAAGCGCACCCAAATGAAGGTTCGGCTTCTTTAATTTTTTACAATCTTAATCGTATTTACTGATCGGAATATTAATTCATTCTAACACTGTTCGGCCGATGGGTGACTGAGTGCAGACTCAACACGAACGGAGCGAGAACTCACAGCTCCGAGCGGAGAACGAGAAGCTACGTATCGAGAACATGAGATACAAAGAAGCACTGAGCAATGCGTCGTGTCCGAACTGCGGCGGCCCGGCGACTCTCGGAGAGATGAGCTACGACGAGCATCATCTTAGGATCGAAAACGTCAGACTCAGAGAAGAAGTATATATATATAGATATATTTGTCGATTAGTTATATATATACGTACATATTTCCGGTGATTATGTATACTGATACCAGATTCTCTCTTTCCAGATCGATAGGATAACCGGAATAACAGCGAAATACGTCGGGGGCAGACCTTCCATGGTGAATTATCCGATGACATCTCCGCAAATGGGTGGACGAGTACCGTCTCTTGATCTTGGTGTTGGAAGCAGTAGCAATATCAATAACAACAGCGGACATTTGGGAGGAATACAGCAACACAACATGGTATCAGAGATGTTCGGAGGAGATACACATGAAGCAGATAAACCCATGATGATCGAAGTTGCAGTGACGGCCATGGAAGAGCTGATAAGAATGGCGCAGCTCCGAGATCCACTCTGGGTTCTCTCACCTGACAACTCCACCGAGATTCTAAACCAAGACGTGTACTTCCGAACTTTTCCGAGAGGCATCGGACCGGCGGGAATGGGGATGAAATCCGAAGCTTCGCGTGATTCCGCCGTTGTCATCATGAACCATCTTCATCTCGTGGAGATGCTGATGGATGCTAATCAGTGGTCAACTGTATTTTCATGGATCGTCTCCAGAGCCGTCACGGTCGAGGTTTTATCCACTGGAGTCGGTGGAAACTACAACGGAGCACTCCAGGTGATGTCTGCAGAATTCCAAGTGCCGTCACCTCTAGTACCGACGAGAGAGAATTACTTCATTCGGTACTGCAAACATCACTCCGACGGAATATGGGCCGTTGTCGACGTCTCATTAGACCATCTCCGGCCAGATCCCATGCCCAAATCCCGGCGCCGACCATCCGGATGCTTGATCCAAGAAATGCCAAATGGGTATTCGAAGGTGACTTGGGTCGAACACGTGGAAGTGGATGATAGATCCGTTCATGATATCTACAAAGCCGTAGTCAACTCCGGCATCGCCTTCGGAGCCAAACGGTGGGTGGCTACCTTGGATCGACAGTGCGAAAGACTGGCAAGCGTGATGGCAAGCAACACTCCGTCCGGCGATATTGGAGTCATCACAAGTCAAGAAGCCAGGAAGAGCATGCTCAAACTAGCGGAGAGGATGGTCATAAGTTTCTGCAATGGAGTCAGCGCTTCGACCACACATCAGTGGACTACATTATCCGGTAGTAGCGCCGATGATGTTCGTGTCATGACAAGGAAAAGCATTGACGATCCCGGTCGTCCTCCCGGCATCGTTCTCAGCGCCGCCACCTCCTTCTGGATTCCCGTTCCTCCCAAGCGCGTCTTCGAATTCCTCCGCGACGAAAATTCTCGCAGCGAGGTATATATATATATAATATATCTACTTGCGATTCTGCTCAATTACTGACGACTGATCAATCATCGGTTGGGGTGCAGTGGGATATACTTTCCAACGGAAGTGTTGTTCAAGAGATGGCGCATATTGCCAATGGACGGGAGCAAGGAAACTGCGTCTCCCTGCTCCGAGTTAATGTACGTACTAGCTGTTCTTTCTTCTTTTTGACGGTGAGATTGATGGTCGGATGAATTTCGTTTTTTTTTGCATGCAGAGTGCAAATTCGAATCAGAGCAACATGTTGATTCTACAAGAGAGTTGCACTGATTCAACCGGAGCGTTTGTTATCTACGCGCCCGTGGATATAGTTGCAATGAACGTGGTTCTCAATGGAGGAGATCCAGATTACGTGGCTCTACTTCCATCAGGCTTTGCCATACTCCCCGACGGACCTCTTCCTCCGGCGCAGCAGAGTGGTAGTGAGTCGTCGAGGGTCGGGGACATCGGAACCGGTGGTTCTCTTCTAACAGTTGCGTTTCAGATACTGGTGGATTCTGTCCCAACTGCCAAACTCTCTCTCAGTTCCGTTGCCACTGTCAACAGTCTCATCTCATGCACTGTGGAGAGGATCAAGGCCGCCGTAACAGCAGCCGACAATCACAACGACAACCACCGGTAATTAACAGCCACAGCATCGTCGTCGTCATCCTCATCCTGGTGTGCTGATGGGGATGGTTTTGTGCATGTGGGAAGTCAAGAACGCACCTCATTTTCCTTGGTAAGTGGTAATGGTTTAGGGTTCGGGTATTGACTTCCCCTCTCACATTTCAAATATCTATAATATACACTGCCATGAATTCTTCTTATCTGGAACTGATGCTCTGTCTTTCTTGTGTCTTTTAATCTGTCGTGTTCTTTAATTTGTAATCGTTTTGCTGTGTTCTTTCCAATTCCAAATTAAATCAACTTCTTTATTTTTCAATTTTCAGTTTCAATTTTCAAATACGAAATAAAACAAGCAAAGAAGATATAAATTATCAACCAACTGTGAAATGTGAATGAATATCAACAGTTTTCGAGATATCTTATTTTGAATTAAAAAAATGGATCAAATATGTTATCTCATAGGAATCCTTTCCTTTATAAATCACATACAGTCATACAATAATACAAGTTGATCATTTATTTATTTATAATCTACATAAAAACTGAGAAAGAAGAGTTCTACTACATTCTACTTTAAGTTAGCAGTAACAGGGATTGTTCTACAATCTACATATTAATTTACTGGATTGCACAAGAATCATGAATGTATGTAAAATAAAGATTGCCAAATCAAAGGATCATCCTCTCTGCTTCTATAGAATAAATCGACCGATCAATCATGAATCAACAACTTTGCAGATGATGTGCACTCTGCTTCCATGATATTAGTAGCCAACCACCATGGGCACACATCAACATGGCAGATATGCTGTACAAGGAAAAAATTACCCATTCATCATATGAATTCATGTGAAACTCAAGACTAATTTACATACAATCAGGTTAATTCTGGAATGTCTCTTGATCAAATCGCTTCAGCTCTCATTCACCCCTGCAGCATATCATGTGCCAGTTAGATAAATTTACTTATTGAAGATAATAAATTTGAATCCCTGCCACATATTTCAAGCATACATATGAGTAGTTCGATCCTAGAGAATTAATTTTATTTTTTCACAAAACATTATATAATTTCAGTGCAGATAAGTGAAATAAGGAATGCAGAACACTCTCTCAATAGACCAGAGGTAAAATAAAGACGGATTAAAAACAGTACAGACTAGAAAAAAATACTAAAATGCAATATGATTTTGAAATAAAACAAAAATTCTAATTCCAAGCCAAAGATGATAAGCACACAAAATTAAAATTGCAATATCATCTATAAATTAGCTCACCGTTATGATTGCTTCTGACCTTCACTAGATTCAGACATACATTTAGCATGTACGATAGGACCAAGTTGAGATATATCCATCCCTTCAATAGGTTCCCCAGGTGCATTCATGTAAACAGCACCTCGATACATCCACTCATCAGCCTCGTCACTATAAAAATCCTCAAATACATCACCACACAATGCACAAATATTCTGGTTTTCATCTGCAGGAACAGCTAATTCTTTCTCCTCAGTTTTGTCCACAACTGCTTCTGTAGGTAGAAACCCAGGACTAACATCTGTACCCACTGCTTCAGCACCACTGAGCCATTCCTTACCACTTACAAACCACTTACGTGATGGTTTCTGCTTACGCATTTTAGACATGCGATTCTTTGTAACATGCCAATCCATGTGCGTACTATGCTCTTCTTGGCACTTAAAACGCATCCCACATGTTTTGCATTGTCGAGGGAGCTTATCATATAAATCATTTATAACATGTTCATGACGAACTTTGAGGAGCTCAAGATCAAATTCAAGTCCAATAGAATCCTGTGAAATAGTATCATTAATAACCTGATAATATTTTATTAAATATTATCATTCTCTCATTTGATTCAGTGTGTTACAAGAAGAGTTGTTGTCACCTTTTGGAGACATCTATGATGGAAGTATGAGAGACCAACCTCCTGAGGCAGCGTATCTAGTTACTGTAAAACTAGACTACATAGCTAATGGGAGAGAGTCAATGAGCTTTTATTCATTTCTTTTTACTTTTGTTTTTATTTCTACACTCTTTGTAAATTGGGCATTGCCCTTGTTTTTTTAATGAAATTTTAATTGCTTCAATTTTTTTATTTATTAAATACATAAAGCTAGAAAATGCCAAATATTAAATGCAAGTATTTTTATCAGATAAAAGCGTACCTTGGATAAGGCTGTTGAATGCACTGAGATGAATCCTTGTGATACAAGAGAATCGATCAATCCCGAAATTTTTTCATTAGAACCTAAATTATGAGGAACAATACCAGAAGGTGGTGGTGGTCCTGGTGGTCCTGGTGGCAGAGGTGGCAAGGATCCATGTGCGTGAAATGAATTACCATGGACTCTGTGCATGTGCTGGTTCTCAATAGATGATCCATGGTGTAGTGACTGACCAATAAAGTGAGATGGAAGTTGGGGTGAAGCAGAATGAATCATTCTTCCAGGGGGATCATGATGTTGAAACCGCATTGCAGAATTTTGATCATGATTTTGACGGTTGAAATGAATTGAGCCGGAACTTTGATGAGGAATTTGGATTGGCATGCTCGAGTTGAAGCTAGTTCTATCAGTGACATCTGACGACCTCCAAGGCATTGAAAATGATTGAACTGATGAAGAATTTAATGGATTTCTAAAGTCTTGTTGATTTGGAAGAAATGGAGGCAATGCCTGAGATTTATGAACCGGAGGAGGCCACACAGTTGGAGGTGAACTTGGTTTTGGTACCACAGGATTGTCCTTCGCACCGGATGAAAAAACACCTGCATTTATTTAGTTATGAAGGATTCTTTCTGGCTTCTCAAATAGCCTTTTAGCATTGGAAATCTTGTTTGTAAGCATTTGTTTACCTAAAATGGGTACTCCATTAGCTGATAAAGGCATCCTTCCATGCAATCTTGGGCTAAGACTCTGTTGAGACGATTGTGAAGGAGGATATTGTGAATTCCTTGGTTCAGTGTATAGAGGATTTTGATAATGTGACAATTCCCTTCTTGACTGTGGTCTTATTGATCTGCTAGTAGACTACAGAAGAAAAATAATGAATGGGTTGGGCAAGTTATTTAAAAAAATAAAGCATATCACATAAATAATAAGATAGAAAAAATATACAAGGTTATTAAGCATGATGTAGCTCAAAACACTACAATAATATCAGAAACAAACTATAAACTAAACAAAAAATATGATTTTACCAAGCACATCACATTTTAAAATAATTCAATAAATGACAAGCAACAAGCATTAGAAAGAAAGTCCGCGTAGAATAAGATAGCTGATGTTTCTTATAGCATACACAGTATCCATCAGGAAAATATAAATTTCAGAGAATTTCAACCAGATCCATTGCGAAGGAATGAAGCCCCATGAAGGATAGTATGAAAAAATCTTTGTAATTTTTTCTATATCATTTCAGGTTTGCATTAAAAGTGGAAGAATAAACTATTGCTAGATTACATGAAAAGCATTAACTTCATCATTATATATTTATATTGCAGTCAATATGACTTCTAAGTTATATTTTTTAATTTTTTTTACCACTTCTAGTACTGTGCAAAAGAAAAGCTGATGGTCATAGTAGAATTTGATAAATTATCGAACAACATATATAAACCAAAAGAAGTAAAAAGTAGAGTCATACAGCTAGAATTGGATTTCTGTCATCAAACATTGGAGTTGCATCATCAGAAAGTAGGGGAGCCCTGATAGATGTTCTGAAATCAGAGTCTAGTAATGAAGTAGGTAGTCTTCTCATTGAGCTTCCCATGCCAAAACTCCCACTATCTGCAGTGTAAGGTATTCTTTTGTTACCTTTGTTTTGACTAACTGAAGTTTTGCGCATGTCCTCCCAAACATACTCTTCTTCTTCAGTGTTTTGCCATGATCGTGTAGGCTCGTCAGCATTTATTCCAAGGTTGTTATCACGTCTTCTTATTTTTGATGATCTCTCAGACTGAATATTCCCCCCCCTGTTATTTCCATAAGCATCAATTAATTCTCTTGGTCGACGTTTTCTATATTCTTCAGATGGATTATGTGTTCTTATAGTTTCCAATTGTTCGAAATCATCAAAAGGTGGGAAATCCTTTTCCCACCGACCATTCCTGTTCCTCATTCTGTTAGATTTTGAAATCAAACCAAATAAGGAATGGACAGTCATTTAAAAAACCTTTACATATAAAAAAACCTCATTAGGGCAAAACACAAATTCTAATACCAACCTTAGTGCAGCACTTGAAGCAGAAGGCCTTAGTGTTTCATTCCTTGTGGTAGATGCACGCCCTGTGGTGCCTTGAAGTATGCCATTCCTTGGAGCACTATTGAGAGAATTCATTATTCTAGGATTATCAAATTCAGAATCTTCGTGGAGATCCATTCTAGAAGAAATTTCCCTTTGCCGTCGAGTATCCTAAAAGTAGTAAAAAAATATGATCACTATTTTATGGGAGATTGAATTCCTAAAGAAAAATGCAGATCTTTGCATAATGAAGACAGTATTTCATGATATAATTATACAAGTGAATGTTTTTTAAAATCTTTTGTAATTCTAACTAGTATGATATATCAACATCCAGTTTATTTTATTATCTTTGATATGAAAAATCCATTCACGTGGTGCATAACTTCCACTTAGTTAGTATGGAGCCAAGATTGTGAAAACTATTAGAATGCATAAATTTACGTCAAGGTCTGAAAAGATAAATAAAAATTACCTTGGTAGATTGTTCAAACTGCTGTTGTGATTCAAGATACTTCGGGTTTATGTGAATACTATGGCCAGGATGTTGTGATTCAGATTGCCTAGTGCTTAAAGCACCAAATGATTGTTTGCTCCCATGTGAAGAAAATTGTAGTTCATTTTCAATTTTTTCGAGCACAGGAGAAGGAAACACTTGCGACCAAGTTCCAAAGAGGTGACGCATTGAAGGACGCAGGTTAGGATTAACATGATTATAAGCCTCACAGAACACCTTAAAATAGAAGAAATACAATATTAGACACAGTCATTTATACACCATACAAATCAAAATGCATTTTACTATTATTAGTGATATAAATAATGCTATTTGTCTTTATTTGTTTTTAATTGCGCTTTAGTCCTTATGTGCTAATTGTAATTAGTTAGTGTAGATTAGATCTTAACTGAATTCAGTTAAGATTTAATCTAAAACTCAATTGTATATAAACACATCTAATGTATGTTTAGAGGGGTCGATCACTTGATCCCCCCATTTTCTATCTTTCTAGTTTCATTCATAACTATTTTACCATATGGATTCAATTTTTTTTGGAAATACAACTTCCGATAAGAAATACCACCATACAATCATACATGAATGAATGAATAAAAAAAAATAACAAGCAAGTAACAACAGAATTAGAGTGCCATCCTTACCTCTAGCACTTACCAATGAAAAAAAAAACTAGAAACAAGATTTTCATCATTCTACGAAAATAGTTTACAAAAACATTTGTAATAAATTAAGAGATGATAATGGGAAAAAACCTAGGTAACATTAGAAAATACCAACCTCTGGGATCCGTGCTGCAAAACACCTCACATATTCAGTGCCAATATTCTTGACAATACTATCTAGGAGATACAGAGATGGCAACTTCTTCTCTACAGGAACCTACAAAACAAAACAAATTGGAACCTTAAAATAACAAAAGTATATAGCATTAATACTACAGCTTCCGTCCATTAATCCAAAAGAATTCACTAAAGTCCTAAAACCTAATGGAAAAGCATCGGAAAAGTAATTTGGGAATAGTTCTACAAATCTCAAATCAGACCTCCATTCGATCATTACCTGAGCTTAAAGTAGAGATTAGTTAAGTTGATTAAGAATTAGAAAAGATGGAAAATCTACAAGCATAAGTTGATAAACCAGGAAGAACAGAATGAATACTAACAACAGCAGACTTGCAAATTTGTATAAGAAAAAGTTACAATCTTGAGTTTTTTCCACTCTTCCCAACGAAACAAAGAAGAAAAACATGAATAAAAAGTCTTGAATTTGGAGATTCTTTTCTTCTGAACCTCGATAATTCTGGAGCAGATGGCTTCAGCGATTCCCCTTGCGTGTTGCCTCTGCTCTCCAGCAATGATAGTAAGCTCAGTGATAATGGGTTTCGAATTTAAAATGAGTTCCTCCAAGAAATCCTCATAAAGCGCAACAATCTCGTCCCCATCGACGACACCAAACTCTTCTTCCTTTTCTTTGATCGTTTCCCGGAACCTATCTAGAAGCACCGACGGAGAAGGACCACCCGCCTTCTGCCCTAGTCCATCCATAATGTTGATGAAAAGTGCCCTAATTTACGCGACGAAGAAGAATTTCAGCCGATGCTTTCAATTGTCTTCCATCATCAAATTTAGAATTAGGGTTAGGGTTTGAGAAGAGATTAGAAGGATGAGACCATGGGGGGGCGGGCGAAGGGTTTTCGCGACGAATGCAGTTGAGCGCGAAGTCTCTTAATTAGTTTTAGCTTTTGTATTTCAATCCCACCTGGCCACATGATTTCGTGTCTTCAAATATGAACATTCATTATTTGGACAGATTTGAAAATTAGATATTATTAGGGTGGATATACTTAAATCTGATCGTCAATTGTACATCCAACGACGTGTGGATTTAATAAAAGATATTAATATTTTTGATGGTGTGTGGTCCGTGTGGGCATAATTCTCTAGTATTGTTCTCATTAATAATCGATCCCCTTCCCTCTTACACCAAGAGAGGTATTTATAAGACATCTCTCTGGACCTTCTGGATCTAATAGTCATGTTCGACCCATGATCCGTCTAGACGGACCCTGGTACCAACAATTTTTATGAATGTTGCATTTGGGAAGAATATTAATGTTGTATGCGGCAGAAACTGGTGACTGAAATTAATTAAAATTGTCTAAATATCTTTAACAGTGATTCTCTAAATAAGTTGTACATCAATTTAAGATTTAAGTTATCCTCTCTTAAATTTTATTTTTTAGAGTTTAATGACAACAATTGTATTAATGTAAGATAATATGAACTAAGCAATGCTCTGGAGGAAATGCTCCGAAGAAAAATACTTTTGACGCTTCAATTGAGAATTTCAGGAAAGCCAGATTTAGTAATGTGAGGGAAACTCAAGTCTAAGAGAAGAAAGCAAGAAATCAATATGATTTTATTGATTGTTTAGAAATGAGCTACATCATTAATTAACCAAAGTTAAAACTTATTAACTACTAATAACTTAGCATTTAATCAAAGGAATTGCAATAGGTGGATTACAACAAGAGTTATTATGCAAAAACAGTAATGTAGAAGGCTAAAACATCATGAAGAGATGAAAGATACTCATCATCATTCAAGTGACACTGTCACTGAATTAGAATTAGATCAGAAGAAATATATGAATTTCATTAATTAGGGAAGAAATGAATTTATCAATTTCATCAAGCAGACAATAAGTTGATAAATCAGTCATAAAGATATTATCCAGAATAATTAAGTTACACGCATAATTTAGCGAAATATGTTTGAAAACAAACATATATTATACAACTAAAAAATGATCAAAGATTCAATAGGTATAGATTAAAAAGACACCATATATCAGCAACAACTTCAGCAGAAGATGATCGGGCTAAAATTTATGTATAAGTTGCTTGGCCGCTGATTTATTGTTTCCATAATATATAATTTCTGCCTGAAATACATATAACAAGGGGATGGTCCATTAATTATTTGATGAAAAATATTACATCGTTTCACGGTCAAACAATAAATTTTTTATAAAAATGATGGGTAATCATAAAAATCCATGATAATTTTTTCCCTTCACAAATGATTATATGAGAACATTTATCCATGAGATACGAGCACTATATAGTATATATTATATAACCCAACTAATAAGACCATTCATCGACACTACTTTTTGAATAAAGGCAATCTGATATGAAGAAACAAGATGTTAGGGTGTTAGAGTGAATTATATATTGTTTGAATATTCTTCATTTTGAGATTTCATCATGATGATTTCATGCTTTTGAAGTAAAATGGATTCCCTTTCTAAAAAAATAGATATGTATAGAAAAGATAAAAAAATGTTAAAAGAATATTCCTAACTAGCATACCTTCCGAACTGCTAAAATAGCATCTACAAGTTTTTCACCAAGGATTTCTTTAAGCATGAAATTATTTTCAAGAGCAGCTACCGATTCATTCAAATTTGTAGGCAACCTTTTAGGTTCCACCTCAAGGGTCGAAGGATTTACATCTGTACATATATAAAAAAACCACCTTTCATGAATAAACATATGAAAAAATTAGACATAGATCAACACTGTTGGCAACATAAGATAAGAAAGAAATATAGCATAATAGTTATAAGAGAAGACAGAAAAACTACAAGGTATTTTGAAATTTGACTATTATTTGCCTACTTCAAATTTTGAAATTTGTCAAAAATATGTAGAATTCAAATCAATTAATTAGATTATTTTTCAAAACATAGAAGTTCGAAAAATATGACCAGAGGACAGTGGACACTTTTTTATGGACTTTGCAATTTAAGTAAATTAATCACGATTTCTGAATCATGATTTGAGACATCTGGATTGTATTCTTGACTTCTGATTGTCCTCTTCAGGGTATTGAGGGTGTTTTGCAACTGACACTCCACGTTTTTGCAAGTGGATTAAGCCATGTGAGTCGACTCTGTCCGACTTCTGATTGTAACTGGACTATTGGTGTTTTGTTCCCCAGTGGCCTGTTAGTGAGGTCTCCTACCTCATTCGGAAGTATCCAATGAGGAATACTGCTCAAATGATTGCTTCATCACTGCGGATATAATAATGGCAGAGGATAGAGAAGAAGGTTTCCAAAAACCACATTGGAAAAAGATATAGGGTGCCCATCAGACATACTCCGGAGATGCCTGAGACACAAATGAAACAATTCAGTTCAGCTACAATTGCACCAGTTACAATTTGCCAAATATACAAATCCACCTCTACTCTCTTGGTCTGGGGTTTGTAGTGCCAACAGAAGATGGTATTTGCTCACCAAAGATGGATTGAGAATGGAGTACTAAAGTTGAAGATGATGGACGGATCACTTGACTGATCATAAAGGGAACGAAAAATTCGAGTGAAAAGGGGAAGAATCCGGAAATCAGTGCAGTGGCAAGTAGCGCAAAAAGTATCAATCTCTTTATTGGTACTTTCATGAGAAGACAGGAGCAATGTGTCAGCTTATCCCCAAAGAGACCATTCTAGCCAACTCACCGCATAGAAACACCTTGTCAAACAATTTGTAGAAGGTAGATTGCGGTTGAAAGACATATATGAGTTTGCAAACTTCTATGAATAAAAGGCAGGTTTATTAATGCACCATAGGAACCATATGGGCTAGGTGGATGAGAGAGATATATATCTAGACCAGTCCTTGAAATAGTATTCAGAGGTCTATCAGTGATTCATCCATTTGGAGGAAAATAATAAATATATGAGAGTGGATTGCTGAGTATGAGTCAAACCAGTAATCTCACTTGGCAGTGGAATGGATCGCCTTCATTCCTGATAGATTGATCAGAGGAATACACACAAAAAGTATCATCGCACAATAGAAGTCTTTCAGCAAATAGAGAAGAAATTAAGTGGTAAAAATACATGTTGGGGCTTTGTTGGATGCACTTGAGTATCAAAATGTGATGTATTTGGAAGAAGTGATGTACAAGAGTAAACGATAATGAAGAGAAGGATTGGAAGGAATTTTGGAAAAAGATCAAGAGATGGGGTATAGGAAGAACTTTCCTGGAGACCTTGACGAGCATCAACAAGGATTTACATTAGTATAACGGGCAGTAGGGTACATATAGTCTAGCTGCACACCCTGTACTAATAATATGATTAGAAAACCATGGAATGATCACCATGGACTGTAATTAATCTAGTATGTTCTTAAATTCCCAATTACATAGCGTGCACAATTATTATTATTATTTTTTTTGAAGCAATTAAATTTCATTAGAATAAGGACATGTCAAGTTTACAAAAATAGAGTATAGAAGTAAAAAGAAATGAACAAAAAACTCATTGACTCTCTCCCATTAACTATGTAGTCTAGTTATATAGTAACTAGATACGCTGCCTCAGGAGGTTGGTCTCCCATACTTCCATCATAGATGTCTCCAAAGGGTGACAACAACTCTTCTTGTAATACACTGAATCAAAGGAGAGACTGATGTCTTTAATGACCTCCTTAAGGACTACCTCAGGAGGCCTACTAATGTGCTGTCTATTCCTTTTATTTCTCTCCATCCATATATGCCACGACAAGCACCCAATAGCATTTCATATCAACCCCCAAGGGGGAGAGTGGTGCGTATCTTTTGTACTGTCTCCGTCAGATCCCCCAATCTAATATCTGGACTGGATTGAGTGGGGACTGGAATATTCATTATTTTCCAGAAAGCGGAATTCAGGTGTTCCGCCAACGGAATTAAGAGAGATTTGGAATAAGAACAGTTAAAGAAAAGATGACTCCTAGTTTCATCTTTCAGATTGCATAACACACAAACAGGAGACTTGTACTCTCCAACTCCACAGCTTCTTGAACGTGTTTAGGTGATCCCATTTCACCCTCCACAAGAGAATAGAGAATTTTGTCGGCATCTTCGACCAAATTTCCTCAGCTAATATATCTTTATGCTTTATATCTCTAATACTTTCCACTATTTCCCCCAACTTACTTATCGGAGTACCAGATTTCCACACAATCGTATTATTGGCCCTACAATCCAAACATTTATCCACTAGGCTTCTTTCTGAAATAAAAGCTTTCCAAAAATACGAATCCATAGTAGGTCTGATTTGTATATCATTCAACGCCTTTCCTTTAATATACCTATCTTGGATTCATTTTACCAGAATAGAATCACTCTTATCCCAGTACTTTGAAGCTCTTTTAATATTGGTTGCAGTGGTGATAATGGGAAGGTCTCTAACCCCTAGACCCCCTTTTGCCTTGGGAATGACCATTTGGGCCCACGGGATCCCTTTCCTTCCGTCCTATATAAATTTATAAGCTAACCTTCTTAGCCACAGAGTCAAGGATAGCCATACCTTGAGCCCAATAAGTATACTTTCCAGCTATTATCCAGTTAACTAGTTATATTCTCCCTTCATAGGAAAGACATTTCCCACTCCATCTTCCTAAGAGCGCCTCTATAGACTGGATTAGCTTCCACCACTGTCCAAATGACTTTTTCTTTCCCGCGATTGGTAATCCTAGATATGTTATAGGTAAACTTTTAACAGTATATCCTAAGATATCATGCAAAGATTGATTTTCTGCACATACTTTTGAGAAGGTGGAGGGAGGAGCTCTTACTCGCATTTACTTCCAATCCCGAGAACAATGAAAATTTCTCAAGCACCGTTTTAATTGCATTAAGCGATTTCGGATTTGCCTTTGAAAATATGAGGATAGCATCCGCATACATGAGGTGAGATATAGAAGTAGCACCATTCACCTGATAAGTGTCTATTCTTTTGTTCTTTACTCCACTCTGTATCAATCTACTTAAAACATCCATAACCATGTCAAATAGAATAGGAGATAGAGGATCATCCTGTCTAATCCCCCTCTGTCTTTTGAAGGGAGGCGTTGGAGTCCCTTCCACCAGCACCGAAAAAGATGCAGAGGATATGCAATTCCAAATCATTTGGGAGAACATAGGAGAAAATCCATACGCTTCAAGGGTAACAATTATAGCCTCCCAACTTACTGTGTCAAAAGCTTTTTTAAGATCTATACTCAAGCAACACCTCTTGGGAGTTCTCTTTCTTCCAAAGTCATGTACCATTTCATCCGCTAGAATGGTATTATCCGAGATGAGCCTCCCTTGAATAAAAGTTGCTTGGTTTGGAGAGATGAGTTCACTAGAGACCTTACTGATCCTATCTGCTAATATTTTTGTCATTAACTTGTAGATCAAATTGACACATGATATCGGCCTGAAATCCGACATATCTGAGGCCGTGTTTGTTTTGGGCACAAGCGTGATGAAAGTATGGTTAGCAGACTTCAACAAAGGTTTGCCTTTAAAAAATTGCCTTACACACTCCATTACTAGGCCTTTAAGATCTCCCCAAAAAAATTTCAAAAATTCCGAGGTGAAACCATCCGGCCCAAGGGATTTCCCAGAATTAAAGGAGAACGGTGTGGCCCTTACCTCTTCCTCTAGTGGAGCCTGAAGCAGCCACCTATTCATAGTTTCAGAAACCACTCTAGGAAAAATGACAGGAACCACCGGCCGTTGGGTGGTTGGATTACTGAACAAAGTTTTAAAATATCTAACACTGTACTTAGATAACTTGGTTGCTTTTGGATTTTTATATAAAAGAAAAAATATATATTAAAAAATATTTTGATGATTTCAATCCATACCAATTGGTTCAGGTAGACTAATATTCTTTCGAAGACCATCAATGCCTGCAGCCATAATTGATGCTAGACCAAAATGTGGATTTGCACAAGCATCAAAAGATTTAATCTCAAAGTTGCTCACATACCCACTTGATATTCCTGGAGGGCAAGCTGCCCTTATTGGTGCCTCTCTATTTTCTATACCCCATATATGATGTGCACCACTCCACATGTTTGGTTGAATTCGGTCATAGCTGTAAATATTTGCAGTAAATCAATAAGACGTCTTCAGACTTAAATTAAAGGTATTTCTTAATAAGAAATTGCTTGAAACCACAGTATCACACTATTGATTATTTGATTCACCTATTAGGTAATGGTGCAATAATTGCAAGAATTGAAGGAAGATGGTGAAAAACTCCTGCCATGAACTTTTCTCCAATCTTTGACATCCCATACTTAGATTTGGTCAAATCAGATGCAATGAAAACATTCTGTCCATTCTCCCAAAGACTCAAATGTACATGAGAACCAGAACCGATAGAATCGGAAAAATACCTGGAAGAAAAAGTAAAAATAGAATAATTTTATAATGTTTTTCAAATACAAGGTAGTATTTTGACTATTTTCCATGTCATGCATAATTGCAAAATTATTAAGACAGATAAGAGAGTAATGTTTGAAACCTAGAATGTTTGGATGGTATAAGGATCTTATTCATGACAATTGTATTAAAATATTTCATGGACAATTATTGCTTGATTGAACTTTTGTAATTTTTTATGAGAAAGTGAACATTGAACTCTGACTTCCCAAGATTTCTCCACAAACATTTTGAGCTCTGGGGTTTGAGCATTTCCACCCTAGAATTTATAAATCTGAATGGAGTCTTCTTCCTTCTAGACTCCTTTAAAAAACACTTGAAAAGCTCTATGATCTTAAGTGCCAAAACCAAAGACATTAGTAACCATTTGGGGCATAATTCTACAACTCTAGGAATACACAAGACCCTATCTAATGTACTTATGACTCTATCCCTACCGGTCTA
Source organism: Zostera marina (assembly GCA_001185155.1). NCBI lineage: Eukaryota > Viridiplantae > Streptophyta > Magnoliopsida > Alismatales > Zosteraceae > Zostera > Zostera marina. Next base: position 307,586 of record LFYR01001913.1, read on the forward strand.
ACCCTAGACCAAGTGACATCCTTCTTTGTTGTGGTAGCAAACTTGTTTCTATTCCCATCGTATGTCTTATGCACATCTTCCTTCATGGCACAAGTGTGCATGATGTTGATCCCACTGGGCAGTATCAGCTGCCTAGATTTTGGTTGCTAGTATTAAAGGGCAGTTAGTTAGTAGTTATGGGTAATTACTAATTAGTTAGCCAAACAAGTATATAACAAATGTATAAATACATCTTATGAATGATAAATAGACACGAGTTTCTCCTCTACATTCGAGTAACGGTCATGTCCCCATGCTCATCAACGGATAGATAGGAGCCGTTGAACGACGACATCGTCACGTCGTGGATAGTGGACTGCCCTTCTAAATCACGTCAATCTACCTCACTGCTTCTAGAGGTTTGCCTTTGATATGACAACTTTTTTCTATAATCGATAACTTATTAGATAAATCCTATTTACCATTCAACTACAAAACACGTGGCAATTGGCTATCACTTCATTAGATAAAGGGTGGCCGATAAAACTTTAAAAGTCAAGTACATCGAGTCAAAAGAATAACCGACGGACCAGCTTGCAAAGACGCTTCCGCGACAGAATTTTACTTACCTACGAGACAAACTAATGGGCTCCCTCCCAATTAGTTTGAATGGGGTATTAAGGTAGCTAGTTAGTAATTATGGGTATTTTTTTTTTGAAGCAAAAATTATGGGTAATTAGTATATCAAACAAGTGTATAAAAAATGTATAAATAGCAAATACATCTTATGAATGATAAACAGACACAGGTTTCTACTTTACATTCGAGAGTTTCATAGCTAGGAAACCAAACAGATAATTCGTACGCATGTAGACGTATAAACTCTTAGCATTTTTTTGTCCTTTGGTCAGAGTTGAAAATAAAATTTTAATATGTATAAACTCACTTGGGTAAAAAGGTCACCAGAAATCCATGTTTTCTAGCAACAGCTCTAACAGCTTCCCGAACAAAAATCAAATTATCAGCGGAATGGATGCATCTAGCATGCCCTGTTGCTATTTCAAACTGACCATATCCAGATTCTCCATGCAGCTGAAATTTTAAAAAATAAAACTATTGTAAATTTTTTTTTTTGAAGCAATTAAATTTCATTAGAATAAGACTAATGCCAAGTTTACAAAAATAGAGTATGGAAATAAAAATAAAAGTAAAAAGAAATGAGAAAAAGCTCATTGACTCTCTCCCATTAGCTATGTAGCCTAGTTATATAGTAACTAGATACGCTGCCTCAGGAGGTTGGTCTCCCATACTTCCATCATAGATGTCTCCAAAGGGTGACAACAACTCTTCTTGTAATACACTGAATCAAAGGAGAGACTGATGTCTTTAATGACCTCCTTAAGGACTACCTCAGGAGGCCTACTAATGTGTTGTCTATACATTTTATTTCTCTCCGTCCATATATGCCACGACAAGCACCCAATAGCATTCCATATTAACCCCCAAGAGGGAGAGTGGCGCGTAATCTTTTGTGTTGCCTCCGTCAGATCCCCCAATCTAATATCTAGACTGGATTGAGTGGGGACTGGAATATTCATTATTTTACAGAAAGCGGAATCAAGGTGTTCCACCAACGGAATTAAAAGAGATATGGAATAAGAACAGTTAAAGAAAAGATGACTCCAAGTTTCATCTTCCAGATTGCATAACACGCAAACAGGAGGCACTTGTACTTTCCAACTCCTCAGCTTCTTGAACGTGTTTAGGTGATCCCATTTCACCCTCCACAAGAGAATAGAGAATTTTGTTGGCATCTTCGACCAAATTCCCTCAGCTATTATATCTTTATGCTTTCTATCTCTAAAACTTTCCACTATTCCCCCCAACTTACTTATTGGAGTACCAGATTTCCACACAATCGTACTATTGACCCTACAATCCAAACATTTATCCACTAGACTTCTTTCTGAAACAAAAGCTTTCCAAAAATGCGAATCCACAGTAGGTCTGATTTGTATATCATTAAACGTCTTTCATTTAATATACCTATCTTGGATCCATTTTACCAGAATAGAATCACTCCTATCCCAGTACTTTGAAGCTTTTTTAATATTGGTTGCAGTGGTGATAATGGGAAGGTCTCTAACCCCTAGACCCCCTTCCGCCTTGGGAAGGACCATTCGGGCCCACGGGATCCCTTTCCTTCCGTCCCATATAAATCCATAAGGTAACCTTCTCACCTTCTCAGCCACAGAGTCAGGGATGGCCATACCTTGAGCCTAATAAGTATACTTTCCAGCTATTATCCAATTAACTAGTTGTATTCTCCCTCCATAGGAAAGACATTTCCCACTCCATCTTGCTAAGAGCGCCTCTATAGACTGAATTAGCTTCCAGCACTGTCCAAATAACTTTTTCTTTCCCGTGATTGATAATCCTAGATATGTTATAGGTAAACTTTTAACAGTATATCCTAAGATATTATGCAAAGATTGATTTTCTGCAACACCTCTTGGGAGTTCTCTTTCTTCCAAAGTCATGTACCATTTCATCCGCTAGAATGACATTATCCGAGATGAGCCTCCCTTGAATAAAAGTTGCTTGGTTTGGAGAGATGAGTTCACTAGAGACCTTACTGATCCTATCTGCTAATATTTTTTTCATTAACTTGTAGATCAAATTGACACATGATATCGGCCTGAAATCCGACATATCTGAGGCCGTGTTTGTTTTGGGCACAAGCGTGATGAAAGTATGGTTAACAGACTTCAACAAAGGTTTGCTTTTAAAAAATTGCCTTACACACTCCATTACTAGGCCTTTAAGATCTCCCCAAAAAAATTTCAAAAATTCCGAGGTGAAACCATCCGGCCCAAGGGATTTCCCAGAATTAAAGGAGAACGGTGTGGCCCTTACCTCTTCCTCTAGTGAAGCCTGAAGCAGCCACCTATTCATAGTTTCAGAAACCACTCTAGGAAAAATGACAGGAACCACCGGCCGTTGGGTGGTTGGATTACTGAACAAAGTTTTAAAATATCTAACACTGTTTTCTTCTAACAGAACCCTAGAGGTGGTTTGAATTCCGTCTGTATTGAGGATTTTAGAGGTTGAATTCTTTGATCTCCTTAGCTTTGTGGCGATACTAAAGAATCTGTTGTTTTTGTCTCCTAGTTTTAACCAAAAGACCTTACTCCTTTGCTTCAGATCTGCCTCCTCTTTTGTCATAAGCTCCTTTAATCTTCCTCTTATTTTTTTACTCTCCTCTTAACTATTGTAAATAACTAAATATTATATTATAAATTGAAAATAAATAAAATAATGCATAAGTTGTACATGTCAAAGTAGTCAGTTGAAAATAAAAATTAGATATAAAATTGAAATCAATGTATGAAATATAGAAACCTATTCTAAAGACAGTTAACCATATCTTTCTTTTTTACCCTCATTTCCAAAACTCCCATAGCCACATATATAGGAAATTGTGGGCTGATATCATATGTTAACCAGATCTATAAACTATAAAGTTATGATCGAAATTCTAGCTGAAAGGATAAGGAAAGTCACAAGTGAATTAATTTCCACAAACCAGACAACATTTACAGGAGGTAAGCTAATTTTAAATAATACAATCCTATCTAGGGTGTCAAACGAGCCGAGACGAACTTTTGCTTATAGAGCCAGGCTCGGGCTCGGCTCGTTAAGGAGTTATCCAGGCTCGGGCTCGAGCTCGCCGAGCCTGGTTTGGCCGAGCTCGGGCTCGGCTCGAAGCTCGCGAGCCTGGGCTCGAACTTAACCTGCAGGTTAAAAGAAATAATTTGGAGACATGAGGGATCGAGCCCGTTTGGAGGGAATCTCATTCAGGGACCTGTTCCTAATATACCTCGTTTGAATCTAATTGGTGAGAATCGAGTCATTGTAGTCCCAAAATCTGAAAGTTTTTTTAAAACAGAAAGCTCTAGTGACAATGGGTAGGTCTCACCCATAAGCCCTCTTTTTATTTTGGGAGTATAATTTGGTACAATGAAATTTCTTTTCTTTCATCCCAGATGAACTGATATGCTGGTTTTCTTACCTTATTGACAATTGACACATGCTTAGAATTTAAAGTAGGATATAGGATTAACTGGAGAGTAGGCTCCCCATTGAGAAGCCTTGGGAAACTATCAAGGTTGTAAAAGCGTGATTGCACTGGCGCACTGCACGCCAGTGGCATTTTTATAAATAATAAAAAATATATATTTAATATAAATAAATACTTAAACTCACCTTAAAACAGGGTTTTGATGGTCGTCGGATATATTGTCAGGGATTGGGGGAGGTTGGGGAGGATTTCTAGGATTTGGGAGAGTTTTTAGAGGGTTCTCTGGAAAATGCAAGTGACCTATTTATATTAACCTAAATGTATTTTAAATGCCGGCCCGACCCGGATCTGGTTAGGCAAATTACCTGGAGGTGCCTTAAAAAACGCCTCCAGGTAGCGCACTCGCGTAAAAGCACGCCTGCATTTAAAACCATGGAAACTATAGAAATCATGGTTTGAATAGCGCACGCTATAGCATACTATAAACCCCATAGCACAGGTAGCCAGTGCTAAATAGCACGCTACGAGTAATGGATTTTTAGACAGATCCAGGCAATGATCCATCTAAATACCCAGTTAGATAAGGGTTTAAATTAATTATTTAAGGGGAGAAATCACGCTTTCTAAAATAGATCTCGCGATTTCACCCATTTCTTCTCTCTTATTTTGACTCTTTCACTACTCTATTTAATTAGTTTATATAATATAGGTTTAAAGGCATGATTTACATAATGCAAGGTTTAGGGTTCGAACTTTCATATATATGAAAAATCTGTTGGGCGCTATGAAGACACTATAGCCCCATGGCGCAACTCAAACCTTGATAGAAAGTTAGAAACACTTAGGGATAGGATCCATAAGGACCCCACTGTTGAAGGTATATTATGGTCACACATAACTAAATTCTCCATAATGTTATGGAGAATTAAATTGAAGCATCTTAATACCTTTCAAAAACTTAGGGAATGAGGGTGCAAACCCAAACAACCTCCCCTTGTCTCCCGTTAGGGCTTTCTATCTCCTCCATTTCTTATAAGAATCTCTTGATTCTGATTTGGAAGGTGTTGGAGTCGGTTTCCCCTTTACCCTTCTCATCCATTATACCATTTCATTTATTTGGGCCCCAAGGATCCATTGAGTCAAGCTAGTCACATTGCTTTTGTGCACTTTTCTAGCTTGTAGTATGGAATTAATAGACCAGGCTGTTCGACTCTTAAGGTTTTAATTTTTTTAGGGTTTATAGGTTACAACTTACGGAGGCTCCACCTAAGAAACAGGAGGCTCCACCAGTATCCTCTCAGACCCCCAAAAGTCGTTCTAGCTGATATAGTAAAGGACTACAGAATATCTTTTAGAGCTGATATCTTTAAGAAAGAATGTGGTTCACAATTGGAAAGGACCACTATGCAGGTTTGGGAGACAACTCTCTTGAGGCTAAATTCTTAGTTAGAATACTAGGAAGGATAGCTACATAGGAGAAAGTCGATATAGTGGAAATCACAATATCAACCCCACCGTATTTTTATTTTCATATTCAATTGTATTTCAGGGCATTGCCCTTCATTATCTTTAATGAAAACTTTTAATATTTGTAAAAAAAAGGTTACAACTTAGGAGTTTTTCTTTATATTTTTCTGGCTGAGGAATGAATGTATTCTCTTCTCTTGAGCTCTCCTCTATTTATACAGTGTGATGGTTGACCATGGACCTTGGGCTTGGTTGATTGGCCTATCAAGCCTCCTTATCCTTAATTTTGTGATGTTTACCTAATTTCTGGCGATATGGTGACGACAGATATTTCCCCCTTTAATTGGGATCCTAATTTCATCATGATTTCCACAGATTGCAAAAAACTTCTTATTTAGGAAGCTAAGCTCACCTCCCTAATTTAGACAATAACTATTTTTAATACATTTGACCCATTTTAATCATTGCATATGCTTCTACTCGACAAAAGATCACCTGCTCAACTATTATACCCATTGAATGAAGACATGAGAACATTTCTTGCATAATGGGAGACGCAGCATCAAATCCTGAACTACAACAATAATGTGAGGAGTCAAATGGTACCCACTGTTCCACTCCTTCCCTACATAAAATTTTGCGTTAGTTAAAAAATGATTTGAAATATATTCATTTTCCTTATTCTAGATCAGTAAAATAGATTTGAAATATATATTTTACCTTACTATATTTCTCAAAAGATAAAATTCATTTTCAAAACCAGCATTCATGACCTACGTAATAACAGAATAGAGTACAGAACCGCATATTAAAAAAATTAACATGTAAATTTTTAAGACATCAAGCAAATTAGACATACCAAATTAAATTCTTCCTTCAATATTTTAGAAACTCTTCGTAAGGTATTTCTTGGACAGTACTCCCATGGTTCACCAGGTCTTATATGCATGTCGACCAATACCATTTCCTCATGTTTGGACCTGTTGATCTCAACAATAATCAAATTTCAAGAATAAAATATTAAACACACAAAAATATTTGTGTTCAATACTTCAAATTCAATATAAATGTTGGAGAAATAAGAGACTTATTAATTAGTTTACTTACAGTAGTGACATTAATGAGGTCATGTGACAAATACATAAGTCACGTGACCAATCATCAATGGTTGAGATCCTATATAAAGGATCGAGTGATTATCTTGGTCGTTGTGCATTAATAATCACCCCACAAAGCACTAAGTACGAGCTGCCTCTTTTTCTGAGATTGGTCATAATACAAATCACCAGAATACCATGTGAACGTAGTATACCAGATTGGGTGGAACTACGTTATCTTGTCTCTCTTTTACCTTTCTTTCTCCAATCAATTCTAGAATTTCAATCCAAGAGAATACCAATCACATATCTAGGCCTCTCCATCACAAGGAAAAAATCTTACAATCAATGCTGGAAATTAATCCATCTAATAGAAAACATACCACTCCAGATCCAACTAGGTGGAGTGGTAAATGTTTATCATATGGAGAGAGAATTCAGTTGGTAAACTGGATTATAGCTGACAAGTACACTTATTAGGTCCAAGACATTTCCCTCCCAACCGCAATCATCAAAAAAGTTAAAAAGCTAGCCTACCATTTCATTTGAAATGACAGAAAAAGAATTTCCTGGTCCCAAATGACCCTCCCAAAGAACAGGGAGGTCTAGGAGTGAGAGACCTACCTAAGGGTGAGAACAGAACATGAACCAGGGCAGAGGTTTCTTGAGACTGACCCGTCCCGTTTCCACACCCCATTCAATCAAACTGGGTCGGGGCTAGAGACAGGGCTGCCCCGTTATCACCCCTGGACCTACCTATTATCATTAGAGCTTCTTATGTTAAGAGAGCCTCTAAATTTTGGGACTACAATGAAATGAATGAATGAATGATGGAACTTAGAAGTATGGGAGACCAACCTCCTGAGACAACGTATCTAGTTACTGTATAACTAGACTACATAGCTAATGGGAGAGAGTCAATGAGCTTGATGCTCATTTCTTTTTACTTCTGTTTCTATTTCTATACTCTATTTTTGTAAACTGGGCATTGACCTTATTTTTTTAATGAAATTTAATTGCTTCAAAAAAAAAATGAAATGAGTGAATCTATTCTAAGTGGGTGCAAAAGAGATTATATTAGGAATAAATCCCTGACTAGAATCCCCATTAAACTAAGCATTGACTCCATAGTTTGAAACCCTTTATGGTTGCAAAGGAAGACATAGACTCTTGCTTGAGGTATAAGGAAAACTACAACATCACATGGAAGATGGGCTCTCCATTAAGAAACCTAGGGACCATAGCAAAAGCACTTAGTTGTTGCCTGTTAGCTATGTAGCCTCACATGCAAACTAAATTCTTCATAATATTGTGGAGAATTAAATGGAAACATCTAAGTACTTTCCAAAGACTTAGGGAATGGGGAATACAAATACAAATAACCTACCTACTCTGCAACAACCAGAATGAGACTAGAGCCCACCTCTATTTCAACTGCCTATACTCAAGGACTGTCCTCATTGCAATGGAAAAAATCCCAAACAATTCATTCTGGAAACTAGCAAACTCACCTACTCCCACCCAGACTTGGCCTGACATCGGAATGAGGGATCGCATTGAAGCTTGCCAGAAATTCACCTATAAATCCCCACCTTGGGGCCTGCTTAAGAACTTAAATAATACTCACCCTAAAAGTCACCACACAACTATTTGTTTAATGGATATATTCGATCATATTTTTTATACCAAGGCTAAAAAATTATATTAATGATATATTAAAAGATAGCATATACATAATGATCCACCTATCTAAAACGAAATGGGTATTCCTTCTCGTAATCCATATCTGCACTTTGTGCATACCTAGACCAATCATATTTCGTTTTTCTTCAAAAAATATAAAACAAAAACCTTATAATTCTACTCCTCGCCACACGAGAAACAAATATTGTTCTTTTTGTGAGAAATAGCACTACACTGCATAACCTGATAAATTTCAATACAAGTATTGTTCTTGTTGTGAGAAATAGCACTACACTGCATAACGTGATAAATTTCAATACCATGGAATCCTGTGCTTTGTAGACATGTCAGGAATTATCCTAATTTCACCCACCGGCGTGAGGTCGCTATAATCTACAGGAGCATCAGAAAATGAAGCCATGGCCATTGCACCTCGAGTCAAACCAACACCGTTATTCTTTGTAATGTCATAGAAACGTTTCGATGGAACAACCTGAAAAAATACAAAATATTGTTAGAATACATTAGAATATTAAGAATACACATTAGATTAGTTTTTTAAGGTTTTCCTTAATAAATTCCTTGCCAAATGGGAATTGGGATTGCCGCACATGTAGTGCAAGTGTGCAACAATCTCAAATCGTGGGATTGTTGCACATTTGAATAAAGGCCCAGATTGATTTAATGCAATGTTTTTCAATAACTATTGGGATTTGATCTGTCAAGAGTTTCTCTGCTATCAAGTCTTCTAAAAGATAGACTGTTCATAGTAATCCAAAAAAGGTAGTTTGATTCAATTATTTGTGTAGAAACAGTTGCTAGTAGAGAGACTGTTCTAAAATGCATCATCGCATTAAATGGGATTGGAAAGAATGCAAACCTTGTTTAAAGCTTGTGTGCTTGACAAAATATCTAAAGGGATGTGGTTAAGAGATGTTCATAAATTCTCATTATATGTAGAGTGCTATATAGGGGAAGCCCCCTACAAAAGAAAACACAAACAAATGATCCTCTCGGAAAGTGTATACTTGCATTCTACGTGGAAAACCCAAGCTAAAAACAGTGGAAGTTCTAGTTATTCTGAACACATATGGAAGAAAATGGTCAACAAGTTGGGAAGAAGGATTAAGTAGGAAGGCCAAAGCTTTATATTTCATTTTCTAAGTCTAGAGACTAGGTTCTCCAAAAAGAAAGCTTATAGATCTAAAATAGGGTTGAAAATTTGAGCTCAAGCTCGATAGGCCAATTGAGATAAACTCGAGATTTAAGCCTTGAGATTGAGTTCGGATTGATTGAAAGATTGATAGTTCATTGGCTTGTTAATAATATAAGTATTTTAAGAAAAATAAAAAGGATTAGGGTGTAACTGAGGTACATGTTTGAAGACTTTGTAAAAGGGATTAGTTCTTTTATTAATGTTCAATGCACCTTGTTATAAAGAGTATTATTTATATTTTTTTCTAATGGGATCATGGGAATATCTTAATAGTATACTCAAAACAGATTCATAAACTACTAGCAATAATCATTACACAATACACAGACAATATATGAGCACCACCCTATGAAATAGAATAAAATGAAAGGAATCCAAATCATATGAATAACCAAAGAAAATAAAACTCAGTGATATATGAATTAAAAAACATTTCAAATTATAATCAACTCACACGACATCGTCGTTGACCGCAAGTATCAGCCCAAACAAGCCGAACAAATGTAATATCTTTAGGTTGTTCGACATACACTTTTGATCTGACATCCAATGAATGACTACCGACAAGAGATCCAATAAACTTGTCAGATTTATAGAAGTTCAAAGCATTTTTATTGAAGATTCCTTCTGCAGCTCTGATGGCTTCGGGAATGGTAAGGTCACCATCATCACAAGCGTCAGTGAGCACTGAGTAGATTACATCTCGTGCCCTCTTCACTCCTATTAGTTTGACATTTTTTAGACATTGACAAAAATAAATTTACATTATAAAAATAATTAAATTAGACTTACGAGTTACAATATTTAGTAGAAGCTCAATAAAATAATTAGTAGAAGCTCAATATTTAAAAAAATATATACTCATTTAAACTTACGAATTTTTCGATGCTGGTGGAAGAGACTCCAACGCCTACTTTCAAAAGCCAGAGGGGGATTAGACAGGGTGATCCTCTATCTCCTATTCTATTTGACATGGTTATGGATATTCTAAGTAGATTGATACAGTGTGGAGTAAAGAACAAAAGAATAGACACTTATCAGGTGAATGGTGCTACTTCTATATCTCATCTCAGTATGCGGATGATATCCTCATATTTTCAAAGGCAAATCCGAAATCGCTTAATACAATTAAAGCGGTGCTTGAGAAATTTTCATTGTTCTCTGGATTAGAAGTAAATGCGAGCAAGAGCTCCTCCACCTTCTCAAAAGTATGTGCAGAAGATCAATCTTTGCATAATATCTTAGGATATACGGTTAAAAATTTACCTATAACATATCTAGGATTACCAATCACGGGAAAGAAAAAGTCATTTGGACAGTGCTGGAAGCTAATCCAGTCTATAGAGACGCTCTTAGTAAGATGGAGTGGGAAATGTCTTTCCTATGGAGGGAGAATACAACTAGTTAACTGGATAATAGCTGGAAAGTATACTTATTGGGCGTAAGGTATGACTATCCCTGACTCTGTGGCTAAGAAGGTGAGAAGGTTAGCCTATAGATTTATATGGGACGAGAGGAAAGGGATCCCGTGGGCCCAAATGGTCCTTCCCAAGGCGGAAGGGGGTCTAGGGGTTAGAGACCTTTCCATTATCACCACTGCAACCAATATTAAAAGAGCTTCAAAGTACTGGGATAAGAGTGATTCTATTCTGGTAAAATGAATCCAAGATAGGTATATTAAAGGAAAGGCGTTGAATGATATACAAATCAGGTCTACTGTGGATTCGTATTTTTGGAAAGCTTTTATTTCAGAAAGAAGCCTAGTGGATAAATGTTTGGACTGTAGGGCCAATAATACGATTGTGTGGAAATCTGGTACTCCGATAAGTAAGTTGGGGGGAATAGTGGAAAGTATTAGAAATAGAAACCATAAAAATATATTAGTTGAGGGAATTTGGTCGAAGATGCCGACAAAATTCTCTATTCTCTTGTGGAGAGTGAAATGGGATCACCTAAACATGTTCAAGAAGCTGAGAAGTTGGAGAGTACAAGTGTCTCCTGTTTGCTTGTTATGCAATCTGGAAGATGAAACTAGGAGTCGTCTTTTCTTTAATTGTTCTTATTCCAGATCTCTCTTAATTCAGTTGGCGAAACACCTGGATTTCGTTTTCTGAAAAATAATGAATATTCCAGTTTCCACCCAATCCAGTCCAGATATTAGATTGGGGGATCTGACAGATGTAACACAAAAAATTACGCGCCACTCTCCCCCTTGGGGGTTAATATGGAATGCTATTGGATACTTGTCGTGGCATATATGGACGGAGAGAAATAAAAGGTATAGACAACACATTAGTAGGCCTCCTGAGGTAGTCCTTAAGGAGGTCATTAAAGACATCAGTCTCTCCTTTGATTCAGTGTATTACAAAAAGAGCTGTTGTCACCCTTTGGAGACATCTATGATGGAAGGTATGAGAGACCAACCTCCTGAGGCAACGTATCTAGTTACTATATAACTAGACTACATAGCTAATGAGAGAGAGTCGATGAGTTTTTTGCTCATTTCTTTTTATTTCTATTTTTATTTTTGTACTCTATTTTTGTAAACTTGGCATTAGCCTTATTCTAATGAAATTTAATTGCTTCAAAAAAAAAACTTACGAATTATGATGACCTACACAAGGTTATAAAATGCATCTACTATAATCATTGATTACATCGGCAACCAAGGTGCAAAACTGGAAATCCATGGTTTACTTTTAATTTGTTGTTTGAATATTTCAGGGTTTAAGCATACCTAGGTAAAATGTTTCAGGGAACGCATATCCACCAGAGCTGAACATTACCTATATGCAAAATCATAAAATTAGGTATCATAAATACAAATCCATACAAGATATGATAAGCCATGGGGTCTATGGAGTTAACCATATCCACGTCAGAACAGGATCCGAGCAACTCACTTTATTTATAGGTGCCAACTCCAGAATTTCTTTAATAGAAGATTTCATTCCATGTACACTAATCTTATTGACTGTCAATCCAATATCAAGGTATACCTATATGAAAATACATAGTATGAGCTCTGAAGAAAATGAAACAAAGCTTGACTTTGACATTTCACAAATCGTATGTACTTGAGAATAAATTGAAGCAAGATAGGATGCTTCTTTGGAAAACGGATAAGATGCATGAAGAAGCACAAAACGGCATTTGGAAAATCGTTTGTCCTCAAGTAATTCACGCAGAAGAAGTAGGTTGCATTTTTTAAGGTCCGAATTCGTATCTCCGAAACTAAAAAAAGCATATTCCAAAATTTCCACATCCAAGACAGATTAGTATTAATTCCTTTGAAGAACGATGAGAAAACATAACATCACAAATAGCAAGTATTTTGTTATATTATATGTACCCTGTATGTATCTGCATAGGCAAGTTGAACTGTAAGGCAACTTTCAAACTGCATTTAAAAATATAGTCAATGAGGTTCTTGTTTTGGATTTGAACAGGTCTCTTTGCTGAAAAGTAAAACACAACTTCTGTTATAGACTTATCACTTTTTCCTCAATCCCACTAATCCCCTTCATCCTTTGCCATGCAAAAATTTAAAATCACAAACCGTTAAAGTCTTCAAGAAGACCTTCCTCGACAGCCATCATGCTGACGTGAGTATCAATCTTTAAACCACTTTTATATGCACCCATACTTTTCATGGCAACGACACTATTAGAAAATGTAGGTTATATGCTAAGGAACAATATATTTTTCATTGCAAAAAATATGATATTAAAAAAGGATATGATTTCAAATTTGTCAGGAACAATTCGGTAAATGATTCCAATGTTATTTTTGAGCCATGTTGCAGTTCCTGGATTTCATTTAGAAACCATAATTAAATAGAAAAGTTAATTAAAGTGTTAAAACAAATGAAAAAATATCTTACTTCATTTAGAATTTTCTCAGCCAAATGCTCAATCCTTATTATTCTACCAACTGCAGGAACAAACCGTGAGTGACATTCCCATTCACGCTTCTTGTCAAAGTCAACCCCATCATCGATAAAGATGGCTGATATATTGGCTGCAGAAAAACATTTAGAACCAATCGCATCGAACCCAGTCAAATTCCGATGACCTTCCACATCAGTCAAGGATGCATTACAGTTGTAAAGCTCAGCAATATCCCTTATACTTCTCTGCAGTTCATTATACATTTATATTACAACAATAAACAAACTAACTAATTAATTTCATATGCAATTCGTAAAAAAATCAATACATAATTTATTGTCAATCAGTGTTTTAAATCCATTTTTCAAATTCTTAAACAAAACCAAAGTATTGCAGAGAAACAAAGAAAGCAGATAGATATGATCAATCGATTTTCATTCTTTTTTATTGTTTAGATGATGACATTGAACGGACCTTGAAAAAGAGCGTGTTGAAAGCGTCAGTGAGAGCTCCACCTTCTGCGTTGGAGAAGCATCGAAGAAAGGGAAACGAAGAGTTCATCGCCACCAGATTGTGACAATGAGCATCGATTACCGCCACATTCTTCACTGCTTCTCTTAGTTCACTGTACTTCTCCATCGCCGCAATCCACACCACAGATGATTCTCCCCTTATTCTCTAACTTCACCTTCTTTAGGGTTTCAAAGCGATCATCAAACTCCCGCGTTGGATTAAAATATTTTAAAATGCACGTGCTAATTATTTTTAATTATCCCATACTATCATACTATCCCACTATCCCATAGTATTTTTAAATTATTGTAAAGTATTTTTTTACAAGTATAGAATCATCTGTAAAGATATATCTTCAAGATATATAACTTGATTAATTCAGTTGATTACCATCATTTTTAAATTTGTTGAATGTCTAGTGTTGGAGAGTTACGGTATATATATTTTAATTTCTATTTATTTATGTGTCATGTAATTTATCAAAAATATATATATATAAAGAATAAAATCTCTTTTATCTTTTTATACAACCTTTCATATTCTACATTCATCCATTTAATATCCATCTTTCTTTCAGTCAATCTTTGTCATTGTCTCCGCTAATCTGCTTTGATCACTCCTTATCGTTCTAAAAACATCTTCGTCGTCAATCACTTCCATCTTTGTAACGAATAATCTTTCTCGGAGTGATAACTTTCTATATTCGACACTATCTTTCTCGAAATGATGTACCAGAGTTATAACATATCACAGGTTACATCGTAATAAATTTTAAAAAAAATACATATATATATAAAGGTTACATCGTAATAAAAACACATCGTAATACATATATTTTAAAAAAAATACACATATATAGATTTGAACCATAAATCATCAAAAACCTTAATAGTTATTATGAATGGTGACTAATTGAACTAATCTTCTAATGTCAATCATTTAATTTTGACTATACTTGTCTACCTAAAGTATCTACGAAAAATAAAAATTGACACACCCCCACACGATTCGAACATAAACAACAGCGACTATTGAGATTTTAGAAAATAAAAATATTATCATTATCGTATATTCGCATTGATGCGAATGTTATAGATGAATTTATTAAATGATGACGATGATAAAGTGGTCAATGAATCAAGTAATATTTAAGGAGGAAAAGGAGGAAGTTGATCAGGATTGAACTTCAAATATAATTTTTTGTTATATTTTCTTAATTCTAATTGTATTCTCTCGATTTTAACTGTATTTTCAGACTAGGTTAAATGTATTTTAGTTAGGAATCCAAAAAATTTACTTATATTTTGATAATCTCAAAAGGGTCACGCAAAATGTATGCTGCCCCCGACAAAAATCTTGTGTGTTTGCCATTTGTTACACCTGATCCGTTCTATATAATTCAAAATAAACAATTTACATACAAAGAATGAATACAAAATTGTCAGAATACTACAGTAAGACTATCACTGAGCAAGTGAACTCAGATTTGAGTCCGCAACTTTGTTACCAAAGCCTGCAGGCTTTCAAGATTTTGGTTGAGTTGCTTTATGTCTGCTAAATGTTGCCGAGAGATGTCTGGATTGCTCAATTCCACAACAAGGGTGGCACATTTTTCCTGTGATTCAGATAGTACAGTCTGTAAGGAAGAAACGGTTGCATCTAAGTTATGGTGCAAGCTTCCATTTATGATGTTTGAATCGAACAAGTCGATGGCTCCGTTACTTCTTTGGCTGCTGAGCTTTTTGGGTGATAACAATTGATCCAAGCCATCAGTTCCTGCATGAAGCATTATCCCAGATTATATTTAAATCTTGCTTTGCAATATGCTTTGTAAACATAAGATGAACTATGCAACCATGTCCCCAATAAAACTGATAGCAACTGTGCAAGTGTGGTAATTCAAGAACCAGGTAGCCAGGCAACAACTCAAATACAAAATTCAAATTTTAAAAAAAAGTTAACTTCAAATGGCACATATCCAGTCGGCATACCACTAATTTATTTTTAAATAATTCAAATTGGATATATAATTATTATAAAAAATAAATTAAATAACCCATGCTCATGTTTTAATTTATAGAAAGTAAAATACTATAGTAACATAGTAATACCAAGATTTCTGAGTTGATTTATGGCACCCTTGCCAAATGATTCCTCAAGTTTAAGTATTCGAATAATTCCGGCAACAATTCTACCAATTGAATCAACTTCAGATCGGCAAAGAAACAATAGTTGTTCCAGTTCATCTTTTGTAGCAACTGCCTCAATCTACATGCAAAAGAACAAAAGAGTCATCCTCATTAAGCATTTTATTGCCATCATGAAGAAATGGAAATTGAGTATACCCATAAATCATTATACCGGATCTTTAACTGAGAATTTTATGTTCTCAACTGCCCAGGAGGTTGTATCTAGATTTTTCTCATCCTGAGAAATTACCATTGAAGTTTCAAGATTTATTCCTCCATTGTCCCTACCAGTTTCTACTGTATCCGATATTTGGCTGTTGGATAAATTATTTTCTTTTAATAAGGCACTTGGATGGAGAATATTATTTCTAGGTTTCAGTGCTTGCAGTCCTTCCACAGAAACCTGTGAAATATCAAGGATGATTTGGAGATATAATATACATATGCAATTTAGAAATATATTATTTTTGAGAAAGTTAAACATTTTTTTATTAATTTCTGAAATATGCATATAATGTAAATGTAAAGAAAAATTCTTCTAAAGGAGGAGTAGACCTACAATTATCTCACACCTGAGCTAACTGTAGATTCTAACCACTTCTAACTTCTAGCTTTCATCCATTGTTGCACCAGGACTGATCTTTATTTTGTCCCTTTGTGCTTTTTTGTTCTTTATATTGACTGATTTTGAAGATGATAAGAAGGTCCTTTCATATTCCTTCTATAGCCTCTTGCGCTAGGTTGGTAGTATGATAGTATCTCATGGTTTTTGTTCCATAATTCTTTCCATAAGTATCAAATGGTGACTTCTATGATCTTCCAGTACTATATAGGGTTAATCGTCCAGAAATCATGATTTTAAAAGGGCCCTATTAATAAACGATGCCTATTTAATTGGGTAACTGGGTGGATCTCTGCCTGATCAGTCCCAAAACCCGTTTGCTATAGAACCAGAAAAATGCTTTATGGGTAGTAGTGTGCTATAGCACGTGATACACAGAACAAGGAATACATAAAAGAAAATGGTTTACAATTCAAAACAGTACATGCACTCTATACTTCTTGATAGTAAGAACAGTAAAGACTAAAGTATACTAGGATCAATAAACCATGGGAGTTGTTGTCACCCTTTGGAGACATCTATGATAGAAGTATGGAAGACCAACCTCCTGAGGCAGCGTATCTAGTTACTATATAACTAGACTACATAGCTAATGGGAGAGGGAGAGAGTCAATGAGCTTTTTGCTCATTTCTTTTTACTTTTGTTTCTATTTCTATACTCTATTTTTTGTAAACTGGGCATTAACCTTATTTTTTTAATGAAATTTAATTGCTTCAAAAAAAAAAAACCATGGGATGATTACTATGCCTTGTAATTAATTTAACATGCTATTAAATTCCTAATTTAGCGTCATAGCTTGTACTTAGATTTCTATGTCAGAAAAATATTTCCTCTGTAAAAAAAAGATGACTTAAGAGATAATTGAAACCTACAAAGGAAGATTGGTATATCGTATAAGTGGTAATCATCATACGATATACCAATCATATGATGATTATGATTGGTATATTCGTTATACGAATTCAGATTATTTGGATAATAAACGAATTCAGATATAGAAGTATCCGGACCGAATTCGTTGACAAGCCTAATACAAGCAAGGAAGAGTCTAATTTACAGTTGACAAAGTTATTATCTTCTAGTAAAAACTCTAGAATTTTCAAGTACCATATCCTTGGGGCTTGTTTGAGCCCATAAAACCCTTCTTTAATTTGTATACATGAGAATGGTAGTTCCTGCCTATAAAAATCTTGGGAAGTTTCATAAATACTGTTTCATGAATACAGTCCTGGAAATTCTTCTTCATGGAACCTTACCTCACACTCCTTGTTATCACAATTTTATGATCATCCATTCTCATACATTTGTATCCTTTGTGATTATTTGCATAACCCAAAAACAAGCATCTAGTGGATTTAGGATCTAATTCTTGAGTAGAAATGGAAAGCATATTGTTCCAAAGGATTTCAATTCTTTGAAATCTGGTTCCTTATTAAACATGAGCTCAAAAGGTGATTTCAGACCTAATGTTTGATTTGAGCTGGTTCATAGTACACACACCATGAGAAAATGCAAGAAACTAGTATTCTTTTGGGAGTTTGGACTGAATGAGTATACATCTTCCTATTTCAGTGATATATCTCATTTGTCTTTCTATATTGCCATTTTGAGGAGTTGTGTAAGGCCATGATTTCTGATATGCAATCCTTTATTCTCCAAGAATTTCTGGAAGCTAGTGGACAGAAATTCTGTTCCATTATCACTTTGTATAGTGTGGTTATTCCTTATTTCTAATAAAGCAAACTAACTACTTGATTAATAATGAAGGTAATTTCAAGACAAAATGAATGAAGAAAATGATTCTAGTGTTAGAACAACATAATGACATATTACCATAGAAGTGACAAAATACTTAAATACGATATAAGCTAATATTTCTCTGAAATGATGAAATTCATAAATCAGGGCATGGAACATTCAAAATAATTATCAGTCATTCCCATCAAACAAACTCCATTTCAGAACCAATCAACCAAGTAGAAATTCTTACCTCATCTGAGTGTCTTTTTGTGTGTTTGAGTTTCTATCTCCAAAGAATCTATTTAACATCTTAAAAAATATCTACAACATATAAAGCAGCATGCAAAAACACTGGTATTTTTTGTTGTATATTTTAGGTATTAAAAACTGATAACTACAAAAGAAAACGGAACTCAATGACAGAAATAATCAGACAGAGCTCAAGTAAAAGGTTATTGGGGCAAACTATTACTGAATTCAGATTGGAGCAATTTTTTTGTAAATTACATAATATAATAATGCATGTAATATATGTAAGTAAAATGCTTCACCTTGATTGATTCCATAGGGTAATTATGTATCCCACGTTTTCCTGATCTATCTGATTTCTCTGGGTTGCTTTTGAATTTCACTTGCAACACCTTAAAGGTTGTCTGCCAGAACCTTTCTTCTCGTCTAGTTCCATTCACATTATAATACAACTGGTCTTCACCAATATCCTGAGACCCTTCAAGAGCAAACAACCAATCTTTCAACTCTATACACACGTCAATATCATCAGGTTTTCCCAACTCTGAAAGTCCCATTAAATCTTTATTTTCTAAGCACCCA
Organism: Zostera marina; assembly: GCA_001185155.1. Taxonomy (NCBI): domain Eukaryota; kingdom Viridiplantae; phylum Streptophyta; class Magnoliopsida; order Alismatales; family Zosteraceae; genus Zostera; species Zostera marina. The sequence goes on from LFYR01001913.1 coordinate 326,895, forward strand.
TCTGCTAATAAATTACACAAACAAATGAAAAACATCGATTTTCAACAATTACAAAATAATAAAGGGTGAAAACCGTGAAATAAAAATTATTATAACTGTATAAGGTTATTATACAACATCTTTCTCAAGAAGCCAGAATGACATCACTATCCGTACCTTTTTCTTGATTAATTGTGATCAGATGTGATGATTTGAATAAATTTGCCAAAGGGCCAGAGGATAGATTATTTATTCCTTTCAATAGTCCTTCGCCAGGTCCTCCATCTGCCCCAAAAATACCAAATCGATGCAACAGAGCCTCAGTATAATTCATTCCACCTCCAAGACGTACATCAGAAATCTTGGATGAGACAGTCAAACAATGACACTCCATATCTTTAACATTGTAAGGCATTACGTGAATCATGCTTAACTCTAGAAAAGGATGTGTTTTTTTGGAATATTTTCTTTGATTATCAGTCCAGAAAACAGCTCTCATATGTGGAAATTCATTTCTATTTTCCAGTAATTCGTGATTGATACCTGCTTCAATGCCATTTTCATGTGTTAATAATCCATCAGTGTCTACACAGTTAACTAGCACAGAATCCCATGTTAGACTGGTTGACACTGCAAAAGCACCACCTAAACTTCGGTGGGTAATTTTTACAAAAAGATCCTCTGCACCAAACTGCACTAAAGGCATTCCTTGAACATCATGCAAAGAAGATTCTAGAAACTTGAGTTGCAGTTCATTTAGAGTTAAACTCACAGAAGTATCACTAGGAACCTTTTCAATGAGTTGTTCTTTTAATGATCCATCTTTATTTTGTTTGCTACTTTTACCAATTTTTGCAATCTTCTCACTTACTCTACCAAAGTAAGAATACAGATCCAAAACAAAGAACAATTGTTCAACTGATGTATTTGAAATACATCGCTTGCAGGAAACACCTATCCTCACAATACCATCTGGAGGAGGTAGAGTCATTAGTGGGGTACCATCACAAGTAACCATGGCAGCCTCAAAGCACATATCTTGCACTTCCACACATGTCCATAAATCCAAAGAAAAGTCAGAATGTTTTTTCTGCACTGTTAATTCATTGTAGGTTTCTAGTGACAAGCTTATATGAGAAGCTTGTGTTGTCCATTTTTTCTGGCTAGCATCAATTGGTTGATATGGCCAGAAAGAAAAACAAACTGGATCTTTATCAAGATTCAGAAGATTGCAATTCAAAGAGGGTGATTGAGAGAAAACCAAATTCTTCAGTCCAAGCCTTGCTCCAGAAAAACCAGTCTCAGATGGATATTTTTCAACACCAGTGATATCAGAGAATCTTTCAGAATCCAAAGGAACAGTAAGATCAAAAGATTTAAGATTTAATACAAAGGAATTGACTGAAAAATCAGGCAAAACAGCACCGGGATTTACTACGATTCCATCAGCTAAGAATGAGCATATTCTTAGGCAGGATTCCTCATGTAAATTTATCTGTCAAAAAAATGATGATGAGTAGTACCATGAAATAAAGATTAAGAATTGAATAAGACATTACTATGCCATACCAGAAGAGGCTGACATTGAATTACAGTTTGTGAAGCTAATGAGGGAGGTGTAGGGGTTGGATTTGTCTGAAGGGAATGAATGCAGATCAAAGGATGCATATCAACTCGCCATAGTTTATCTCCTAAAGGATAAATTGCAGGACAAAAGTTCTCTCCTATACCACATACCACACACAATTTACCATGTTTCGTATATGACATAACCAAATGTGAAATTAGAAATTAAATTAATATGCTTACCAAATTCTGGCACCGATAACGATTGCTCTTCAAAATCATACATTGATGGCTGAATTAAGGTACATGGAGGGCGAGAAAAAGTATCCCTGAATAATTAGTACATGATAAAACCTAAATTTAGTGTTATTAGTATTAAAAAAATCACCAAAAAAATATAGACGACTTAAATTGGAAATACTGATTTTTTTTATCAAGTCAAAGTCCATTATAATGGAAAAATAAACAGTAAAATGCATGGTAAAAATGATATTTATCTAGCATGGGAAATGGGGCATGCCCATTGACTCTAGTCCTATATAGCAATTCTCCTAGATCCGTGACACTAGGGGGTCTGAGACTCTGAGGAGTATGCTGCAGAAGTGAAGCCTTCCACAAGTTTAAGTACTGTATTTACACTTTGTGCTATCCTTCTTGTAGAGTTCTTTCTTGATGGATAGACTTGAATCCTTTATAATTTCCTTTGAGAGCACCTCTGCTGGCCTGAGAGTATGGTTTTTGAGTCTTCTATTCCGATCTGCCCATATGTGGCATGTTCCATGTTGTGTTGCCTAGGATGTTCCAATAATGTAATCCCCAACATGGTGCTTTCTTAGTGAATTTTTAACATGCCTCTGTAAGTTCACCCATTTTAATATCTATGTTGGATGCAGGGATTGCGGAATTTGATATTTTTCCAGAGAGATAATTTTTTTTTTCATTTACTATAGCCAACAAAACATAAACTATTATTATTTACTATAGCTATAAGTAACATACCAAACAACCAGAAAACTAATGATCTTACAACCCCGTAATCCACCATCCATACAGCTACAATATGTGCACCCCAGGGATAATCTAAATACAGTCATGGGATCCGAGTACTACAATTGAGGGTTATTTCTAGGGTTCTGAAGTAGGAGATCCATATTTATTGGGGCATTCTTTATTTTTGTCTTTAGAAGTTTAGGGAATCGTGTCCACGGGCTATTCTATGTCAAAATGATTTGGAGCTACTCTATTCCTGTCTGAAGGTTGGAGGAGTTGTATAGTCTAAGTGAAATCGATTTTTTTAAGAATTATCCCTATTTACATGGGTTGGGATATGTTAACCATCCATGGGTTTGGTGAGCCACTCCGAGTGAACCCAAAACTCTAGACTGACCCGAGAGGTTGAGACCCTTCTTAGGTCAATTAGCCTTAGACGGGTTTGGGTCAAAAGAAAGGGTGTTCAGGCTAGCTTCTTGGCCAAACCCTATTTTGTCAGTGAATTAGATTAATATTGTAATTAATTATTATGATTTAATTAAAATAGAATTAGTTAGATAACTAGACTCATAATTCCATTGTGATAAAGTAGCTAGTAAATGACAGAATATGTTACTATCAACTGTTTAAATACACACTACTATTTTTAATGGAATAGGGATCGATATTACTCTCCTCTACCCCAATATCTAGTTCTCTCATAATTTTGTTCCTGAGTCTGGGATTTCTTGGCTTGACTTAATTCGAGCTACCCAACTCATAATTTTGTTCCTGATTCTGTGTTAAGATTAAACAATGTTTCTGATTTGACCAAATCAGAGGATCGTCTTCCTGCAACGCCGAGATATGTATATGTGTGTACTACTCAGTTCAACAATTAAGGTTAAGTAACAATTACATTGAAACGCACAAGGGGATTAGCTCAACTGGTTACAATCACTATTAAAATTTCTGAAAGTACACGGTTCGAGTTTCACTATGTATATTCTCACTACGAGTTACTTGATGATATATTATGTGGCTCTGGTATATAATCCGGAGGTAGACATTTCTACATTATGTAGATAACTATCCTCCGTTATAGAAAAAACAATTACATTGAAGTGTTTTTTGCCACAGAATTTTTCTCATTTATATAGAAAATAAAAAAGTTACTAAAGTACAAACTACATTGCTATAAATTTAATAGGTAGCTAGTTTATTTACAAACCATGATTCTCCTATCCTCGTATTTATGCTCTCTTAGTATTAGTAAAAAATTATTAAATACTGATAAAAAGATCATCATGGATACCTCAAAAACAACCCACCAATCATAACACGGGACAACTGATTTGTCTTTTTCCCATCTGATATACTTGACTGAAAGAGGAGGAAAATGATGTAAATAATATGCAAGAATGTAAATTTGTTACGATAATATATTAAGTAGAGACAATTTTATAAAGCATGCCAAGATGTTGACTTGATTTTGCAAATTTCAGTGGTAGAATTTTCAATTTTGTTAACTTGTGATAACAAAGAATGCTGTGCAATATAATTTTGATGGAAACTTGTTATGTTTATTTGCTTGTTACTTGATAATGCAGAAGAAACTTGTTTAGTATAATATCATAATGCCTAAAACACTGATGAAAAATCAAATGCCTGCATTTTAGGTTAATGAAAATAACTTGCTAAACTTGATATGAAATTAAATCTTACTCGAGAAAAGAACAGTGACTGCATCAAAAGCTCAAGTTGGAATTCTGAAATCAAGTGACATTGACTATCAGTTAAAACATCCTAAGGGAAAGTTATAAAAAATATATTCCCTTTAATATGAGATTAAGAGGTAAATAATTCATAAGAACTGGAACAAAACATTACAACAAAAAATACTATTTATATAAAATTATTAACAAAGGCGGCGCCACACTGAAATTTCAAAAAGACCCCTTAACAATATGATAAGGACTTAAGGAAATGGGTCAAATATTTTATCAATCTTTTTAATCTCTACAAAATATTGAAATATATTTGTTTATCAGTAACAACCAAACCCTCATTGTGTAGTACTGGTAAATGAGGTGAGTTCAACAAACTCCATAGACATCAAATATTTAACTTTATTAAAAAATGTGACAATCAAAACAAACAATGGAATAAATATGGGAATTGTTCCCCTTGGGGGTTAATATGGAATGCGATTGGATGCTTGTCGTGGCATATATGGACGGAGAGAAATAAGAGATATAGACAGCACACTAGTAGGCCTCCTGAGGTAGTCCTTAAGGAGGTCATTAAAGACATCAGTCTCTCCTTTGATTCAGTGTATTACAAGAAGAGTTGCTGTCACCCTTTGGAGACATCTATGATGGAAGTATGGGAGACCAACCTCCTGAGACAACGTATCTAGTTACTGTATAACTAGACTATATAGCTAATGGGAGAGAGTCAATGAGCTTTTTGCTCATTTCTTTTTACTTCTATTTTTATTTCTATTCTCTATTTTTGTAAACTTGGCATTAGCCTTATTCTAATGAAATTTAATTGCTTCAAAAAAAAAAAATATGGGAATTGTTTAGTTGTAATAAAGACATGGAAAAATATTTTACCAGCATCTTTAATGCATAAAAATATATGGTCTACAATGATGGATACAAGACTGAGTCCTGCTGTCTCTGTAGAATTCTGCACAAAAAAATCACTATCACTTTCCATCAAACTTTAGAATGAAATGTAATTTAAGTAATCATAAGAAGAAAAATTAACCTGCCGAGCCATTGGATCCACATCTCCTCTATTCAAACAAACATACAATCCTGTCATGAAACGGAGAAAAGCACGAAGACCTGTAGAAGACTTGAGGTGTTATCAGTTATCACATTATGCAGAATCATTCAAATACAAACGAATTAGAATTCATTAAACTAATACCATTGAAGCCCTAAAATACCTGGTTCACTTAAAGAAGGACATACGGCTTCTGGAATACGGAACTGAACCTCAAGGCCTAGAGGACTATTTTGTTCTGTTCTTTTCACAGTGATCTATAAAAAATAAAAAATCATCCCTTGTGGCATAGTTGATGATGTAATCCTCAAAAGAAGAAGAAATAGATGTTTGGATTTAGGTACATAAGCTTGTCCAGACACTCCTTCCAAAAACCGTTCACCTCCAAAAAACAACCGTTTCGCACCATCGTCATCTCGACTACTTTCTTTATCAGAATTTGTAAAGCGTAAATCAGAAAACATATCAGGATGAGGTAATAGATCGACTGATAATGATTCCCACTCCAGTTTCTGCAAAATTAATATTATCAAATTATTTAAACATACATTGTAATGTTGTATTAACAAAACATAATCGTCGTGCTTATGGTAAACAAGTAAAAATATTATATTTTTATGCTGATGGGTATACATTTTTCCCTAATAAAATATGGAAAGTACACGTTTGTTGTATTGTAGAATACCCCCAACTAAGCTTACACCTTAAAATTGCATCATCGTCATTTGCAATATGTGCACACCTAAAATAAGAAGAGAATGATCGATCTAAACTAGTTTAGCCACTTCTGTTCCAGGGGGATAATGAATTAGCTTCCATGATGATCAACTTTTCTTTAAATTTTCCGAGGGGAAATATAATCAGCAATGTTTAAAATGAAGTAAGGCACTGGTGTACCATGCCTTGGGGTATCATAGGGAATAACCACATGGAGAGTTTGGAAACTTATATTCCCATGAATAAGAAAAAACAGATGGAAAAAATAGTTGACACACAAGAAAACATGACTCCTCTTGGTACCAAGGGGAATAAATATGCATAATGTGCACTTATACACATGCATTTTAAGCCATGATAATCAGTGAATCCATCCAAATCGAGATTTTCTCCTGTACGTGGTTTGCCTCTCTCTCTCTCTCCATCTATCAAATTACACCTTTCCTCCATATGTGTCAAATGAATGTCACTAATGCCTACCCGTGTAGATCCCAAATAGCTGTTTTCACAATCAACCCACACTTTATCTATAAGACCTAGATCAGAAATACAGTTAATCCAATCACCCATAGAAATAATGTAATTAAAAAATATTGCAGATAGTAACTACCTTGAAGACATAGATGCATTTTTTGCCATTAGAGAATTCTCTTGCTTCCTTGAGGTTGACAACCTGTTACAAATAATAAAATACCACCATGTATAGGTAATGAAAAATTAAATTTTGCAGGAATAATTAGAAGAATACTAGAATAAAATACAACTGGGACAAAAAAAAATAACCTGCCAATTTTCATTTGTGGTGTATAGCAAAAGGTTTCGAATTGTAACAGATGCCAGAGGTGATGCCCTGGTAAGTAACAAAAGAGAATACAATCGAAAAGTAGATTATATAAGATTCTTAAATGACATTAAATCAACCTTTACCTTTAGCAGTGTCCATGTTAAATAGTAAATATAATGGTAATATACCAATATATGGGTATAGGATTTCTATACACGATAGGTATATCAGTATATATAGGTAATATATACTTGATCGTATTGATGAATATATACGAATCTCTTTTCTAGCACATTCAGTCTTAAAGAGGATGATAAATTGCAGCACAAAAACATATAATGTCAAATTTACAACTAATATCGTTAAGGATAATCTAAGATTCCAATTTTTGGATAAATTTCAACAAAATGGAATTTAGTGATTAGGAACAAAATAGAAAATATGCATCACGCGTTATTCAACTTATATTTGAGAATTAGAAGCAGTGTTTACTTTAAATTATCTCACACGTGGCATCGGAAAATTAGCTCAAATGATTCCACAGGCCTTTAAAGTTCATATAATAAAAGGTTTGGATCCCCACTATGTACTTACCTTAGCCACTTTGATTTTTTTTGTGAAATTAAATTTTCCCATTGATAATGAAGGTAAATGCCCCAAGATATATGATGGAAATACATAAAAATAATCTCAGTATACCAATGAAACAAAATGTATGTGACAAAGTTCTACCCATTTTGAAATGACCTGATAATATATTATTTGGATTCAAGTATATCTATCACCCAGGAGTTTCTCTTACATCATATATTATGATGGAAGTATGGAAGACCAACCTCCTGAGGCAGCGTGTCTAGTTACTATATAACTAGACTACATAGCTAATGGGAGAGAGTCAATGAGCTTTTGCTCATTTCTTTTTACTTCTATTTTATTTCTATTCTCTATTTTTGTAAACATGGCATTAGCCTTTTTCTAATGAAATTTAATTGCTTCAAAAAAAAAAAAACTTTAGTGCAAGGAAAGATTCCCCTTGTGTTCAAAAAATAATTTTTCATGTATGTGTAAAAAAATGTTGGAGAAACTCACTTCTATTCTTTTCTACTCAGATAATATTTTGGTTTTTACTCTCACCGTTTACGATGTGTCGATGTGAGAGAATAAAAATTGGACAGCAAAATTTTAAGGCACGAGATTGCAAGTAATATCGAATAGTTGCTATTTTTATGAAAATGAGAAACTATAAAAAGGATAGGCCAACAGAACTTACCAGGTAGCTCCTCCACCTTGCTGACGAGAACCGCCACGAGTTTCAAGAAGAAGATTAACAATACCAACTTGTAAAGTCATTCCATCTGCTATCTGTGAAAGGACTTATTTTGACACATTTTTTTAACACAACGGTTTGTATACACAGATCACAAAATATCATCTTTTTTTCTTATGTAATAATGATGAAATATAGAAGAAGAAAAAGCACTGCTATACTTTGGAACCATGAACAAAATTCAAATATTTGGAAGTCGAAGTATCCTAAAGTTTCAACTTAATGAATAAATTTAATCTCACAAAAAACACACAAAATTATTGGTTGTTAATGGCTTAATTGTTATTATCTGATCATTTTCTGTTGAGCTGAACAAAAGATTTATCAGATATAATTTCTAGGCAATTTGCAAAAGCAATCGATTTAATCTCAGAACTTGCCTTGTCAGCATATCCGTAACCACTGCCTTTTCCAGAAGCCGTAGAAGGTTGTGTACTTCAGAAAACATGAAAAGTCAAAGTAATAATTTAAAATGGTGACTATTATAATAATACAGTTACAAATGTGCATTGAATTTCAAGCAATTTGATATTTCAGAGAGATACTATACCCTTCTGAATTCTTAATATCATCAGCATCAATATTTTCTTCCAAAACCAAATCAAGGCGGTCAATCTGAACAACTATGGGTTCTGTTTGCACATATGACAAGGATGGAAGCTGAAAATAAAATTTGAATTTACTATTTCAAGTTTCATCTTGACCGATGGATATGGTATAAATGAAGGAAATCTCAAAGAAGGAAAAGACACAAAAAAACATAACAAAATAACATGCATTTGGAGATAGATTTTCAGATACTTACTGTGATCTCCAACTTTCCAACTTTTGAAGTAGTCACATTCAGCGCCGATGGAAATCCAACGCTTGCATGCAGTGCGTCTCCATTTATATCTAAAATAAATAATCAAAATTGCGACCAAAATTACTAGTAAATATCAAATCTTTGCAAGTTTCAAGTATCAAACACGCATGATTACACATAGCAGTGTATCATCCATCATAGATTCATAGTAGGAAAATGAAAAGAGATTGTGGTCTGAAGCTTAGTTTGGGGTTTCCTACCAATGTGGGGCAATGAAGAAATGAACAAAAACTCACACATCAGAATATCAGATTCAAAAAGACGTAATGTTCATCATTGATCCATTTCAATGTTTAAAACAATAATTTATGGAAATGAACACAAAAGAACAGTAAGAACATATATTTACATAAATGAAAATGTTTAACTTTATGCAATATCAATTTGTCTTATGTTACATAATACACTAAAATCCAAACAAACAAAAAAAATGGTAAGAATCAGAGTACAAAACACATGAAATTCACTTACATCCCAGTTTTTAAAGTTAAATACCACTCTCTTATATGTCTTTCTCTCATTCCCATAAAGTACACAATTCATCAGAATACGGCCTAAAAAATCAGATCATGAGATTACATTACTTGACCGTTCTTATTTTGGCAATTAACATTTCTTTCTTTGCTACATACCTACATTTAACGCAATTCACTAAACCGCAACCAAAAAGAAGAGGACTGGCATATGAATATACCATTATCACACAATAAAATTAACAATTACTTTGATTTCGTTTGAAAAATATTAAATGCTTGATGCATGCACATTAATCTACCTCTCGCATCGGTGTTTTTAATAATTCACTCGAATTAAACGGAAAAAACATCAGTAAAACACCATTCAATGCCCCCTCCCAAAAAAAACGATCAAAATTCAGATCTTTTTACAATTAAAAAAATAATACCGAGAAATCTCGCCCTAAAAATATTAATTTCCCGAAAATCACTTTGAAAATTTTTTCACCCGAAATGTTGATTGTACCTAGATTCGATAGCTGTGCGGTGTGGCCCTGGAGCTTGAACTGATCTCTGGAAAAAGATTTGAGCCAATATTTAAGTGTGTACTCCAACGCCCGTGCTATTATTGATTCCATTTCGATCGGAAAGTGCAGGAAGCCCCGTCTCTCACAGATCTGGCGGCTCGATCGGAGATTCTGAACCTCCTTTTTCCTCTGTTTTTTTACCCCTTGAAGAAATACGTGTTCCCCTCTCCAAGTCTCTACTCGTTTGATTGTTATTTTCTATTTTATTTTTTATTCCTATTTCTATGGGTAAATAAATTGAATTGAATCCAAAGTCTAAACCGAATTATTATAATTGAATTGAATCCGGTGACCGCCAACCGGTTTTCTGGTGAGGTTAATTTTTTTTTACAGCAATTAAATTTTAAAGGTTTTTGCAATGTCATAAATCGTTTATCTCTTATTTCCATAATCCAATGATACAAGTTTGAGCTCGAGCTCAATAAATTTGACAAAAAAAATTAAAAATATATAAATGTCTCAATTCCTAATTAACCTAAATTTAAATGTTGTGAGTTCCAATCAAGTTCGAGTTTAAGCACTCGACTCGACTCGTTTGCATCCTTAATTCAAACTTTTCTCCTCTTGCACATCATCAATTGCGAAAAATGATTTTGCATCCCTAATCCAACGAGCTAAATAAAAACAACAGAGAAAAAAAAGTTACGTAAAACTATTAGATAATATATAAATTTCAAAACAAAAAAAAGAGGTGTGATCACATGCGATCCACCCCACACCCTTTGCATCGATCCAACCAAGTGATCTTGCGATCGTTTAGGCTTTTAACAACTTTTGGAAACTGACTCGATATTTCATAAAACGATCTATGTCTTATCGTTCTTACGTATTGGGTCTTGGACAATGGAGAGTGAAAAAACTTTGGTGTGCTCCTGGTATCTTTTCCTTTTTCCTAAGGAAAACCTAGGAAACGAAATTGCATTGAGATTGATCGCAAGAAAATCACAAAAGTAATTCATCTAAACCTTTTATTTCTCTTTGTCCGGATGTGACACGCCAAGCAATTTATTTTTATTGAGTTTGCAATTGATTAATATCTAATCTAGGTGAAAAATTTGGTCTGAACACTCCAGATTAGGCGGGCCTGATCCTAGGCCATTTTATTCAATGGAATATGTCCATCCTATTTTCTAGCCACTCAGTGCTAACTTCCAACTAATTTGTAGTTTCTTAACTGGTCAATAACGTGAAGCAATATAATGTTGTGTTTAATGCTAACTTGAAGAAACTGTATGATGTTTGGATAATTGGATGTTGTTGGAAGTAAAATAATTAAATGATCAAAGCAATATATATGCTGTAATAGAGCAACAAGCAATTCTTTCCCTTTACTAGATCAAACTCCAAATTGAAGCAATGTTCCCTATAAGGAATATAGCTGTTTTAATTGTGACGAATTCACAGTAAATTATCATGTTCATACACAAAAAGATTAGATCAACTGATCACAATGACTATTAATTAAAGTGGTTGATGGTATAAGATTTTAGTCTCGAAATTTCGATGCGTACGTAATTTTTATTTAATTTTCACTACGATGTATTACGTGACTCTGATATATCATTTAAAAATATACCTTCTGTAATAATAATAATAATAATAAATATCACGATCATACAGAGAGATTAACTGAACTGATCATAATTAATTATTATAAAGATTTATGATGGTATTATCCTAACCCTTCGTTAAAACGGAACCGGTCACCCCATTTCGGCTTGGGTATGATTCCTAACGGGTAAAAAAGGAAAAGAAAAATTGGGATGCAGTAACCGGGAGGTGACGTGAAGGGAGAGAATAACCGATTTGATTTTTTTATTTAAATTAATATTTTTTGAGTTAATAATTTATTAATTATATGAATGATTATATCGTCTCGATCTCGATTCACAACGAGACAACAATTTTCTTCCCTCTTTGAGTCATAGCTCTTTCTTTTTCTTCTTTCTCCTCTTTGTTTGTCGTCGTTAGAAAACCTCGTCGTAATTCCAACCGTTTTTGACGACCTCCGTCACGCCTCCGATCCCAATATCCGATCGAAGGGATTCGAAGCTTCTCTGTTCTGTGATTCTGTCGGTTCAGGATCGACCGTTTTCATTTTATTGGTGAACGATGGCGACCTGAGATTGGGATCGGAGGGCTGTTTCATCTGAACGCCCGGAGCCGAAGGGAACAATCGAGAAATATTGATTATTAGATATTGGAATTGAAGAGAGAATCGATTTGTTTTTTGCACATTTTTTTGGGAGGTTGCGTACTTGTGTTTGTGTGGTAGGTGAAGGACCTGGAGGTTATTGGGGGATGAAGAACGCTGGACATATTGGCGGAGTTGTTCCAAGGTCGGCGGTGAAGGGGAATGGAGGATTCTTCTCCCTTCGTTCGATATCTGGATACTTGAGAATTGTGTCTTCTGGGGCTTCGACTGTTGCATCGACTGTCAAATCAGCAGGGGTCTCGGTCGTATCATCCTTAGCAGAGGACGATACCTTACGTGATCAGGTCATTTTGAAATTGGATATTTTCCAGTTTGATTTTAGGGATTGGATTCTCGATTTCTTCTCTAATTTCTGATGAAATGAGCAGTTGAATTACATGTTAAGTTATTTAATCTTGTTTTTGTGTGTTAGGAAAAATATTGAAAGCGATAAACATTAACTCTTGTAAATTGGATTCCACCTCTTTTCGTACCAACTTTCATTCTTCTTCTTCTTCTTCTTCTTCTTCTTCTTCTTCTTTCTTTTCTCGACAAAATTCTATTGTACAACTTCGATAAACAAATACAAAAAAAAAATTTTAATTCAAGTTGAAGTTGTGAGCTTGTCACTTTGTCCTGACATCTGTCTCTGTAATAGGTGCACTGGGCTGGATTTGATAGCTTGGAAATTGAGGATAATGTGTGCCGTCAAGTTCTATTGCTGGGTTATAGGTCTGGCTTTGAGGTTTGGGATGTCGAAGAAGCAGATGATGTGCGGAAGCTAGCATCAAGGCGGGACGGTCCTATTTCTTTCCTCCAAGTGCAGAAAAGTCCTATAGCATCAAAAAGATCTCAGGATGTATTTTCAGATGTTCGTCCATTGCTGGTTGTTGCTGGAGATGGTTCTACTTCAAATGGATTGAGCAATCATGATAGGATTATCTCACATGCAAGCAATGAATCACAGGAGCTGGGAAATGGAGATTTTATACCTACCAGCATTCAATTTTTTTCTTTAAAGTCCAATGCATTTATCCATGTCTTGAAGTTCAGGTCAGCTATATACTCCATAAGGTGCAGTCCTCGAGTTGTTGCTGTTTTACAGGCATCTCAGGTATGTGTACTCTGTATGTACTACGTAGTAATATGACTAATATCACATATTTCGTAAGAAAATCAAGTTATTCATTGATGCAGCTGATATTATGAATGGTACACATTGCAGATACATTGCTTTGATGCTGCAACCCTGGAGAGGGAGTATACTATTATTACTAACCCAATTGTTTCGGGACCTTCTGGTCCTGGAGGTATGGGCTACGGTCCACTTGCAGTAGGTTCCAGATGGTTAGCCTACAGTGGAAGTCCAGTTGCGATTTCCAATACTGGTCGTGTCAGTCCGCAACACCTGACCTCTGCTACTCATTTTTCAACCACTCTTTCAAATGGGAACATTGTTGCACACTATGCAAAGGAATCAAGCAAGCAGCTTGCTTCCGGAATAGTGACACTTGGGGATATGGGATATAAAAAGTTATCCAGGTATTGCTCAGAAGTGCTTTTGCAGGATGAAAACAATTCTTTAAAACAAAGAAGTCCTAATGCTAAAACTAATGGCACAATCAATGTCCATCCACCTGACACAGAAAATGTTGGAATGGTATGCATCCTAGTTGCATTTTTATTATTATTTATCTTGAATTCATAGGTTATTATTAACATTTTGCTGATTTTTTCAAACTTGATATAAAGTAACACAAACCTTTTGTTACTTCACTGTGATCGTATTTTTGTATTCCATAACCTTTATTAAGAAAACATGTTATATTTTTTATTTAATGTCTATAATCATCATCGATGCACATTTAATAAAATAATAAATACATATTTATAAAAACTCGCACGAGACATAATTTCCTGTGCTTTTTTTCTTCTGTACAGGTCATTGTACGGGACCTTGTTTCTAAATCTGTTGTTGCACAATTTAGAGCACATAGAAGCCCTATTTCTGCATTGTGTTTTAATCCAAGTGGAACATTACTTGTTACTGCTTCCATTCATGGCCATAATATCAATATCTTTCATGTTATTCCATCTTCTTCAGGAAGTTCTACAGCAACTGCTTCCAGTGGAACTTATGTGCACCTTTACAGGCTGCAGCGTGGGTTCACAAATGCGGTATTTTTTAGCTAATGGTTATTTATACACTTTTCTCTCATTGTGTGTGGTCACATAGTGTATAGCGGTATAGATAGATATTCATCTCCATTCATTTCGATTTTTTATATTTCAGGTTATACAAGATATCAGCTTCAGCGACGACAGCGAGTACATTATGATCAGTTCCTCCAGGGGAACAAGTCATTTATTTGCACTATCACTCTCAGGAGATTCTCCAAGTCATCCATATAATATCAGTGTGGTGAATGGTAGCAATGGATCATCTCTAACTACTAAATCATCAGTTCGGTGGCCACCTGGCTCAGGTTCTTCGAAGTCTAACCAGAATAATATTTTCTCTACTGGCCTGCCTATTACTCTGTCTGTTATAAGTAGAATAAAGAATGGAAGTAATGGGTGGAAAGGTGCTGTAAGTGGTGCTGCAGCAGCTGCTACGGGAAAGATTAATCCTCTTTGTGGTGCAATAGCGTCTACTTTTCATAACTGCAAAGGAACTGGTGTTCATCCAGATTTGAATTCATTGAGAACAAAGTGCTACCTTTTAGTATTTTCTCCTTCAGGTTGTATCATACAGTATGTGTTACGTCACTCAGTTGGGGTTGAGTCTGGAACTGATCTGCCTGGTTTAAACTTTGGCTCCAATGAACTATCTCAAGACACTAATACGGGAATACTTGTTGAAGCACTTCAAAAATGGGATGTTTGCCATAAACAGAACAGAAGAGATCACGATGATGACATTGATATATATGGTGAAAAAAAAGGGACAACTATTCATCCAATTGATAGTGTTGCAGAAAACAAAAAACTTACCACTGAAGAAAAACTTCGCTTGTATATCTCTGAAGTTGAATTGCACATGCATCCTGTTCGAGTGCCATTGTGGGCAAGACGAGATGTAATTTAATATATCCCGAGTATTTTCTTTTGATTTGTATTTCTCAGGAGATTATGTGTTTCAAAATTTTTTTGATCTCATGCTTTTTTATTTTTGAACTGCTAGATTTATTTCCAAGTGATGACAGATGATTTCTCTAAAGATAATATTGCCAGTTCTTCGAAAGGAGAGATCGAGATAGAAAGAATTCCAACACGTACAGTTGAAGCCAGGTCAACAGATCTTAAACCGGCATTTGACTACCTTCACATGCCAAGATATCAGCAGCCAAGGTGTGATTTCTCATTTATGAATCTTATATTGCACGTATAGCTATTAACATACTTTATAATTAAGGTGTGAGTAAAATTGCAAAGTATAAAAATTGATAATTAACAAAATATTTTATATTTGTAGGTTAGATAATAAATAAAGTATTCTTTATAGTTTAGAAGTTTTTTTTTTTCAAAATCGTGACTCGTGAATCATTGTCCCAATGATCTTTTCTAGATTTGGGAACCATAGAATTATTTTGGTGTAAATGTGTAGGTAAACACGGTACTTTTCTTATAACCATGTTGTAGAACCGGCCATATGCTAGAATTTAAGAATAAAATGATGTGGTTTTCCCTGCAATCGTTTATTGTCATATTCTATAGTGACTAAATCATAAAATATTCTATGGTTTCAACATCCATACTAGTTGGAACTTGGAAGTAATGTAAAGATGCTCAGTTATTTCAGAGTTGTATTTCTTCATGATGGATTTTAGAGTTGTAATTTATTGGTATTTGGTATTTGGTAATCTCTACCTCTAGGTTTGATTATTTCAGAGGAAATTCACATTTCTTATGCTTTGTCGATTGAGGGAGTTAGTGAGTTACTCTGTTGCATCTTGAATAATGGCTCATCCAATGTTTCTTGTTCATATCTTTTTTAATAGATTAAATGCTGTTGAAATCAATCAAAACGGTACATTTGCAAGCCAAAAGTCTGGTCTGTCTGATGATGTTTTGCTGTCACATAGAAGTTTCAGTGACTGCATCTCAGAATGTATTGTTAATGAATTGCCCAATTTTGTTGAAAGTAGTTGGAGTGAGCATGCATCTTCTGAATCGGGTGTCAACTTTGTAAATAACTGCGACACTACAAGTGTAAATAATCCGCTCATGTGTGTAAATAATTCTGAAGGTCCAAAGGCTTAGGCTCTGCTCCAGTGTGTAAATAATAGAGTTCTGAAGATGGAGAGAATCATATTGTTGGACGATAATGGCAACATTGATTAGGTATGCCTATTGAATTCTATTCTAATGCACCCGAATATAATGGCAGCATTTTTTAACATGTATTAGTGTGCAGAAATGTCCAACAAATTTCAGACATCTGGGCATGTTACAAAATCACCTGACTTCCAAAAAAATAGACCAATGTGTATATTGATTGTGTTTCTACGGAATGTTCACCTCTACATTCTGCAACGCTGAATATTTCTCCATCAAAGACTCCATGTTATTCTTCTGTTCTTCCCAGGAATCTTTAGCATGTGTTTTCCTACCAAGTTAATAAATTGTTTAGAGACAAAGATCAACTTACTAGGATTGCGCATGTGTTTTTACCTTTTGCTGTTGATCCCTTTTTATGATTCCATTGTCAGTGGTTGATTAATTTTCAATTATGTTGTATATATTATTTGAACTAGTATATTTTCTTTTCTTTCCTTTTACACTTGTTTACAATATTGTATGATGTATTTACAAATCTATCATATATGTATTCCATTATACCTATAAAAAAGACAATAAATCCTAGATCCTAAATAGTTATTTTTTTCCATCAAAAATAGAGAGCCAAAACTGGGAGAGTCATGTCCTCGATAGATCTTTTATCTTAGTCCATGTAAGCTGGAGAGAATTAGTTGCTCTCTAGTCTTCACAATTTTCAAATTGCTTAAGATTGATAGATCTTGTTGGAAATAAAAAACAACCACTGATCTCGGATCATGGTATGATTGAAAGTTGGGAATCAGCAGCACTTATCCACATCCTTTAATTTCAACCAATGGCATTAAATGTAACAGTTGGACTTTATGATGAGTTCATTTTAGGACATGTCATGTTAGTCATGTATTATATTTTTTGATGTAAAATGATGGTTATTCTTGTGTATACAAACAAGTGAAACAACTGGACAACAAGTCCGTTGAAAAATCCCAAAAAAATATTCAAACAACGAATTTATATCCTTCTCCCACCACAATGACCGTATTTGGAACAGATTCCTAATTTGGAAGCTTTTGTGGAAATATTTGACCCAAATGATTGAAATTTGAGGAAAAGGTTGGTTGGTTGGTTGAAATTTGAGGAAAAGGTTGGTTGGTTGGTTGAAATTTGAGGAAAAGGTTGGTTGGTTGGTTGAAATTCGAATTGTATGAAGTCATTTCTATTTTGATCATTTTACTTACTCCAATTCCAAATTTTCATTTACATTCAATTACTCGTCTACCTTTTTCTTTTATTTTTTTTATAAAAGAGAGTTCATTTATTTCTACAAGATATATAAAAACATCCACCTTCGAGTGATATGCCAATTTTCACAAACCTTTATAGTAACACTGTGACCATTTAAACTATTCTTCATGTGTATTCATCTCATCTACTCTTTAATATTTGATGAGTAGATGAGATGTTAATATTTCTTCAAAAACTCTTCAGAGTCAAATGTGCTTCAAAAAAAAATGTAAGTGACTTCCTCCAAATCAATCTTTTTTTTTATGTTGTGTTTTTTTTTGTAAATGATTCTTTCACATTTCTTTCTGTTCCATTTTAATGAATTCTAATGATTTTCTCAGCATGAGTGCTAAAGATTTAGAGGAAGATGTTGATCCTGATTATGCAACATTTCTCAAGAATCTCAGCCAACGTGATCATTCTTCTTTTGCGGTTGAAATGTTGAATGAAGAAGATGGGTCACTCACTCATATCAATTATGATAATGATGAGGAGGAAGATGACCAATACTGGATTCAACCAAATAGAAATCATGTGAAGCAAGAATCTGATGAAGAGAATATCGAAGCAGAAAAAGATGGAAACACGAGTTCCAAACTCAAACATGAGGAAGAGAAAAAGAAAGCACGAGTTTCGCAAACATGTCAGGTCCAACATGATGGAGAATACAGGAAGAAGATTGCTGAAGTTTTATCAAAGCCTTTTGACATAGATGAATATAACCAACTATATGATGATGCAACAAAGCATGGTGAAACTGAAGTTAGCAATACAAACAACAACGTTGCACCTTCGTATCTAGATCTTTACCCAGGTGAACCAATGTATAATATTAAAAAAAAAACCGTAGAGAAAGATTCATTCATTCATGATTTTCTTCTTCTTCTTCTTCAGATTTTGAAGAGCAAATGAAGAATACTGAATTTGATCCAGAGGAATGTTTAAGACTTATGCGTGGCTTCTTTTTTTGGTTGAAGGTAAATCAAACTTTAAATAAATTGAGAATTGATTTAATGAAATAAATGATTCATGTTTTGAGTGCAGAATTTAGGCCATGAAGGTGCGTTCAAGCCTTGGTTGACAAAGAACAAGATTAATGAGAATTATTTTGTTCTAAAGGATTAAACCTATCTTCTTTATTTCTAGATCTACTTGTCAATTATCAAATAGGTTAGTTATATTTAATTTCCTTAATTATCTATTAAAAATCTAGGATTCTTGGTAAAAATATGGTCTATATTTATCTCCTTCACTCCCTCACAATTCTTCTGACTTCTGAACTCCATCTATTTCTCTACCCTCTCCTAAAACTCTGTCATAAAGCAGGGTAAGTGTATAAACATCTGATTTTTATTTGTTTTGCAGTTTTTCCCTATTTGGCTATTTAATCAAAAATATCTGTCTTTTTTAAAACAAAAATAACCTCTTTGAATCATAGCTCTATCTTTTTCTTCTTCTTTCTCCTCTTTGTTTATCGTTGTTGGACTCTATTTATCTCCTTCACTCCCTCACAATTCTTCTGACTTCTGAACTCCATCTATTTCTCTACCCTCTCCTAAAACTCTGTCATAAAGCAGGGTAAGTGTATAAACATCTGATTTTTATTTGTTTTGCAGTTTTTCCCTATTTGGCTATTTAATCAAAAATATCTGTCTTTTTTTTAAAAAAATTCCAAGAATACATTTGAATAAAAATAAAAATTTCAGGTTTTTTAAGCAGTTTAAATCATTGGAATTGTCTTTCCATGCAAAAAATATATATTATTTTAGAGAGAAGAATAAACCAAAATCACACTAAAAACTTCAATTTTATTAAAGATGCCAAAATCAATGGGGGAAAAGGTAGAAGAAAAGAGATCCTGCAAAAACTAGCATGAGAGAAGAGTTGTGCCAAAATCATTCTTCACTTAAGCACCTTAAACATTTGCACTTAAATCCATAATCTGCTAACTGTAGGCACCTATCTTTGTAAGGAAGGCTCTCGTCGATGTATGAAATTGTGACCTGCAGTAAGTTGAGGATCGTTCACTTGGTAATTCCAACAGTATTAGTTTGATTGTAGTTAAACATTTCATTTCTATGAAAAATCATACCTCCGCTCCCTTTGGGATATACTGTGTTGCTAGTATTACCGCTTGCCCATCTCTATCCTGAAGTAATAATTAATAATATAAATTGACAGTGTTTTAACTTTTATCCAATATAATATAGTTGTATTTATACCTGATCCCTTTTGAATGCTTTCGCATTAGGACAACACGAATGGTTCATGCAACTATGCAGTGGAAAAAATGCAGATCCTGACACTTAAGTTGTAGCAAATAAAGAATTATTACACACCTAGAATGATAATTACTGATAATTATATCAGTGAAAATTAAGAGAAAAAGGAAGAAATTGTGTCACATATTCACTTGTAGTTGTAAATTGTAATCAATAATATACCATGGATATAATCTGCATAATCATCACCGAGAGCATCTAAGAAAGGTCTAGTAATCTTTTCAGTTTTCGCCTGCAAAAGGTAATGTTGCCACCCATAAAAGTTTTAAGTAATGTTAATTGTTAAATAAAACATTCAGTTGGCTGTTTTTATACCTTTTCTAAAGGATTCAGTCCATCGATATACAAAAAATAGTCCTCTACTGGGGATGCTACGACTAAGTCTCTGCAAAATGCATAAGTGAGGTATAACCAGAGAAAGTAAAAAAGCATAGAATCATGATAAATATGTTGCAAAGAGGCACTTACAGATTATTCAACTCAAACATACCAATTATATTGCCATATATTTCAAGGGAAAATACTATTTATTGGATCAAGGAAGATCATGTTAAAAAACCTAGATCATTATCATAAAAACCGTTGAATATTTATTCTACACAAGGATACATTGACCAAATTCCTCCTCAAAGATGGCTTCCCTCAGTAAATTTAGTGACTAGAAAAATAGAGTGAAAGAAGCATTTTATAAGTTCAGAATGATAATTATTACATACCAATAGATCTTTCAGAATTAAGATTACATGGCAAAAAATACAAGAGAAAAACATACATGATTAGCCAGATTTTTAAGCTCATTCCTAAATGAAAGTTCATCATTTTTGTCAACGTCATCTGGCAAAGAAACAAAATCCCACCACCTACCAAATAAAATTAATACCTCACTTTTAAAATTAATAACATAATTTGAAGATAAAAAAAGAATCCTTCATCCATACTATATGCAGAAAACAACACCATACTGTACAGAAAATAACACCCCACGTTTTCTAAGATCTCACACAGACAACATGATCCAGCACATTGCCCAAGGACAATTCGTCAAATCATAACTGAGGCCTGAGAAGATAAATTGGTAGAGGAATCTGATGTAGAAAACATTACCTCCCTCGTCATATGGTAATATTAACATTTTTTTATTAAAATTAAAGCTTCTCATTAATAAAAATGATGGGTAATACCCGGGCCTTAGGATTACAAAATAAATAAATAAAAGATATATGTAGGAAGATGGACCGTGACTCGTCAACACTTTCCTATACAGTCTTGCAACTAGTACTTAAATAACTAATTAAGTAGCTTCAGGAGGTTGGTCTCCCAAATGTGCATAGCTCCAACTGAGAACCACAATCTTTCCTGAAATCTTCTGGTTTAAAGGAGAGGCTCATGTCTTATATGATAGCCTTGGTGAGAATTTCTGGAGGTCTCTAAGTATGTTGTCTGAGCCTTCTGTTCCTTTCAGACTAGGGGTGCCAAGCAATATGCCCAGGGAATTCCAGAGCAGGCACGCCATGGTGGGGATTTGTGAGTGAATTTCTTACTTGGTTCAATGAGGTCTCCCATCCTGAGGTCTGGCTGAGATATTGTAGGCTTGAGTAGGTTAGCTAGTTTTCAAAAGGAATTGTTAAAGGCTTCGGCTATGGTAGCAAAATCTTCCTTTGAGTATGGACTCTGGTTTCCTCCTCTTGGGTGGTACATAATAGGTTGGGTTTGCACTCCCCACTCTCTTAGTTTCTGGAAAGTATTCAGGTGGTTCCATACTTATACTCGCCTCACTTGACTAGACAGATATTTCCTCGACTAACAAGGTTATGTTGCTGACTTAGGGAAATAGTCAATTTAGAAAATCTCATCTAAAAGATGGCATTCACGTCCTGAAATGTCAGGGCCCTAAACTAGCTTCAAACCCAACAAAAAATTAGAGTCCACCGAAAGGAAGAAGGTAATAATTTTTTCCCTATTAGAAACAAAGATTAAGCACAAAAACAAACACGCAGTGAAAGAAGTTTGGATCAAGAGTGGAGAGTCTGTCAAATTTAGACCCCCTGGAACCTGAAAATCCAGATTCAATATGGATTTCTGGAAGAAGGACCAAAGATCTGGGTGCACCCAGCCAGATCCGGCCATAATTCAAAAAGCAACGCTTTAAAATAAATAGACCAAGACAGACAGAACGTGTTCTGTCTTCCAGAACCGAAACCAACTTTATAAATGATGCAGTGCATGGTCTTATTAATTCTTATGACCAATATCTGAGGAGCATCACAAATATTGGACTTCATGACTTTAATGAAGAGCAAGGTGGGCCCAGAAGCCTTGAATTAGCCCATGATTGGCTTGACCAATTCTCATTCTTCCTAGAAGAATTGGTCTCACGTCATTGGGCTCCCCATTACCAATGATGTGAGTATAAATACAATGAGCCCAAGGAGGAGGATCACTGAATATTGTGCTATCAAGGTATTACTTGCTCCTTCTACTTTATTCTTTCTTAGCTACTGTTCTTGTTCTTTTCTCGATTCTATTTCCAATCTTGGTGGATTCCAAGATCCCTTCCTATTCTGATCTGAAGAAGAGCATTCATCTTCCTCTTCTTCCCTATTTGGCCTGTTCTCAGAGCATTAGCTACAACAATAAATCTCTAATCTTCTCTTCCAGTGACCTCTTCTCCAGCGGTCAGCATCAGCTACGGCGTACTGCTCCGGTCATCTTTGCTGGTACTAATGTAGCAGTATTCTGATAATGGGATCAGTGAAGAAGAGATTAGAGATCTTCTTCTTAAATGATAGAGAAATCAGAAAAGTTTTGGAATACACCAAGAATAGCAAGAACAAGATAGATCTAGATTCACGAGTGCAGAGAAAAGATAAAGAAATAGAAAAGGAGGAGAGAATAATACCTTGATTTGCACAGAAAATAATTAAGATCTCCTCCTGTTGGGTCCATTCTATTTATAAGCACACCAATAGTAATGGACAGCCTATTTGGTTTGAGTCATCCTCTTAATGAGAGGTGGGAATGGCCTGACCTGGGTCAAGCCATTTAAGAGCCAGATCAGTGGATCCTTCCCACTCTTCATTAAACTCATCATTAACAATGAGATGAGTACTATGCTCTGCATCAGATACTCTAAATTTTGTATTTGCTATTTTGTTAAAATTGTTGAACACTTGAACTTCTTAAATTTGTATTTGAATTTTCAGTAGATGACTATTTCTATTTTTTATGAATTATTCTAATCTCTAAATATTATTAACTATTTTCAGGAATAGTTGCTATTTTTGTATTAGTGATATTATAAGGGTATTTGTGTAATTAGTTAATAAATCTGTAATTAACTAATTAGATCTAGAAACTTCAGATAGTCTAAACAGAAAGTTAGTTATTCTGTTTTTAGAACTAATTCCTCCTAAATGTAATTGTATATAAGATACATGAATAGAACTTGAGGAGGGATCGAACATTGGAAGATCTCCCCCTTTTCCTGATATTACTCTACTTAAATCATTCATATTTTGTAAAAATATATGTATTTTTTGGTTTTTTGTAATAATGGTTGAAGAACCAATGAAGGTTATAATTAAATGTCTGCAATGCAACTAAAATTACAACCTACTGAACCTAGTGCACCTCACACTATGTAATGCATTTTATGAAAAACTTTGGGAAAAAGGCGACGAGGATGATCAAGCTGAAAGAATTTGATTAAAAAACCAATAAAATTCACAGTGCTACTCTGAAGGGTGAGATGGCACCTAAATACCTAATTAATTCTTTCAAGAAGTTGCAACAATGGGGTTTAAGCATACCATGTCTTCTGTGCAACAGGGAGGAGGAAACAAATCAACAATAGCACATTTATTCTTCAATTGCACTTGACATTAGAAACATACTAACAAGCATGACTGACATCCTGGATCAGGCTGTACGGAAGAAGGTAAACAGACCTATACCAAGGCAAGACGAAGATATCAGGATAGGTGACGTCACAGAAATACTAGTCAAATTTAAAAAAAACACTGGATGCTGGGGAGTGCACTGGGCCCTTCTGGCTGGAATTTTATGGCGCATCTGAGAAGAAAATAATAGAAGATTGAAATAGCATCTTCTGAAACCACCAAAGAATATATTAAAGGAGACACTAAAGGATGTCAGAACAACATCCTTTAAAAACTTCAATCAATCCCTGATTGAGAAAAATGGCTTAATGCTTGGGAGACAAACATTCCGAGGCAATATACCTAGAAATCAATGTCTATATAATCAGCTATATAGAATTAATGTCTATGAATTTATTCCCAAAATCTATGTAATCAGCTTATGCCAAAACTATTTTATTTATGAAAAATTTAACTTTACCAAAAAAAAGAACCCTTCAAATATTAAATACGATGAAAGAGGGAAAATATAGATTTTTTCTCTTTTAAGTGTGAAAAAAGTATTCTCAGATAAAGTAAGATAATCTGGGTTTCCGGTGTTGTCTACCTTTCTTTAAAAGCCATTGATACAGGTTTCCAGGCCTCCAAAAGAAGAGGAAAGATGAATTTTTGCTTCCTTTTTTGTGGACAATTTTTAAGATAATTATCTCGCCGCTTCTTATACTCCAAAATTGTATATGAGATAACCTGGAGTACAAACATGAAAAGCAAGGCAATCATCAATGCATTCTGTTAGTAATATTACCATCTGGAATCACGTTAAACTAAATAAAGGAAACTCCAGCAGTGTGATATTCTTTTCCGAAAAAATCAATTCCTAAAATATAAAAATGATGATCAAATTTCTCTGAAAGTACAGAGAAAAAATTGTAGATTTTTAAAACACAAATTAACTAGTATCCTGAGAGAACAAGATTTTCGATAAAACAACGAAAAATCCTAACAGATTTTTTTCATACCCAGCCCACTCAATCCCTGCTACTTTGCATCAGTAATCCTACCTCCCATTATCATCTTCTCCAACTTAGAAGTTTACTTGCATCCTCTTGTCTTACCTTTACCTCCTTATGTGCTACACCCAGAAACTCCACACCAAGATCAATTATAACCTCTCCAGTATCTTCCACTTTCTATTCCTCTCTATCCAGCAACACAATTCTCCACCAACACGCCCAATATTTCCCAATGAAATCCGCAATATGTTTTACTTTGAACTTTAATAGTTTACATGAGAATTGAAGTAGAGAAAAGTAAAGAATACCTTGGCAGCAAGGATGAAAACATCGTTAGTGCCTAAAAAAGGTAAATAAGATCAAAGAAATGATTAGTATTATGCATAGAATATTAAATTGTAGTATGTTTCATGTAGTTAGAATCTTACTATTTGCATGTTCTATGAACTTTATTAGTGCTTCCTTTTTGAGGGGGGTTGATTTAAGCCCGGTACATAGTAAAGAATGGTAAATTTTCCAATCATTAATAGCACATTTTTCACTGCATAAAGATTAATTGAAACTCATCACACAATAGTAGCAGTATGAAAAGTTTAAAAAAATACAGAAGTATGAAATATCACAATATCATTAGATTGCAAAGTTAAAAAAGTGTGTGTTATAGCACAGACGCACACTCCTATCTCGATATGGACCCACATAAGGAAAAAATTAACATTAAAATTGGGATTTTTTTATTTTTTTAAATCCCTGTTATTTAAAGAAGATAGGAGAGAACCCCTAGCTTCAGAAATTTCCTTTTCTCTTCTTTTATAATGATAGCCAGTTAGCCACTAGAGAGCTTCCTTCTCCCCTTCTTATCTGTTTCTAGCAAAGCTCAAAATTGTTTTTTTTTTTGAAGCAATTAAATTTCATTAGAATAAGGCTAATATGCCAAGTTTACAAAAATAGAGAATAGAAATAAAAATAGAAGTAAAAAGAAATGAGCAAAAAGCTCATTGACTCTCTCCCATTAGCTATGTAGTCTAGTCATACAGTAACTAGATACGCTGCCTCAAAAGGTTGGTCTCCCATACTTCCATCATAGATGTCTCTCAAAATTGTTTTTCCTTGCACTGATGATGTGATATTTATTTTTCTGGTAGGTTTATATCTTCGTCGACTAAAGAATATGTTCCAGTGGATGTCTTTGAGTACTCCAATGACAAAATAATCTTAGATGTTCCTGAAGAAAATTCCAAAGACTGCTGAATTTTCTCAAAACTGATTGGCCGACCATTTAATATCCATCCCTGAGGTTACCGAAGTTTATTCTAACCCTAGAAAGCTAGATTCTAATGATTTAGGATGGAAGTATGGGATGCTTATGAAAATTAATAAATATAGTGTGCAATGCCTTCTTTGCACATGTATATATAAGGGTGGTGGTGTAAGATTAAAGACACGTTTGACTGATATATCTTTCGGTAGAATACTTAATGTGAAGAGGAGGTGTTAGTGTGTTACATTTCATGATCTAAAAATGAGCGAGCAAAAAATCCTTGTATGTGCCGCAAGTATGTTCTATACTTCACACTTAAAATGTTAAGAGCGATCTTAGTGAACAGGATGCGATGTTTTACATGCACCCTTCTAAGCTGATCTATCATTCGCGGTCGCAATTCTAAAAGCGATCTTATTCACTGAGTTGTGGTACATAAAGCGATCTTAGCAGTGCTTACGCGTGCCTTCCAAAGCTTCTCTATCATTCATGGTCGTAATCATAAAAATGATCTTAATAACTGGACTGAAATGCGCAGAGCCGTAGAGCGAAATTAGCAACACATCCCTTGTGTATCCTTGGCTTGATCAACCATTTACGGTCGATGGTCACAAAACTAAAAGCAATCTTAGCGAATAGGCTGCAGTTCGTTAAGCGGTTTTAATTGCACTTCCTGTGTACTCTTCTGGGTTTCTCAATATCATTCACAATTATGATACTAAAAACGATCTTAACGACTAGGCCGCAGTCCGTAAAGCAGTCTTAATAGCGCTTCTTCTGTGCCCTCCTGGGCTGCACTCTCATTCATAATCATGACGCCAAAAGCGTTCTTAGCGAAAGGGTCGTGATCCCTAAAGCGATCTTAATAGCACTTCTCGTGTGTCCCGTGACCTGCTCTATCATTCCCGATCATGATGCTAAAAGAGTAAAAGTGATTTTAGCGATCGGTTATAGTGTGTAAAGAGGTCTTAGCAACGCTTCTCACATGCTCTCTTGAGTTTCTCTATTATTCGTTACCGCAACGATAAAAGTGATATTAGCAATCGGGCTACAATACATAAAGTAGTCTTTGCAACGATTCTCCAGTGTCCTCCTGAGTTGTTTTATATATCATTTGTGGTCACAATGCAAAAAGTGATCTTTTTTTTTGAAGTTGTTAAGTTTCTCGTTAATATTAATTATTAATGTAGGACGTTGCCCTGAAATTACAATGGAGTTTAGCAATTAATGATAAAAACATAAAGATGAAACTAGCTCAACTTGATGCTTTCCTCTCGACTATATTGCCTAATGGGCTAGGTTGTCTACCTCCAGATGTTGGTCTTCCATGCTATCGTACTATTCCCTAAGGGATGATTAGAGCTCTTCTTGAAGCATTCAGGCCTGAAGGAGATGCTCATGTCCTTGGTAAAAGGGATCTTAGCGATTGGACTACAGTGCATAAAGCGGTTTTAGCAACGCTTTCATGAGCCTCTCCAAGACTCATGTGGTACGCACAAACAGAATAGATAACAAAGTGTAACAATGCACAAAATGATGGGTGGTGTTATTATTAAAAGATGGTAACACATGAAAGATGGGAAGGCTTCTTAGTGTGGTCAACGACCTCTTAACAAGTTTAAGTCGCCACTCGCCACAACGATCGGGGTCGATCATGAGTGCTTCCAAGCATGTAAGAGATAGTTGATCAACTACAAGAACGGTAGTACTAGCCAAGGGTGTCACGACACTTCCCTAGGCATTACTAAGTACTTCCTTAAGCACGTCCCTTACTTTTTGGAACTCATCATGCCAATTGACGACTTTCATGAGGACTTGAGAACTCTAATATCGTCCTCTCATGGTTGAACTGCAAAGGAGGGACAAGGTTGATCAGGTGTTACTACGGGAACCCTCGTTGTTTGTGTGATCTTTGTCGACCCTCTTTGTCATCCCTTGTGTATGTGCCACGACTTGGTCTCGAAATTGAATTTTGGAGAGGACAATAATCTCTGAAACTTTGTTCTTACACCCGTCTTTCTAATAACAATATGAAAATGTCTGGCCCGTAGCGGGTCTATTCACCTCAAGTACCTTATGGAGTATGTATCCCAATGCACGCTCTATTCCTGTCTTCAGAAGTCTCGAGTTCTCTTCGTGTTGGTCAGATAATGTATCATTCACTTTAGTAGTCCTCTATTTATAGAAGTCTTGGGAATGGACAATGGTGATATGGACTTAGGTTGAGCGTGATCAAGCCAGTCCGATCCATGCAAGAATTAACAAGAGAATTAGGGTTGACCCAATTAGAGTTAATATTGATCTCTAATAGAGATGGGCATATCTTAATTGGGTCACTCAATCCCAACATGTGATCGAGCTTGGGTACGGTCAATTCCTTCGTGTGCACTTTAGAGTTTATCTTACTTGACCTTGCAACCCGAATTGAATCGGACTGAATTAATAGAACCGCCCAAACTAACTACACCAGTTTCCCCAAATTAGTATGGTTTCAACCGACTCTGGAGGGTACTCAATACTTATCAATTATAAAGGACGAGATACTTAAACAACAAAACATAGTGAACATGGAAACGGTGTCTCCGTGAATAAACAAAAGACCCGAGAGGCTTAAAACAAGCATTACCAACCTTCTAACACCAATGTACTTGTGGTTTTATAAAAGAAATTCCTTATAATAAATTAAGAATGAAGAATTAAATATCAGCACTAATTTTATCATGTTTTTACTTCTGTACCTGCAATAGTGTTCTTCTTCACAACCACCAGGACAAGAAATTACTGGAGGTAATCTGAACTTTTTCGAGTATGGCAAAATTAATGTTCCATTCATTAATGCCTCCAAAGACTTTTGATAAGTGGAATCATTATTCAATTTCATTTTTTCGGAATTAGTATGTGTAATCTCACAATTCTTTGGTGAATGAGATTGTTTTGAAACATTAGAAGTGTTCTCATCGTCGTCAGTTTTAGAAGAAGACTTCAAGTGATCGAAAAATAGTTTCCTCCCAATTTGAAGTTCAATGGAGCCAATATAACGGAAGCAGTGACTACAAACAAGACAATCCATCTGGGCATGGATAAAGAAGATTGTAAATGTCATACATAGTCAGTAAATCACACAAATTAAAAATACCTTGTTAAAATGATGCTGAGAAGCCACAAACATTCGGTCCTTCAAAATTAAATCATCTTTTCCGAATACTTCAGTCGTGAAGGTGCCTGTTTCACAACTGAAAAGCATTATAATCTTTTTACAAAAAAAAAAGTCCATAATGGGTCAGCAATAATTATAAGACAACTATGTCACACGCTTTCAAAAAAAAACTATTTGTCACGCAATAACAATTCAACATAGAAGACAAAGTTGAAGCCACATAAGCTTCACCTTTTGTCTTTTAACAACTATTTGATCCACATTGATGTATAATCTGGATTACAGAAAGAGATAATTGTTATAAAATAATACCTTTTCCCATAAAACGCTTATCTTTAACTTCAATCCCACAGTATTGCCTTTTTCTTATAAGATTTTCATAATAATTCTAGAAAGAAAAAATGTACAAAGCATTAATTAAATTCAAGGAACGATCAAGAGATAAAAAAAATTATAATACAAAAATCAACAACATCCAGTACTGCAACCAATATATTAGATTTGCCAACACAATTACATTCATGAATTATGATTGATAAAAAACAATTTAAAATGTTTAATATCTAACATCTGGAATTATCCAAAATCTAACATAAGAGAAGTAGATCACACATAACAATGAAACCATTTAACCATCGTCAAACAAATATCACACCTTATGATGCAACGGAGCAAGTCCCTGACAACCTGGACCGACAAAATCTGCAGGAGGTACAGACGGCGGGCCAGGTCTGTCTCCCACCAACGACTCCGCCTATTTAAGTCACCAGCAATATGGGAGGAGGCAGCTTTTGATTGACGAATTTGATTCCTTGGTAATTCCTTCCCGTAATTCCTCTTTACCTAATCTGATTCTCTTCCTTTCCTTTCCGATTTCTCACCGTCTCTCTGTTCAGGTCTTGGTTCGATCATCGTTGAAGCGGAATCACAACCATTCGACGTTGATCCCTCCCGTTTATTTTAGACTAGCTCTAGTTATTTCCTGTTGTTATTTTTGGTTGTCGCATTTCCATTTGAACTATTTGATCACTATTTCCCAGTTTCAATCGACATTGTTCCTTTTTTATCTCCACTGTCGTCCTATATCAGTTTGGTATCAGAGCCATGGTCGGAGTGAGACCTCCACCTATCGGGGAAACAACGACTCCCGTTACCAAGGATGTGTTGGAAGCCTTCCGGTGGGACCTGTTAGAACAAGTCACTCAAATCATCCATCAGTTGTTACCTCAAATAGGAGCCTCGACCTCCACTGCCAGTCCACCGAACACCCATCCAACCCCGCCTCCACCGATACCAACCACCACTGCCCCAAAGAAGACCACCCGTCCCCACTCCCAACCAACCAGGGATCATTGACTCTTCCAACGAAGAGGACGACTTCGCACAACCCACACCGGAGTGCGGTCGCCAAGATCAACAGTTTTACAGCGGCAACCGTTTTCAATGGACATGTCCATATCGACATTCTTCTCCCCTATTTTTCATTTTATCTTTTTACCAAGCATCTTTCTTCCACAGTTCCACCAAAAACACGTCTTTGCTGCTTCTCGATAACACAACTCCTTTTTTCCTTTGTTTAGTTTTCTCCATCTTATATATCTATTCTCTAGAAATTAAAACCAAGTTTCTCACTTTCTCCTACATTAGTAAGAAATCTGTTGGATCTATAGAATTATCCTTGACAAACTATTCTTGGTCTGTAACTACCGATGATCCAAGGAAATTATAATTTTTAATAAAAAGAATTCTTCTAAGTAAGAATCACCATCTTACTATTAGAGAAAGCAATGAAATCAAAGAAATTTAGCATTTCCATTCCAAATCTGAAAACGCCCTCCTCATCTCCCTCACCCAAATGCTAAAATTCATGAAGCCGCTTCTAGTTAAAGCAAAAAAAAACGATGGAAAGAAGAAAAAGGTAGAAAGGTCAACCTTTACATCATTGGAGTTATCAGGGGAGAGCATACACGAGATCTGATCTTTGTATTTAACATCGAATTGGCAATCAACGTCACTCATGATGTCTGTTGTAGATGCTCGGCAGCTTGTTTCCGTCCAAGGGTTTAGCGCAGGGTTTTAAGAACCACCACCGTTGTTCTCCATTTCCCTCTTTTCGTCGTTTTTATGCTTCCTTCCGTCTTGGTGTCTCGGACTCTCGGTCGTCGTCAAATCACTTTTTTATCTTGGGAATTCCAAGACCGATTGATCTGACGGTCCACAATGAACTTTGATTTCGCAACGTATTGACTATTGCAAAACGAAATATGTATACGGTCCTGCCCATAATAGGACTACTTGATTTGGTCGGGTAATGATTCATTCGGGTTAGGTAAAATAAATTTATTCGAGTAAAAATTTAATACTTTACCCGATAATCCAATGTTGATAGATATTAATTTAATTTAGTTAATATTTTATATTATTGTAGGATTTAATCATTTAAATTGGTCAACAATAACTTAAAAGTCAAAACCCAACGACAAAATAAAAGTCAACAAAATCGAACAAGATTAAATATGAAATTAAATGGTTTATATTTTAACATGAAAAAAAATATATAATTCATATTCTGGTTTGACCTTGAGCATTACTGAGTTGGTTGACATTCTGATTGAACAATTTCCAGTCGTAATTACCGGTGGCACTTCCGGCAATTCTCGGTGGCAGATCCGTATTATTACCCTGCTGGGCTCGTCGGACACGTGTAGATGACGGCATGGTCGGATTCGGTAAAGTGAAGGAATAGCTATTAAGCATGTGAACGACGGTAGACATGTTCGGTCTCTTATCCACGTCTTCTTGCACACACAACAATCCGATGTGAATGCACCTCAGAACTTCATGTCCTTTGTACAGTTCCCCCAGACTCCAATCCAGAACCTGCAACACTTTCTCTTCTCTCCAGTATTGCCAGACATAGTTGAGCAGGTTCTTCGAGTTGTCCGATCCCGTGAAGTCGCGGTTCCGTTGTCCGGTGATGATTTCCAGAACCAGCACTCCGTAGCTGAACACGTCGGATTTCGTCGTTGTCTGTCCGACCACGTTCTCCGAATAGCCTCTGCATAATTCCACACTCACTCAGATGCTGTAATGGTAGAGAGTTGAAAAATAATGAAAGAAAAAAAATATACAGAGAAGCGGTGGTGCGGCGAATGCCGCCCTGGGTTTTGGCCTGGAGGAAAAGCTTGGCGAGACAGTAATCTGAAACCTTGGGGGTCATGTTTTTGTCGAGGAGGATGTTGCTCGCTTTCAGATTCTGGTGAATCGTCCTCAACCCTGATTCATCGTGGAGGTGCAGAAGCCCTCTTCCGATCCCCTCGATGATCTTGTACCTGATGAATTTTATAATCAATAAGTGTGTCTCTCTCTGATACCATGATTCTGATACCATGACAATGAGACTATTATTTTATTTTAAGTACCTTCTTCCCCAGTCAAGAAGGACTCTTTTCTTGGTATCGAAGAGGATCTTGTCAAGACTGGTGTTTGGAAGGTACTCGTATACCAGAAGCTTATTGTCTTCTTCGAGATGATAAGCTAGCAATCTGACGAGATTGGGTTGATGGACTTGTTTGAGAGATTTGAATTCTCTTCTCAGTTCATCCAACCCAATTTTGGAAACGCCAGTGAGTCTCTTGACGACGAATTCCCTCCCCTGGATATCTCCCTTGTACACGGGCCCGAATTCACCGCGGCCGAGCCGGCGAGAATCGGAGAAGTTGTCGGTGGCGATTTTAAGGGTCTGGAGGTCGAATTTTTGATGAGAAGTCTCGTTCGTCGGAGACGATTTCCGGGATGTGAGACGGTGAAATTGTAGCCCGCCTTCCTGAGACTGCAGACTGGAATTTCTTCCCAGAGTTATATGCTTCGGTTTTCTCTTTGTTCTTGTTTTGTTTATCAAAACTCCGACCAAAACGATGACCAACGCGGCGATGCTGATGATCAGAAAAACATGACCCACCCCGAATTTCTTCTTTTCTATTATCGATCAATCAGTATGAGTTTCAGATCTGAAATGAGGTAACTTAATTGATTTACTTATACCTTTGGAAACTGGAGCGTCGGAGATGATCGTCGGAAGGGAAGAAGAAACGGAGGAGTTGAAGAATGGTTTCACACTGTACCTCAAGTAACAACTTCCTCCATGGAAGGTTACATCGTCGCTATTCTGACAGCAAACGATTTCCTTGATGGGTTCATCCAAGCACTGCGAGCATTGCTCGCCAGACAAATCCCGCGTGCACTGCACGAACCCATATAAACTCCGATTGACCGTGTAATTTATCGACCCCGCCGAGAACATACGCGAACCATCGACCCCGTACGCCGCTTTGTACTGCAAGTCTTTCAGCAACTTTCCAATCCGGACCTTGAACAGATCGCGGTCAGGGACGAGGGTCAATTCGTAGTAATACGGATTTGCCACCTTTTGTGTGAGTTTGGAGAAGAATCTCTGATCTGAGTAACGGATACGGCAGTCGTCGTACCATAATGCTGCTTGCCGTCTTCCGGGACATTCCGACTCGGCGTCGGTGACAGCTTGTGATATGCACGTTTTACATTGCGTTGAAGTAAGATCTCCACGACACATACCGTAACCGTACACAACCGGGGCTCCCCAACCGACGGTCTCGTTGAAGAACCCGGTGGCGGAGGTATTAGAAACGAGGGATTCTAAGAGGTATTCGAGGTTGCTGTGGTATGCAGTTCCGGCGACGTACTCCTCGATGGAGCAAGTGGAGAAGATTGTTTCCGAGTTTGTTATTGTTGGTAGAAGTAGAAGAAGTGCAACATAGATGACGATTGAGTTGATCGATTTCGCCATGTCGGAAGTTATGGAGTTCGCCGGAAAGAAGAAAAAGAAGATGGGGATCATTAATGTTTATTGGTTTGTGGGTACTTCAGACAACAGTTGTGGGTTTGTGCGTTCTGTCTTTGTTGACCGGTGGAACTCAGATCAACGTGAGGGAGTCTTAAAAATTCCATCTTTTTACGATTATAAATATTGAGATTTTTGATTTTCGAAGATTCCAATATCTTCTTTAATTTCTAATTTCTTAAATAATTTTTTTTTTTTTTTTTTTGAATAAATTGTTTTATATATTAAAAGAAAAAAAATTAAGGTTTATAAGAGTTCAACACACAAAAATAATTGATTTAAATATAGTCATATTTATTTTCTACTTACTCTCTATCTAAGGAGACGGGTTTGTCCGGCAGTTAATCAATCTTAACTTCCTTCTTCTTCTTCTCTGTTGTGGATCAGCAACCGAAGAGCATCTCATTGGTGCAATACCTTCTTCCGCGTTTCTCTTGTGTGGCTTTTTGAATTTGTTTTCTTTGAAACTGATTTTCGTCGATCTGATGCATTCCTTTATGATCATTTCCTACGAGGTTGAAATTTCTCCATGATGATGTTGATTTCGCTTTTTTCAATATGTGAAACAGTATGAAACCAAACATTGTCCAATGCAATCCCCAACACTTTAATTCAGAAGTGATTTTCTAAATTTCATGAGTCATGACTTCAAAAATCAAAATTTTTAATGTCTTGTGTATTCACCAATCCACCTGTTGCATCAAAATCCTCTTTTAGCATCCACCTCGCGAACCTGCATTTGAAAAAAACATGCGATATTGTTTCAGGTTCTTCACCACATAATACACAATTTTCTATCACATTCATTCCTCAAAGTCTCAGTCTATCTCTGGTTGCTATGCTGCCCCTCCGTATTTTTCACATGTTCAAGGAGATCTTTTTATTAGAGTGTAATTAAAATTTCTTAAATAATCGTAATTTCTTAAATAAGAAAGATAGCTTTATTATAGAATTCTAAAAAAGATGTAGATTGTCAACGTGTTGGGTAAATATTAAATATTACCCTAACTTATTTTTCAATTTTAACTTATGACAATTATTATTAAGATTTTTAATGGTTTAAAAATTCGATTATCGTTATCAGTACTTATCACGTTATGACAGTTGACAGTTATGTACTTTAATTATATTTTATAAAAAAATAAAAAAAAACCTTTCATGATTTATCGTGCCTTTCGTGGTGTGCTCGTTTCTCCTTATTTTTTTTAATTATACTCTAATGGTCACCCGACTTGTTTAGAACTTAACGGGTGCGATTTTTTCCCGAACTTGGTTAGATCCTTACCCAGTTACCCGATTCTTGTCTAACCGGATCCACAGTCCGAAAAGGTGATTATATTGAAACTGAAGTAAATTGACTAATTATGTTTTAATTCCATAAACAAAAATAAACTAACTCTAACTGACTTAATTAAGCTAAAGACTACTAATTAACTCTGTTTAATTAGCTGCATTACCTTGCTCCATGTCTAAAACTCATCTTCAACGTCCATGTCCATGTCCATGATGGCTTCATCCAGCAGTCTCCATGACTCGTCCATGATCTCAGGGCTAATCCGAAACATCAGAATGCAGAACTCGTCCTGGGTGAGAACTCCATCACCATCCAAATCACCTTCCCTCATCATCTCCATGAGCTCCTCATCTTCCATATCTGCAAGACCCAGAAGCTTCGAATTCACCTTCAAGCTGTCAAAAGTGATCACCTCTCTTTCCTGATCCATAACAAGTCTGAACCCATTGCAGAGTTCTTCGATAAGCCCATCTCCACCCAGCTTCTCCGCCATCACAGGCAGGAAATCTTCGAATTCCATTGCTACTGCTGCTCCAGTTTCCATGTCTGATATGAATATATGATAAGATGAAAGGCAATGGGTTTGTTATATAGTAAAAGGAGTATGAGATGTGGGGATTAGATCGAGGAAAGAGGCGAGCGAAATCGATTTTCTAGGAAGGAAGGGAGCAGGTCCATGAGTTGGAAAGAAATTTCACGCGATCGATAATTCAAGGACTCGTTCAAACTGAGAAAAATAAAAGGTTAGAAATCAGAATGGACAGTCTTTTTCTCGGGAAATTTCCCAACATGGCAGGGACAAGATCTGAGTTATGTTCCTACCTCGGTACGAACAAAAACCTGTTTTTTTATTTGTTTACTGTTGTAGGAGCTTAAATGAAATGTTTAGAAAATAGAACCTGTCCAAGTCCCAACCCAGAACTAAGGGTTCTTACTGGGTTCTGCTCCAAATCTCCAATAAACTATGAATTCCTTACTGGTTCTAACAGGTATGTGTATCAAATATCAATATTGTTGGACCTTTTGAATTCAAAATCAAAGCTAGGTATAAATACATATGCAAGTGTTGATTCAGGTGCAGACAATATCAAGTTTACAGTTGAGTTAAATAAAAGTAAAAAACCAATCTAGTCAATAACCCTTTAAAAAAGAAATGAAGAGAAATAATTGAGAAATATTTCTTTAGTAAAAGATTTTTTTTTAAAAATGTGCAATGTGTTTCAAGTTTTCAACAATTCTGGATTTTAAAATTTAGTTCTTTCGCTTTGTCAACAGAATCCTTCTTTGAACTTCTATTTCAGCAGCCTGAACACAGAATTCAGACAGAAGCATGTCTTTAATCTCAACATTTGACGAGATGCTCCATTCAACTGTTTTGAGGATGGCCTCTACAGAAAGTGCAAATCCCAAAGTCGAAAGTACACGAATAGCATTTGCAATCCGACACAGACCCTGTCTTGTTTCCAAAGGAGTAAAATTATTAGGTTTTTGTTCTTCGATCGACATGTTTTCTATGCTTGATTTTACAGTTTCGACAGGAACGT
Organism: Zostera marina; assembly: GCA_001185155.1. Taxonomy (NCBI): domain Eukaryota; kingdom Viridiplantae; phylum Streptophyta; class Magnoliopsida; order Alismatales; family Zosteraceae; genus Zostera; species Zostera marina. The sequence continues at coordinate 364,007 of LFYR01001913.1, forward strand.
CGACACCATGTTCCACATGTTCTCCAACCCAGATGAATCCATTGCACCCAAGAATCATATCAACGCCGTACTGTTCAAGATTGTGAAAATGTTGTTTTCGGCGCTTTACAAGATATGAGGGAACAGTTAACATTTGACCTCTCTCAAGCTGTGCATTGCAAACAACAAGATCATAAATTTCTAACTAGAGAAAAGTTAATAAATTGGCAGTGCTAAATGATTCGTAATTAACAATGGTCAGTAATCAGTACCTTTCCATACTTTTGGCTTCTGGCTTGCAATTGCAAAGTTCCATCATGATGATTGAATCCACGGACTTCGGCCTATAAAAGGATTTTTTAAAAAATAACTGACCCAGTTATCAATGTTATGATACTGAAAATCTTAATAAATTGCATAAATGAATTGAAATCATTTTAGCTAATACAAAGTTTAGCACGATGATCACTCACGCATATGACATCATTCTCTTCAAAAATACTCCGCATATTCAGTTCGTCAGTAGAAGTTTGTCTCCTCTGTGCGAAAAACAGGGGGAAAAATAGAAACGTCATTTGCACAGTAAATCCTGAAACACTTGAAGAGAAATTTGCCAAACACATGCACCAAGATTGACAAGAGTATGCACTATCCATGGGCAATCAAAGCATAATGAGTTTTTTTTGAATTAGAATGTTTTTGCCAAATACATGATTTCTATTAAACAACAGATAGATGAACTAATGAATAATAAACATCGCATATTAATAAAATCTGGATGCAACTAGTTAATTTATTAATAAAATGCATTTCTTATCACCAATAAGAAAGGTAATATTTTTGATGCATTTAGCTAATAAATATAGATTATAAATATTCCAGGAACAAAGATGAAACCTGCATGCCATCTGGTAAATTCATTGATGAAAGCATTAACACAGCATCATGGCTATAATTTATCTCCAGCCTCCAACGTTTTGAAACAACCTGTAAGGTTAATCAAATATTCAGATAAACGAGAATTGAGAAAAAATGTATATTGATAATTTGATTTAACCAAGAATATTTTTATCAGAGTGAAATAGAATATGGAAGGGACGAAGGAAATTACAAGGAGTTTTAATATAGACATATAGTCAATGTTTTGAAAATTACAATTCAACATTACTACCTTTTTATGAAGTATAAAATCAAAATATGAGTGTGTACTAAACAAAACGCAAACCAGATACTTTAAATATCATTGGAATGCATTACTACAATACTATGGTATCTTTTAAGAAAACCCAAGAAGAATCTAATGGGAACTCTGGAAACTGGGAACCGCATGCCCCCGACCATATAAGGTTGAGAGACTATATATGAGGCTGCATAAAAACCCATAAGCAATATAATATTTTCAAATTAGGTTACTTGACAGATTTTAACACCAACATGTTCAAAAAAATAACGGAGCCACCTCAATAACACGTCCGACTATGATATCTCCAACCTCTGGTTTATACCTGCAAACCAAAAACGAATTAACTCTCTAATTACTGATATTGAGTAAAGCCAACAAAAAACCAATTTCAAATAAATGAGCTAATCTTGTTTCTGTCAAATAAAATCAAAAGCTTTGCAATGCAATCGAATTACAAAATAAATTTGCAAATACAATAAAATGGGTTGGAAAAGATAATTTGCTATCGCAATCACCAACTTCAAACTGTGATAAATCCACTAAATGCTAAATCTCGGACATTGATCAAACTTGTTACCATTCAGACAATTGAAGAAACCTTCCCGCAATAAAAGAACTATCATAGCTCAATACCTCAATTAGAAACATTATAGAAAATCAATAAAAAGGTTAAGCAAAAAAACAATATGAACACCAATCTAAATGCAAAAAAAACAAACACAATTGATCTAAAACATAGACCAAATGAAGTAAAAAACAAATATATTAACGAATACCGTACCTTGCTCTGAGATCTCGAACATAAACAAGTTTATTCACACGTTCAACAATACCGCACACAGTGGCTACAACATCGTCGTTACGATTAGTAGTCCCATGCCCCCTAACAAAACGAAACCAAATACAAAATAAGACATGGACAATCTAAAACTCGAAAAAATAAGAAATAAATCACTTGAGAACTCCATCTTCTAAATTGACATGGATACAGTCGGAGACGCTAACGGCGGCGGCTGGGGAAGATGACGCTCTCGAGTAAATTTCTTGTAATTGCTGAAGTGCAGATTGAAGACGAACACGTTGCGTTTGATTAAGGGATTTCTGTAGATCCTTCAGGTCCCTCATTTCTCGATGATCTCTCTCTCTGTGCCGCCGAGGGTTTAAGGTACTTTGGTTATTTTGCTTTAGGGTTTGATTGGGAGTAATTTTGTGAATATAAGAAATGTAAAAGGGTATATCAGTCTTTTTACTAAAAAGGTCGCTTATCGTTCGCGCCATTTTCCACACACCAAATCCGATTCAGTCTTACAACAGAGTTACAGATACGAGATACCTAGCGGGTGACGGCGGTGCTAGTGGGCGGTGGTTCTCAGGGGAGTGTAGGTGTGCATCGTGATCGGTTAAGATGCAGATGTTATTCCACAATAAAGATAGGTCGGTGGAGATCGGGGATATCGGAATGGTTTGGGATAACTACTTCCCGGAGATAGAGTTTTCAGATAAAGACCCGAAGATCAAGCTTGTGAAGGATCTCGCGAGTTTATTTTTTTCAGAACCCTTAGCAGAGAACTTGCTGCTTTCACAGGTTTCCTCTCCGGATTTGAACTTCTTTTTGAATAATGTTTACTAGGTTTAGTCTTCTTCCTAGCTTATTGTATGACATTCTTTCATCGATAATTAAAGATTGACGATTTGAGGGTTTTTTCGAAATTCAAATGGCAGGTGCAGCATGATGATGGGTTGTTTATTTTACCTATCGATGGTCAGAAACTCCAAGAAATCTGTCCAGTTGATAAATTTTATGAGATTCTCGACAAAACCCCAAAAGAAGCACTCTTATGTATGGGTGCAGCTGTTCAAATGGTAGTTTTTAGAAATTTATTCATTCGTTCTTGTTTCTTTCTCTGTAAAAAGACCGAAGAGTGTTATGCATTTTCTTCTCCTTTGCATTGTTCTTCATTTAGGCATTGTTGACGAAGGGAATGCACTATTCTCTAGAAGATCCAATGAAGATCAACATTCGGCTTTATAACCATCCCAAGTCACTGATTAGTTTGAAGAATTTAAAAGCTGCTTATATTGGTTGCTTTTTATGATGGTGTTTGATTTGTTTTAGTTTTTGTTTGTTTTTTAAAACCCCATGGCCATTGAATTTGTTTGTTAAATTTAACTTTTGAAATAGGCAAGCTTGTATCAGTATGTGGTACTGTTATCAAAGTTAGCACTGTGAGGCCTCTGGTCATTCAGATGAATTTTAGTTGTGGGAAGTGCAGGTCTGAAATTCCACGCATGTTTCCTGATGGGAAATTTTCTCCACCAACAGTGTGCAGTTTACATGGATGCAAAAGCAGGACATTCACTCCAATTAGATCCAGTGCCAAACCTATCGATTTTCAGAAAATAAGGCATGTTCTAAACACTGATTCTGTATTGTTAATTATCTTCAAGTTCTCATTTGGAATTTAATATTGGAAACACTTTCCTTTGATATAGACTTCAAGAACTACAGAAATCTGAAAGTCACGAAGAAGGACGGGTTCCTCGAACTGTAGAGTGTGAATTAGCAGAAGATCTTGTTGATTCTTGTATTCCAGGAGATGTTGTGACTGTCACAGGGATTATAAAAGTAATCAACAATTACATGGATGTTGGAGGGGGTAAATAGAAATTTCTTGTTAATTGTCACTTTGATCATTCAGTCATTATTTCTATAATTCTATCTCCATGCTACTTTTCTGTTTAGCATGATTTTTAATTGTCATTGTCTTTTCATTTGCAAATTGTAATTTAAATGTTTTCTGTAATATTTTTAGTTTTCTGTCTGCATTTATTGACATGCCAACACATAAGTATTTTTTAATGCAGTAGGAAAATATTATTTTACTGACATACCATCTGAAATGATGAAATATGAAGTATAAACAGTAGTCATGATGTTTTCTTTATTTTTAGATCATTTATTGTATTTGTCCAACACTATTATTTCATTATTTATTAAGCTTTATTCTTTGTGGTTTTTTATGCAATGGATGAAATTCCTGTATTTCTTTGTTTATATCTTGTTGTTGGATTGCAGGGAAATCAAAAAACAAGAATCAGGGTTTATATTATTTATATCTAGAGGGCATTTCTGTTAGAAACCTCAAGTCTCAGACTGCATCCCAAGATCCACAAACTATGGTTGCTGCAAATAGATCTAGATCCCAATTTGATTTGTTTTCTTTTTCACCAAAAGATCTTGAATTTGTTGTTAAGTTCTCGGAAGAGCATGGGCCAGATTTATTTCGTCAGATACTTCAATCTATTTGTCCTTCCATCTATGGACATGAACTCGTAAAAGGTTATTGTTTACTATTCACTATTCAGTGTTTAAAAAATACAATTTTTACTTTATTAATATTAATAGCATCTCAGAAATTTAAGTAGACTTTCTTTTTATATGAGCAATTAACAAAAGTAATTTACAACATTATCAAGAGTTGAAACCCAAAGAAAAACTTTTATGAGAAGCAAGAGTTTTTTTTTTATTAAAAACTTTTACCAAGAGTACTTCCCAATCCACAGATAAAATACTTGTTTAATTTACATAATTAGAAGATGTAAATATAGCACCTCTCTTTTTCTTATTCTTATCTTTCATGGTATTTAAATTGTCTGAGAAATGATGTTTGTTTTTATCATGACCTGTATTTTAGTGACTATTTTTTATTTTCATATAGCTGGGATAACTCTTGCATTGTTTGGAGGTGTCCAGAAGCATTCAACAGATCAAAACAAGGTTCCTGTTCGAGGAGACATTCATGTTATTGTTGTTGGTAGGAAGTACTTATTTGTCAGCCATCATTTTTTTGATAGTCTTCTATTTTACTCTCATATAGAAATTCTGTTATGTTTTGTAATTTTTCCATAGAAGTCATGTTCACTGTGCATATATGAATTTTTCACATAAACAATTTATCTCCAATTCACAGGTGATCCAGGATTAGGTAAGAGTCAACTTTTGCAAGCAGCAGCAGCCATTTCTCCCAGAGGTATCTATGTATGTGGCAATGGAACAACTAATGCAGGCCTTACTGTAGCTGTTGTTAAGGATTCTATGACGAGTGATTACGCTTTTGAGGCTGGTAATTATTGGATTATGATCATCAAAATATAGCAGATAATCTGAATGTTAAATAGCTAATTAATTGATCGTTCCTTTTTCATAAGGCTGGGATAATTTGCTTTATTTTTTTCAAACTTCTTTAAAACTATTTAATAAAAGCATCGGTCTACCCTGCTTGGATTAAGATTTAAGACACCATTTTAATCAGCTCTATTTCAGGCGAGTATTTTTTTTATTGTTTGGTCAAATTTATTTTTAATCAAAATAATTATTTATGACAATGGTCATCTAAATTCAAGAATTTTAAATTTGCCTTTATTTTAAAAAAAAACTGCCTTTTTACAATATTTAAATGTTTTTCGAAACTTCATGATTTCATTTTGAAGAATGCTTATTATTGTATAACATGTCATAGACAAGTATGTTACTGCCTTGAGTGCCTTCACGTGATAGGAAGGTTAAGTGGATTCACTTAACCGTATAACAATAAACCCAAGTAAATCGAAAAATTTATATGGACAGAAATCATGATTTCTGCCTGTTATTTCACTTTTTTTAGTCAAGCAACGTTTCAGTTTAAGAACATAGGCAATTCTGGCCAATTTTTCCTCACATTCTCACCCACGAGCATTATCTTACGTCCAAATAGTTTTTTTTATAGGATGTATTTAAAAAATAGGAGGTGGATTTATATTTATGGGGGATAAATAAAAGAATTATGGGAAATTTATTTATATCTAAGATAAAAAAAATTTAGCATAACTTTAAAGTTTTCTGTTAAATGACTATGCCTATTTTTTGAAAATCTAATATCAAAATTTCTACCAAAATTGCTCGGAAGTTCACTTGGTTAGACCTGTTGTACTCTATTATCAATATTATGTATATTTTCCTTGTATAGGATACTGAGATAGTTGACTTTATAAACATAACATTTATTATCCATGCAGGTGCCATGGTTCTTGCTGACCGTGGATTATGTTGTATTGATGAATTTGATAAGATGTCTGCAGAACATCAGGTAAAACATTTCAATTGAATACAATTTAGTTTTTTCTTTAAATATCTTGTTATTTTTGTATTTGATTTATCATTTAAGTAGGCTCTTTTGGAGGCCATGGAACAACAATGTGTGTCTGTGGCAAAGGCTGGATTAGTGGCAAGTTTATCTGCACGCACATCTGTCCTTGCTGCAGCCAATCCAGTTGGAGGACACTACAAGTGAGATTCTTTGATGATAAAAATTAAAATGTCCTGATATTCAATTTTGAGTGAAAGATCATCAAGGCATGCTTTTATGACGAAGGATTTTGTCAGATTCCTTTTCAATATCTTTTTTGGCCAAGGATTCTGACTTTTTTAGCACGACTTCTTAACATTCTATTTTTTGAGTGAATATATTTGTAATTTTTTATATCTTTGCAATTTGCATCCTTATTATATCTTAAGCTTGAAAACAGCATATGTATGTTTGTTATTGCAGTCGTGCCAAAACTGTGAATGAGAATTTGAAAATGAGTCCCGCTCTTCTCTCTCGGTTTGATCTTGTTTTTATATTACTGGATAAACCTGATGAAATGCTGGATAAACAAGTGTCTGATCACATAATGGCTGTAAGTTCTACAGGATTCAATTATTTACTTAAAACATTATTCTTTATTATTCATTGTTGATTCAGATTTTTCAAAATATAATGTGTAAATGATAAAGGTTAAAGCCCACAAAAGTATAGTGATAAAATTATAAAATGAAATACAAATCGTTCCAGCATACGTGCCTTGATCTCATTTTTATTTTATTTTTATGATGGGTAGAATTTCATTGGTAAAATGAAGCAAGGAATCAAATGTGTGTACATATGCGCGCATTATGCGCCATTGCACCTCCAAAGGGGTCCGATCCGGCCCTGAATTAAATAAAAAACATTTAATGAAGTGGGCCAAGTCCAGAAATACATAGATATTTAAGGAAGATGACCTCCATCAATTTTTTTAAGGAAGATGAGTATTCCTCATCATCTTATGATCCTATCCTTATCCAATCCTGCAGGTTTCTGTTAGGTACTTCAAATTTTGAGACTTGTAGGAAGTTGTAGCATTTGCTTTAATAGGGCACTATATTGTTTTGTTTCTTGTTCTTCATATCAAAGGTTCAAAGCTAAAATGAATATCTGAATTACATCTTTGAAAATAGTGTCTGGTGGTCTTGTGTTGTGCTCTGCATCAGCCTTTGTTTTTTTTCACTCCATATGTGCCATGTTATGTACTATTTACCCAATGAAAACCCCGACTTCTGGATGCCTTGGTGAAGGATTGTATGGTCTCAATCAGCTTATTGCCATATTTTATTGTGAAATGAAAGTCCATATTGAGGGTATTTAATGTAAAAGATTTTCAGAAAACCTTTTAGGTATTGAAGCTGAAAATCTGTGTGGAAATTAATCTTGATTCTTCATTGGTTTGGAATCAAACTGTCATTATGGTCAGATTTGAGTAGAGTGATAACTGATAATGATAAAATATGTAATAAATGTCACCTGCTACCCTGCTCAAGCAATTCCTAGTTATAAACTTAAAAAAACTTTATTTATGTTTTTAGATTTGATCCTGATAAATGATCATAAATTTGTATTGTTTACAACATGCACAGCTTCATTCAGGAAATGGAAGTTTTATTCCGAAAAAGAAAATGCGCAGAGGTGTAGCTTCGTTAGCTTTGGTATTTGTTTTTTTTAAACACAGATGCTCATACATTTTTTTAAAGACCTGCAGCATTATCAGATGGTAGAGAGAATTGTGAAAAAGGAACTACTTCTTTAGTTTCAAGATTGAAACTTGAACCTGAGAACGATAAGAAATTCAGGCCCCTTCCTGGTCCTCTTCTTCAAAAATATATTGCTTATGCAAAAACTTACGTCCTCCCTAGGTATTTTTTTTATATTAACTCTTTAGTTACACAGTTCAATGTTATAAACCATCTATATTTTTAATCTAGAATGTCTAGGTCAGCAGCTGAGATTTTACAGAAGTTTTACTTGCAACTGAGGGACCACAATACTTCAGCTGATGGTACCCCTATTACGGCAAGACAATTGGAAAGTCTAGTAAGGTTGGCAGAAGCTCGTGCTCGCTTGGAGCTTCGTGATGAAATAACCACTCAAGATGCTCTGGTTAAAACTTTTTCAATTTTATTTTATTTCAAATCCCATTTTCCTAACAAGGAAAAAATGAACCCGGTAGATGTGACCTCCATAGTATTAAATTGTTAATTACTCATTTACATTATTACAGTGAAATATTTATATTTGAATGTGTTCCCAAGATAAATCAATGTCAAGAAGTATTCATTAGAGCATTAGGCTACGGGGAGTTATGGTCCAACATTTCCTCAGATAAATCAATTAATACTTAATATTACTATATGATATAGTTTCAAAGCGTCGCTTTAAGAGTGCTCAAAGTGCGCTAAAGCTCCAAAGCTCTCTTGGAGGAGCGCTTTTCTTAGAGCAGGTAATCGGACGGGTTTGGGTAAAGATCCGCCGGATTACCCAATTACACTTATTCTTTAATAAAAATTTCACCTAATATACTTTTTTTGCCTATTTTACCCCTCTATTCTAACTTAAATTAAACACACTTACCCACCCATCTTCAGATTTTAGTTGGATTTAATTATAGTTGTATTAATTAAATCTTTAATGTTCTATTACATGTGATTTTATACTTTTATAAGGTATTTTTAATTTTCTTTAGGTTTTATACAGAATATTACTAAAATACCCTAGCGCTTTAAAGCACGCTTAAAGCTCCCAAAGCGAAAAAGCTCTTTCTGAAAAATCAAAGCGCTTTTCGCTTTTTTGAACTATAACTATATCACTTACTATATTGACATATTGCATGTAATTATACATTAAAATATTCATTAGGTTCTTTATTTATTTTTGCCTTTTTTTCTTTCCAGGATGTGGTGGAGATAATGAGAGAATCATTATATGACAAATATGTGGATGAGCATGGGTTTGTAGATTTTGGTAGGAGTGGTGGAATGAGTCGACAAAAGGAAGCCAAGAGGTTTTTGAGCGCTCTACATAAGCAATCAGAGTTACGGCAAAAAGATTGCTTCTCAATCTCTGTAAGCAACATTTCTACTTTGTTGATTACTATAAGGTTATTTTGTCTTGTTCATTGAATCTGAAATATCGGGATGTATATACATTCATGGTCCAATGTAGAATTCACTGTTGAATTTATCCATGATCTCAATTTTGTCAAATATCATTTTTTTAGTGTAAGTGTGAGACTTTAATCTCAACAATCCAGTTTTACTATTGCTATTTGCCATTTCCAAGGAATAATTAATGCCTACTTTTTCCTAAATCCAGGAAATATACAGTTTGGCTGACACCATCAACTTAAGAGTTCCAGATATGGACATGTTTTTAGACAATTTGAACTGTGTTGGGTATTTGCTCAAAAAAGGTCCAAGGACATATCAGGTAACTGAACTTGAATTTCCACAAAAAATTCTATATCTTAAAACACAGTCATAATTCATGAGCTTGTACATACTGAGCATTTCTCGTCTGTATCTTAAAGGTGTTATCATCATCTTATTCCTATACCCAGCCATTCAAATCAAGATTTTAGAGGTACGACTGACATTGAGACTTGAATTCTTCATATACATCTTCCAGTAATATGCTTACAGTAATAAACTCTTTTCTGCTTTACTGGTTCAAAATCTACTCGATTTCTGTCACCAGACATGAAAAAAGGTTTTTGGTAAGAAATATTTATAGATTAGTTGTTCAATTGTTCACACAGTCAGTCATATATCAAAATGTTTTTTTATTATGTTGGGAAGTTGAGCAGTTGAAGAAAACTGATTTTATATGAAATGGGTAATGTGGACAGAAGAAACACAAAGATCAAACTTTATTGATCCGTTAAAGTGACAGCGCACCCACTAATGCATTACAAAGGATTTATGTTTTTAAATTTTGTGAGGAAGAAAACTTTGACTAACTTACGACAATCCATTAGTTAAACAACAAACCTGGAACATGAAGCTTCCTTTCAAAAATCCTGCTCTATATAAAGAAATGCAACAACGAACATCTATGCAAGATTAAAAGCTCAATCTTCCTTCCAAGTAAAGCATTCTTCTGAATCATCTCTTTTGCTGCCTCTTCCATTCATGAAGATCTCCTACATACTAGGTGCAATCGTCGTCCTCGTCTTCTGTGATGCTGCTACTGCGGTCGAAATTACAGTTGGAGGTGCAAGTGATTGGGGCTTAGGCTTTAATTACACAACATGGGCTTCTTCTCAGACTTTTACAGTCGGAGACACTTTGGGTACATATATTTTTGTCTCGCTTTCTTTCTTTTTTTCTTCCTCTTACGTAAATATTTCTGCTAACTAAAGCATACTTCCACTGTGTCTTCCTCCGTTTGTATATAGATTTCAAGTACACACCAGGTCAGCATAATGTACTTGAGGTGACAAAAGCCAATTACGACTCCTGCGATACAAGCAACCCGATCAGCAAGAATACAACAGGGAACGATAAGGTGCTACTTACGGAGGTTGGAACTAGGTATTTCATCTGTGGATTCACCGGTCACTGTGCCGGAGGAATGAAGCTTGCTGTTGATGTTGTAGCTTCTGGGCAAGGATCCACTTCTCCTTCACCAGCGGTGCCATCACCAGCGGTGCCATCACCGCCACCACCACCACCACCACCAGCGGCATCTTCTGCAGATGGTTTGAAGATTACAGCTGCTGCATTATTTGGGCTTGTCATGATGGCTTTTACCATACAATAAAGCTAGGTAGGGTGGAGACTGGATGGATTACTGGAGAGAATTATATTTATATGGCGTATAATAATTCATATTTGTCATGGTATTAACTGTTAAGACTTAAAATCATATTGTCGTATTCTTGTTGTTGGATTAATAATTTTTTCGATGTTTGATTGATATTCTTGTTGTTTTTTCTTCTTCGTTCTGAGTTTTGATTTCTGAGTTCTGAGAGTCGTTCAAAATAATACAAACACAGAATAAAAATTCCTCACGCTAATAGTTGAACAGATAAAATAATTTTATATTAATATAAGATTGGTCAATGGTCATGTTAGATAGATTGCTAGTTGCTACATTCAAAACTATATAAAAAACTTTCAAGCAGATGATCGATAATAAAAACTACAAGCATATTATTTGGAATTCAAATGGATGGATGTCAAGTGAGTCTGCGAAATGTTTACGTATTTTAATTAAATGTTTACTGCGAAATAACCAATGAAAATATATTATAAAACTTTGATATATCAACTGTAGATAGACATTTCTACAAACAGATTAAGAATCACATGTAATCTAATCGTCGAACAAGAAAGTTGCATTTAGCAAAATATGCTATAAAAATTAGATAGCCAAGACTTTAGGTTATCTTGCCCATCTAACTGCTATGGTTAATCAATTACTCTAATTGATTGCCCTAGGTTCATTTGACCAACCGACCTATTAGTAGGTCGATTGACTAAACCATGATGAGTGGATCAATTGACCTACTTGGGTCAATTAAACAAGTTGAATGACCTCCAAACTCCCAAGACCTAATTCCTAAATTGAAGGTGGTCACCGTCTTCCAAGTTCCAATCGAGTTTGGACTTTTTTGCCTGTACTCATCAGACTTATGAGGCCTCATTCAACCATCCCTGGTCAATACATACTTCATAAGTCATAAATATGAAACACAGCAGCTATAATAGTTACATTTCATGAATTGCCTATCTTGGATTTATTTTTACATCCAAAATGTACCTTGGGACTTGGAGTAAACATTTACAAAAAGGATAAGCGACTGATTATTTTTTTTAAACAAATGGTCAGATATATTGCATTAGCATATAAGGATAGATATCGGATAACCTAACAATGTTGGAACTCGCTTATAAATTATAATTGGAGACAATGGACTCATCTGAATCACAAGTATGGACGACAACATACCTCAGCTATCACAACTTTAACGATCTCAGCTTAAGCAGCAGGTGGAAGTTCATCTTTGTCGTCAACATTCGCAGGTGCCTGGAACTGAGGAATAAAACCTGGGTATCCAATGAATGATGGCATCATCAACTTGCCACCTTGCGCTTGTGCTGGGGGCATGAAAGGGTTTGGCATCATTGGAGGGTATGGTAAGTAACTTGGGGGCATACTCATGACTTTAATCTGTTGTTCTAACCCATCTTTTTCAGCCTTTAGCCTCTGTTTCTCGTCTCGAAGCTCAATTTTTTCAGACTGCAAAAACGACAGAAATTAATGATGGTGGAGATACACCCAAGAGGAGTGTAGAGTGTATTGAAGTGTAGTATATTGTGCACATTAAAATGTAAAACGGTAAGAGAAGAGTACGGTGCATGAAAGAATTTGTATTGCCTTAAGTTCTCTGATCTTTTCCTGAAGGCTTTCATTTGAGTCTTTCAACTTTTGTGCTTCGCTTTTTAATTGGGTCACCATGCGTGCTGCATCAGTCAAAATAGCAGCCTTGTCTATCTTTGGTGGCTTTCCAGGTTCCAATATGGAACCCAATTCCACAAATCTTATAAGCCAAAAAATATAGAAATAATGGAACAAATGATGATTAGCAAGGATGCACAGTACAAAATCAAGAATATTTTGAAGCTACTCTGCTAACATGCAATCATAAATCTAAAAGGAGAGAGAATACATGTCACAGAATGAAGGGGTCATATTACTTGTCATTTAGCCTGTCTCTTCTCATTTTCTCCCTGCAAGCTTTGGATCCTGGTGCACTTTGTGATTCTGATCTTGCCCTGTTAAGTATTAATGTGTGAAATATACAAGTCTAAGAAGAAGAATACAAACCGGTAGAGAAGTAATAACAAACTTATAATCAACAGAAACTCACCTCTTACGTGAGCCTGATTCTGTAAGTCCATTCATATCAATGCTGAGATCAAAAAAAGTATAAAATTAATAGTGCAACACTGGTAAAAAGATATGTATGAAAGCTGCAAAACATCATGAGTGAATGTAGTAGAGTGAGATTTATGGCAAATTGCCGTGAGAGTAAGAATTTCTCTACTATCTCTTAAATAGCATTTTAAGCAATAACAGAATCTATTGTAACTAATTACAGAAGATTCTGGAATCACTATTGAGTCATTACAATTAAATCTACAAAGAAATTTAGATATTATATATACATCACATTAGCCAATCAATAGTATAATTTTACAACACACGACAAAACTAGGAAGAGGGTAATAAAAATGTTAATGTCGAGATAAAGTTCTACATGAACTGCATGCAAAAAATACAACAAATAAATTAGAATGTCTTTTGCAATAGTGATTAGCGAAACACTAACAAATACAGGAAACATCATATGCCTTGAATAAAATAACTACAATTAATAGTACCCCTCTGTTTATTATTTGATTAGGATGTACCATGCTGTAAGAGTTATTCGAAACATGTTTAGGAAATATACTTTCCCCGGAGGATTACTAGCAACGTGACTTATTTTTAACATAAACTAGACAGATAAAGCTTAACTTAAAAATAAAATTGGTGGAATGGAAAATATAAAAACACACTCACTAAATTATTGAATGTCTGCCTCATGCAAAACAGAATAGATTTTTTTTTATAGAAAAATGGTATCAAGAATCCAGATGAAAACAAGAAATGTTCAATACTTCAATTGATAATGGTTCTTAAAATCAAGGTTTTCCATGCACATATGTACACTCTGTGTGCTGGAGTTTTTCCAAATGTTTAATTTATATTAACAAAATATTTTAAAAGAGGGGTAGGCTGCTGAAATATCCGATGAGAACATCATAAAATTACTGTGATTAACATAATAATTAATAAATAAACAAAATGTACTGGGATGGACTCTTGCACCTTTCTACATATACCAGCCTCATAAATCATAATCTACAGAAAATGATATGGTAAGAAAAAACAAAAAGTATAAGTTATCTTTTAATAACAAGTGTTTCATTTCAAGTTTCAACAATCAATAACAGAAAGAAACAAAAATTCTCAAATATACTGTTAGTTGAAAATAACAGGAAAACACTAGTTTTTGATGGAAATACTTGCACAAACCAGTAACATCATACACGAGAAAATTTTGAGATTAGAAACGTTTATATGATCCAAAATGGAACTAAAAGTATTAATCATTGCAAGAAATAGAAACAAATACAAGTAAAATTGAAACTTTTAAAAATCGGAATATCAACGACAAATACGATCCTCATAAAAATCCCAATATTCCTCTAAAAATCGCGTATTCTCCCTCGTCGGTATGACCAAACACATGGAACAAATAAACTATGGAAGATTGGAAGGTCCACCGTATAAAATAATCAAACAAAACACTATAAGAAGAAGGAGGAAAAAAAACCTGGGAACGGAAGAAGAACCATCAAATCCCGGCGATTGCCAAAAGAGTGCAGCGTTGTCAGTTGCACCGAAATCAGCACCAGATACGGGCATTTCATCGATCAGGGAGCAATCAAGAATCCAATTCGGATTCTCCATGGAACCCATTCTGGAATATTTTCGCTTGCCTACGCTCAATTCTAGGGCTTCGTAATTTTGGGGGTTTCGTCTTTCTCGTGCGATTCATAACAGGACGCAATATTTTTATTAATAATAAAATCACCACCACTGACCTTTTCTTATCTCAGCCGTCAATATTTCATCTATATTCCACGCATACCGTACGATTGTCCAGTTGATATGATTCTCTATCTTTTAGATAATGTTTTTTTTTCTTTCTTTTATCTGATATCAATATATCATGCTTCGTGTTCATGCCAATCATGTGACAATGTGACATGCACTGATGGATTATAAAGGTTAATAACTAATTAACTCAATTACGGTTAATAATCAAAATTAACTATTAAAGTTTTTGGAGATATAATTTTTTTTTAATTCAATTATGATTTAACCGATATATATTATAAATACTGTTATAACATTTAGAGTTAGGATTATAATATTTATAAATAGATTAAAATTTAGGATTATTAATACTAAATTACTTCAATCAATGTCGATTATTAATTATTCAAATAGATTAAATTATCGTAACTATTAAGATTTTTGAATTTATTTTTTAAAAAATTCAATTACGATTTAATTAATGATACATCATAGATTCTATTATAACATTTTTTTTTTAAACAATTAAATATTCTATTATAACATTTATAGGTAACATTTTTACATTAAGATTTAGGGTTATTTAAAAAAAGATTGGTTATTAATTTTAATCCTTTAAATCGTAATGTTCATATACCGTCACTTTGTGGCTAAAAAAACGACGGTTGTGATGCGAATCTTACGATATAAATAAAAAGAAGAAGGCCCTGGAGATCTCCACACAGCTCCCACCAGGTTTTTTTATTCCTCTCAGATTTCGTTTCTTGTATCAGATAGAATCCCAAATCGGCGCTCGCAGATTCGTAGGTTTCGATCCTTCAGACGACAGACACATTCCGATGGCGGGAAGAGGGAAGGCGATCGGATCCGGTCCATTAAAGAAGGCGACGTCCAGGAGTACGAAAGCAGGTCTTCAATTTCCGGTAGGGAGGATAGCACGATTCCTTAAGGCCGGCAAATACGCCGATCGAGTTGGTGCTGGCGCTCCGGTCTATCTTGCAGCCGTTCTTGAGTACCTCGCAGCCGAGGTATTTTGAATGTTTTCTTTATGAGTGGTGATTTTTGGGCTCATTATTTTATTTTCAGGTGTTGGAGTTGGCTGGAAATGCTGCCAGAGACAATAAGAAGACAAGAATCGTTCCGAGACACATCCAACTTGCAGTCAGGAACGACGAAGAACTGTCGAAACTCCTCGGAAGCGTTACCATTGCCAACGGTGGAGTCATGCCCAATATCCATAGTCTTCTCCTACCTAAGAAAGCCGGTGCTTCTAAATCTGGTCCCTCCGGCGACGAAGATTAATTAATCAATTAATCATTGCAAAAACAAACAAACACACACGCACAGACTCTTTTTGCCATTTTTAGCATCTTCGATCTTTTACATTAAAACTACACAATCTTCTAAAATTACAATCCATACTGATTTGATTTTGTTTCGATGAACATCATTTTTTTTTGTTAAAAAAAATCATTTCAAAATTGGTGCCATTATATTCTGGTTAATTAATATACAAGAACGATTGATTGATACAACTAATTTACACAATTGAATAATAATGAATTGGATTTGCATCCGGTTTCTTCATCTATCTGGCTAAAGAAAGGAACGTAAACAGATCACCGATCGGTAATTACTAATCTCTTCTCTTCCTCTTCCTTCCATTCTCTTCTCTACAAGTTTCCCTACAAAGTGGCAAAGTTGGATTAGTTGGGTTTAGTTAAATGAAAAAGGGAAAATAAGTTGGATGGATGATGATTGGTTGCATGCGCACCCCAGTTAATAAATCAGTTAGTCATCGTCAGAACTGGAAGAAGAAATAGCCGCTCGTTGATCCTTGATTGCTGGAAAAAGAAGAGCTTTCGGATCTGGAACATGCGGTTGTAATGATGAGGGTGGCGGCGGTTGTGATGAGGATGGTGGTGGTTGTGATGTGGTGGGTGGTGGTGGTTGTGATGTGGTGGGTGGTGGTGGTTGTGATGTGATGGGTGGTGGGGTTTTTTGTTGCTCCGTCGTGTTATTTACAGGTGCCGGCTTTGGTGGTGCAGGTGGTTTTTTAGCCGCTTTATCTTTGCATGCCTTATCAATTTCTCTACAAATCTTTTCCACCAGTCCAAGAATATCTCGAACAATACCAAATAATCGCACCCCTTCATCCTTCCCACCGCTGTTTCCATGAAAAAATTCCGTCGTGCTTTTAAGCAACGCTCTTATTCTCTTCTCATCTTGTAGAAGAGTGGTGATGACATTCTCAGCGTACTCTACAAAGCAAGTCAGAGAGTGACAAAACCCACCTTGGTCGTCTGTTGATTTCATGTCTTGCAGAACGAATTCCTTGGTCCTCAACAACTCCTCACCGATATTTGCCACCGAACTGGTCAACCCTTCCACATCCAAGATTGCGGCTTTCTTCACATTCTCAAGTTCGTTGCCAAGATTCGAGAAAACCTTCACACCAAGAATGAGGAACTGATCCACAGAATCTGTTGCAGGTTCTTCTTTCAAATTAAGGTCCTCGGAGTTTATACTAGTCATACTCTCACTCTGTCTTGCCAAACGTGCAGCACGCATCCCTTCGGAACGTATAATCTCTTGAACCACAAAATGTAAAAGAGTCGTCTTCCCATCTGTTCCTTTCACATCTGCTAGTTTAAGAAGTGTGTCGAGTTTGAATGCCTGCGCCCCGCCACGATAGGTGCCATCATTCATCCGGTTACCCGTTTTAAGAACAGCTTCCAGTAGCTTTAAGAACAGACGGTTGTTTTTAAGTTCCGCACAAGCTACCTCGAGAGTTGAAAAGGATCCGTTGATGGAAGCAACATCCTCTTTAAGCGTACCCATGAAAAGCAATGCGCCCAGTCGTTTGTAACAGAAGGGAATTTCAATAAGTCTTTTCAAAAACCGTTCCGCAACTCCAAGTTTCGAAAGATCGTCGTTGTATAATCTAAGCTTTAGCTCTTCCTCTTGAGTGGGTGTCATTTTCAACAACGCATTGATAAGTTCAATGGGAAGCTCGTTACCTGCAAATTCCAATAATCCATCATCATCATTCATTCTGGATTTTATTCGATCACCAAATTACAGTAATTACCTTCCTCGATTGCATCGTAAATTTCTGCATGTGCAACATTCAACGCTTTTAAAAGAATAGATAGATTCTGTGCCTTCTTGGGTTCTATGATTCTAATCACTTGAGGAGCAGCTTCAGCAGCCGATGGTTCTTTTTTCCCCGGTGTCTTTTTTGCATTGTTTACACCAAATAGACTTTCAATCATTTCTTCGTTGAACCTGCATCATATCACATCAAATCGTCTATTCATTTAATCATATCGATAAATATCATCCATGTTCTAGAGAAAACACACAAACACTTACTGAAAGGATCCTGAACTAATCTCATGCCATACCATCTGCTGATCAGGACTCGCATTAACTTTATCCCAGAAGAAGGGTTTTAGCTTGGTTTTTGAACTGTCTTCAACAGCACCTTTTGCTCCAGGACCACCTTTCCTTGCTCCTCCTTTTGGAGGTGGCGGCCGAGGACCTCCACCGCCCTTCATTGGTGGTGGTGGCGGGCCACGACCAGAACCTGGAGGGCCCGGAGGAGGTGGGCCACGACCAGAACCTGGAGGCCCCGGAGGTCCCGGAGGAGGTGGGCCACGTGGAGCAGGAGCTTTAGGCACACTAGGTGAAGGAGGTGTTGGCCCAGAAGGTTTTGGTGGTGTTGGGCTAGCTTGAACTGGTGGAGGTGCTTTTGGGTTGGGTTTGGGAATGCCGCCAGGTGGAGGTGGTAGACTAGGACCAGGTGTAGGTGCAGGTGCGGCTGCAGAACTAGTAGTTTCAGTTGAAATAGATCCAATTGCAGCTGGGGCAGTGGGGACGACGCCAGGTGCAGAACTAGCATTGTCAGGTGAAGAATATCCATGTTGGCCAGGAACAGCAGGGGAAGAAGTATGGTAGTTAACGGAAGGAGAAGGTGCAACGAGAGTGGCAGGTGAAAGAGGGCGATTTGCAGAAAAAGAAGGCATAGGGATACCATATCTCCTCATAGAAGCCACCATTCCTGGAGGAGGAGGTAATGGCGGTTTTGATCCAGCTGATACCTCATCAGCAGCTGCGGATTGTGCAAATGAGGGATTATTTGCTAAAGTAGGATTAATATTTGCAAAAGAAGGATTTACACCTAAACTAGGATTGACAGAGGGAATTTGGGGATTCGGAGTTGCGTCGACGGTTTTAAACGATGCAAGTCCTCCTCCTGTCATATTGATGCTCGAACTGGTTCCATATCCAAGATTTGGCTTCGAATAACCTGGAGGAGTGAATGGAAACTGGAATCATCGATAAATAAATAGTAGATCGATAAACTTTGAGAATTTGAAACGTACCTTCAGAAGAATCAGACATACTTAGGAGAGTTAGAAGAGGTCTGTCATCCTTGGATCCAGCTCCAGGGATACCGTTTCTCAGAAAAAAAAAGGTGATTCCGATTGCCAGGAAGATGACCACAACACCGACGATAATCAAACCTATATTCATGCTGCTCTTCTCTGCTTTTTTTGCCGAATCACTTGCATCTGAAGATCCCGTAGTATCATCAGCGTAATCGTCATCAGCAGTAGATTCATCGTCTGGAAACTCTGCTGGACTGTATTTCTGCTCCTCACTTACAACTGACGAGTGTTGTTTAGAATCATCGGATGAAGTTGAGTTAGGATGATCGATCAGTTGTCGCGCATTTGTATTGCTCCAAGGGTGATTCTGTTTTATGCAACAAAACCATCCGATCGATCATCATCAACAAAAACAAAACACAGATGGATCGATGAAAACATGATGAATAAACAAGATCGAAAAGCGTAGACGCACCGCAAAAGTATCTCCCCCATTCGGAAATCGTCTGAACGACGACATGATCGTCGATATCAGAAGAACGAATGCGGCCGCTGCAGTAAAGAAAACCAAAGCCCAAACCAAAAGACCTGATGACCTCTTCGAATAATCCATCCGCCTGTCCGGAATCATTCGAAACGATCACCGCAACAAACTCTGATCATCATCAGATGATCATCGTCGTCGACGCTACGATAACGGAATCCCTTGTCCGCAATGCTAGGAAAGACGCGGGAAGATTTCAGTCTAAGATTTTTTTTGTTAGAAAGGTAGGTTTGGTAGGTAGGCAGAGGCATGCCCTCCACCTTCTCTCTCCTCTATTTCCAGAATCTTCAATCTTTGTATCAAATCATAATTATGACGTCACTTCATTTTTTATCTCTCTTAAATGCTATGGCCTATCGCCCTTTGGACCTTTGATAGTAACTAGTAAATTAGTAATTAGTAAAATATTGAACTAATTAAAGAATTAGCAAACATAATACTAAAATTTCAGTAATAAAAAAACACAGAAATTATCAGAGAAGCTCAGCCTAGGGTGAGCTCAAAAACGCTCACTCAGGCTGAGCCGTACGATTCTTATCTTCACCATCTTGATCGTACGTTTCCTTCATTTTTACACATTGCTTCTTCATCGTACGTTTCCTTCTCTTTCAAATTTTTTTTCCATCTCACGTTACCTTCATTCACTTCACTCTGTCACTCTCCTTTTCTTTTCTGCATCGTCGTCCCCAATTTTTTTTTTGAAATCGTCGGTGGAAACCATTTTTTTCTCCTCCTCGCTGGAAACACATCATCACATTTATACGTATTTTTATTTCATTTTTTTTCTGTCCGTTAATCATGAATCCCTTCATTTTCTATTATTCGTTCATGCAAACTCATTTCTTTTATTCTTCACTCTCAAACTCATCTTTTCCTACGGTTTTTTAATATTTTTCGAATCATTGTTTTACATACGGTCCGAAAGTGTTGACCCTCACACGTAGCCCAAATCATTCTTCCTCGTACGGTTCCAATAGTTGTTCCTCCTACTGTTTAATTACTTGTTCCTTTTACTGTCGCGTAAGTTGTTCCTCTTACTGTTCAATTCTTTGTTTCTCTTACTGTTCAATTACTTGTTCCTCCTACGGTCGAATAGTTGTTCTTCCTACGTAGTTCACCAATTTATTCATATCATTCCTTACACTTTCCTTCACATCTTACATTTTATTCTTCCACGGACTTGCAATAGACGACGATGTTCAGACATCAATTTCTACAGATAGTCTTTCTCGTAACACGAATGCCCTATCTATTGTCAATTCAAATGATGCATCGCCTATCTCATATGTGGGACAAATTTTCCCTAAAAAGGAAACAATTAATTATAAAAAAAAGGGACTAAAACCCTAACATTCGAAGTACAAACGTAAAGGAGACGATCTTTACGTTTTAAAGAACAATCACCGTAAACTGTAAGAACTAAAACAACAAATACCAAAAACATTTCCCAACAAAATTAAACAAAGAGGAATTCATTAGTTTCTGTATTTCACAAGCATCACAAACAATTTTCACATAAATCAAATTGAGGTGACAAATGGGATAATAACATAAACCAAAAATGGAAATAACAAAAACAAAATATTTCAACATTGTAACAATCAAACAAAATCATAAACGGTGGGGCAAATATTTGATAAACCATTTCAGAAAGAAAAATAAAATCCGACGACATGGAATAACGTCTATAAAATCATAATGTCGGAAGCATATAACGTGTATAAAATCAGCGAAAGCATATAACGTGTTCATCACAGGAAGAACGTGTATAAAATGATTGGAATCACCAACAACCAGTAAATCGTGTATAAAATTACACTGTAACCACATCCGAATAGAAAATAAGACTTAAGCGAGAGGGACAGATGACCACGGATAGACTTCCGCGCAGGGGTGATGACCGGATGACCTCGGACGACCACGGTGATGGCGCGACGAACGGTGATGGGGTTTAAAGAGTAGAAATCGTTTGGAAAAAAAAGGGAGTGTTTGGGTGGGGAAAAAGAGATGTAAATGAGTTTTAGAGAGTAGGGATGGGTTTGACAGTTGTCAAACTCAACTTTTAGAGATGTCAGTAGATTTTCTTTCATAAAGAGTACTATCGTTCTAACACATCAGACACAATTAGAGAAAGAAATCTATGCACACTCATGGACGGTTGTCAATCCATCATCTATCTCACAATAGAATAAACGGTCAGGATGTCGTGGCGTTTTTAAACTTATTTAGAAAGAGCTTCTCTGATCCTTAGAGAGAGCATAAATGATAGTGCAATAAATAAAATCAAATTTATGTTGGTATATCAAATTTATTATAAAAAAAAACATTAAACAAAATTTAGGATCTAGAGTCAATGAATTCAAAGAAATTGATTTGAATCCAAATCCCAATAGATGGTTATTTCTTCTTTTCAAAATAAATCTTGCCTTTTTCAGGTTTTAATTAACACTTCATTTTCCAAGGTATAAATCTAAAATTTAATAACCATTATTAGCAATTTATTAAAGATATGAACTGGTCCAGCCAGCATGCACCTGTGCTGTGGGGGCTGGCTGTAGTCTAATTTTGTTTTAAATATATATTTATTTCAGAAAACTGATTGATTGAGTATTTGAGTTCTTCATCCGTCATCCATGGACCATGATGATATATAAGTAAATAGAAAATTAAAGTGATTTTCAAATTAATTTCTACTGTTGTTCTATATTTGAATAGAAACCAAGTTGAACCAACCCATCTGATTTTACATTCAATGTGAGCAGCATTTATTGACCTTCTCTATCTTTCACTATGGTTCTGCCTTCTGAAAATACAAACATAGCCATAAATCAAATGACCAAGATTTAGAGATGAGAAGTTCTGTATGTTTTTGTTTCTATCTGTGTTATGAGTAGTTCTAAAAAATCAAATCTTTGAGCTTAGATTTTTAGATTCATTCCAAACCAGTCCATTGAGTAGTCTCTGAGTCTCTGCATGAGCACTGAGGAATGGGTGAATTTGATTAAGAATGGGTAGAAGAGGAGAAGATTGGGAGGAGGTGGAGGAGAAGAAGAGCACACCCAAGAAACAGGTATGGTTTGCTCTCAAGAAAACACTCCACTGTAGATCAGAGCCGTCGGAAGTCTACGACCCAAGAAGCAAAGGGAATCTCGGAAGCATACTTACCAGAAAAGGAGGGAGGTCGGGTTGTTCTAGATCCATAGCGAATCTCAAAGATGTCATCCATGGAAGCAAGAGGCATTTGGAAAGGCCACCGAGTACTTGCAGTCCGAGGTCAATCGGAAGCAGTGAGTTTCTAAACCCAATCACACATGAGGTTATACTTAGTAACTCCACTTGCGAGCTCAAGATCACCGGCTGCCATGATAGTGGAACTGGAACCAGTGTCGGTGTCGGTACTACTGCTGGTTTTACCTCTACTTACGTGGGTACGCTCAAGCCCGGCACGCCTGGACCGGGAGGAGGAGGAGGATTTGGTGGATCGTTACTCTACAACTCTTCTTTAAGAGGAACCATTGGTGCAACGCCGCCGAGGAAGGCTCCTTTCACCGGTTCGGCTCTCTCGAACGCCGTGTTTGGAGAGGGCGGGTTCGGTGGTGTTGGGATTCACCGAGCATCTTCAAGGTCGAGAACTTCCGATTCGAATACGGCCAACACCGTTGGCTGTCATAAATGCGGGGAGAGGTTTGGGAAGTGGGAAGCCATGGAAGCTCATCACCTCTCCAAACACGCCGGTAAATAAAAATAAACATCGATATTAATGTTTCTTCTGGTTTGTTTGTTTTTAACTGCCACTTATTTATTTCACTCCGGCGACGAGCAGTGACGGAGCTGGTCGAAGGTGATTCGTCGAGGAAGATAGTGGAGATCATATGCAGAACGAGCTGGTTGAAATCGGAGACAAGTTGCGGGCGGATAGAGAGAGTTCTCAAAATTCACAACACCCAAAAAACTCTGGCAAGATTCGAGGAGTATCGTGAAATGGTCAAAAACAAAGCCAGTAAGCTACCGAAGAAACACCCTCGTTGCCTCGCCGACGGGAACGAGTTGCTGAGATTCTATGGAACAACGGTGGAATGTTCGCTAGGAATGGGCGGTCTCTCAAATCTGTGTACATCTGAGAAATGCAGTGCCTGCTGCATCATAAGACATGGGTTTTCGACGAAGAAGGAAGTGTTGGGTGGAATCGGTGTGTTCACGACGTCCACCAGTGGAAGGGCATTTGAGTCCATCTCTGTATCCGAACAGAGTAACCCATGTATCAGAAAAGCGTTGTTAGTCTGTAGAGTTATCGCCGGAAGAGTACACCGTCCTTTGGATAACTTCCAGGAATTGACCGGACAGTCAGGATTCGACTCCCTAGCCGGAAAAGTTGGCCTTTACGCCAACATTGAAGAACTTTACCTTCTTAATTCTCGAGCTCTTCTTCCCTGCTTTGTGGTCATCTGCAAACCCTGAAATCTTCAACTCAAATCTACTTCGATCCATTCACCACTTGTTCTACTCTGTTATCCAACCTCTGCTGGTAAAAAAAAAACTCTGGATGTACCAGTTAATTCTAAAAGGGTTAGTGGGTATCAATTGATACCAACTTGTTCTACTGTGTTCCAACAATCCTACTGTTTCTTTTTTTTCAAATCTGAAAATAAGACAACATAGATGCAGAAAATGTCAACTAAAATACCATTAATTTGCATGACTTGTTAGTTGCTTCTTTCAATGAAAACTACACGTTTTCACTGTTCTTATTCAATGGGGGGGATCTCATGTGCAATTCTTATCTCTAACAAATAACAACTGGTCTAAAGTTCTGAAATCTAAATTGCATATTCTTCTCTCATATGCAATTGAAATTAACAATTACAAGATGCTTAATTAATCATAATTAAAGTTTGGAGCAAAAAAAAGACATCATGAATGCAAGTTGGAGAAGAAGAAAAAAATCCACACATTCATGCATGTCGCAATAATTCAGGTTTGTTATCATCTGAAAAAATTAATAGAAAATTCAACCATGGTTTTTGTCTTAAGCAACATGCCATTGCCAGCATACATACATAGATTCTAGTGTTATATTTTATCAGAATTCAGACAACTATGGTGACAGACAGAGTCACAGAGGCAGTGTTTTGCACTTTCGTTAAGATATCAAGTGATAATAAATGAAGGCCATGGATTCTAGTGTTATGTACAGAAGTAACACAACACCAAAAACACAGAAATTTTAAAAATTCAATGATCATGTTTTTTTAAACTTCGAAATGTAAAGCAATAAATATGCAAGAAATGACATTGCATAAAAAAAAATCATTGTTTTTAAATTTTAAGACTAGACACAGGAATCAAGATGAATGCAGCAGATTGAAGTGTAAAACACATTTTCCATTCCAAAAAACCATGAAAAAAAAAGAAACATACATATTAGTATATTACATAATAAATCAACCAAGAAAAGAATTTTTCACAAGAAGAAAAAAGATCATCAAACTAAACCTGATTGTATTTTGTGCCTACATGCACTTGCTTAATTCAAGCAAGGCATATAAGAATCGAAGATTAAATTTTTGTTCTCAGGCAGCAGTCGATACCTCTTGTTTTTTAGACAACAATTTCCTACTTTCTTTCCAGCTATCTTTGCTGTCGATTATTTCACCTGTTTTGATCAAGTAGCGAACCCGAGTTCCATCCTCAAGCATCTTGTGACCTACACGACTGGCTACTTCATTTTCTTTTGAGTATAACATCACATTTGAGCTGTGAAAAGGTGCTTCCACCTGCGAAAATTACAAAATCAAAATAAAAAATGAGAGTTCTTTTGTATGTATCAACTCCCAAAAGAGCAATGACAACAGCATACCTTGATTATCTGTCCTGGTTCATCTTGCTCTTTGCTCTTCATGTGTTTTGTCTTTAGGTTCGTGTCTTTAACAACAATAGTGCTATTATGTCTGAAAACTCTGATAATTTGACCGATTTTACCTTTCTCACGACCAGCAATCACCTTAATTGTATCCCCAACCTTGACGTGCATCTTTTGTAAAACAGGGAGACTGTTTGGTTTACATTCCTTGCGCTCCCATCGCTTGAGCTGCAATAATGCAATGAGTGAGTACTTCCAAATAAAAATAAAGGAAAATCTGGGTTTATAGTTTCTACAATTTCTTTTTTCTTTTCTTTTAATGTGAAATAGTATATCCCCTATGGTTTGTAATTTCGTTTTTTATCGTTGGTCATTTAAGTAGATATAATTTTGGAATGCCGACTTGCATGTTGATGATATGGAACCTTCTACAAGGACCTTATCATCATAAAATATAAAGAGGTTAGTGTTTGGAACACAAGAATGAAACCCAACCCCAACTACTTACAGAAGTCCTTAATCCTGAAGAGATCACTTTAGGTACTTCAACTCTTAGGACCTTGGGCATGTCTTGCGCTACCAAGGCCAGGTCATTCATTGAAGCCTTAAGAACCAAGGCCCCGAAGGATCCTCTAGCTAAAGGCATATGGTCGATATAGTGGAAACCACAATATCAACCCCACCGCATTTTATTTTCCTATTCGATTGTATTACAGGGCATTGCTCTTCATTATCTTTAATGAAAACTTTCAATATTTGCAAAAAAATAAAAAAAATAGAGCATCAAAATATGAAATAGTCAAATAAATTACTATTATAAATTATAATATACATTTAATATATTATAATTTTTGGGATTTGAGTTGACTCTTTTATAAACCCTAATGAATGAAATAATTAGATGAACTTGGTATTTTAAATAATTACATGAACTTAGAATTTTCACTCTTTTGCCTTTATTTAATGCTTTGCATAAAGTAAGCATTATGTTATATTCTATCGGCATCAATAATCATATGATATTCAATATGTAAAAAAAATCTAAAGAAATAAAACTCAACTGAAAATACTTTTTGTTTTAATGCATTTTAAACTATGTAAACACTCTATTTGAATCAACCTCAACATCACCTATCTTGTGCGTCTATAATGGATTGTTGCACTTACTCATCTTGTACATGGTGTGTGATGAATTCTTGGCTGTATTATCTTTGCGTAAGTTTGAATCTGTTCTCTCTTCTCCTAAGGCTACAACTCAAGTTAAGGGTGTTTCTAATGACAAGTGATATTCTGCCCTACCTAATTGATTATTTGATTATACCTCCAACTGTAAGACTTGGAAGTTGCTTGAGCACCACTTTCTGCCAAAAAGAAAGAATCAAGCACGAGACCATTCATGATGAGTGATGTGGTTCTCTGTTGGAAGAAGACACTGATATTTCAATGACCGAGTACCTTAGCAGTAATAACTAGTCACTATTGTGAACTTTCTTATCAATTATTGACATATGAGTATTCTATTATTGATGGTGCTCTAATGTAAGAAGAGTTTTTGTCGAAGAAGCTTTCTGCAGGTGCTCCAGTTTCGGTAGAGGACGTAGTAACACTCAATCCAATGCTAACACACTCATTGGATCCAAAAGACAAAAATCTAAAAAACAGGAACAAGTCCAAGGTCAAAGTATCAGACCCTACTTCTCTCATTGTTAATCAGAAACCACACATCATGTTTCATAAGGCAAAATTTCCCTGTCAATAGTGGCCTCGTGTAATTGATCGCCCAACTGGATTACCACCATTTATACCAACTCCCTCATAAATTAATTATCAACTCCCTTCGCAAAATTTGGTACTACAAAGCTCACCTTGCTCGTGGATTCAAAAACACATAACTTCGTCTTTTGCACCTCTGTTGATGCTCATAAGCAATCAGTGTTGCCTAGATTTTGGAGTGAGCAACTCACGAGTGGGCCTCACTGGTCACTCCGATTAGCTGCTTTATTTGTCACTTCAAATAGACACCGCTGTATCTTTGAGGCTTCTAATCAAGATAATTATCCATCCAATATATCTTTGGATAACAACATAAGTTTTTACAAAAGAGATTACATAAAATAGGTTTTCACATCTTCAAATAGACACATTTTCAATTTTTCTACAACACAACATTACAAGTATCCATAATTCCAAAAAAATATATAATTAAAGAAATTGGGGTTTTGCAAACTAACCTTCATGACTATAAGAGGTGATAACACCCTGTCCGCATTATTTACCTGTATTTAAAAAAAAAAAACACAAAATCGGTGAATGTTGATGCGAAAACGATTCCAGAACTAAAAAACGCAGAATCTAGAACCCTAGAAGCACCAACGAAGAAGGGAGAGTCTAAGGAAAATGACTTACTGGCACACTGAAGAACGATGCTGGAGCCAACCTCTGACCCAAGAAGGAGTTACAAGTCAAAGAAAGACACGTCATAGAACTCTGAAACATTGCCACTCCCGCCATCTTCTCCCCCCCAGTCGTCTATCCTCTCACTCTACTCAATTCTCCGGCAAATGCAACACTGCAAAAAGAAGCAACCGGCATGCAGATAAGGATAATCTACAATCCGAATAATCTTAATCGGATCCAAAAAAAAGTCCCGATCCATCTATCTCTTGGGTTAATTGCTCTTTTTCCCATAATAATAGTTATTATTCCAAAAATACCACTGATGGAAATTATGGAATGACATCAGTCAACGAAGCCGTGTGGTTTTGTACCGAGTGAGTCGTGGTCAATCTTGTTTCTTCGTCTCTCACGTGAGAAAATAGAAACAACCCAGTAACCTTCCAACTCTTCTCCGTCGTCTTCTTCTGTTTCATCTGTCAGATGGGGTTGTTATATAAGAGTGGTCGGGAGAGAACAGCAGGTGAAATGAGTGACTGGGAGTGGATTAGGTTTGAAGATTCAGGAGGGATTTTCAGAATCCGGCAGGTGAGAACTGATTTTTTTTTTAACTTAGATCTTTCTTGATTGATCGATGGATGGATGGTAGAATTTTAGGGTGCGTGTCTGTGTGATGATGTATTTTGTTTTAGATTTTGATGGATAAAACAAGGGAGATTTAATTTGTTGCGTTTGTGATTAATTTCAATTTAACCCTAATTTTTTGATGTCCATGACCATGTGTGTGTGTTTTTTTGTTTGGATTTAAGATATTTGAACCTTGGTTTCCTTTCTTCCCTGTGTTGGAAAAGATTTTAATTGACTTAGGGGGTTCAATATGTTTTTGTTACAGAAATCTTTATGGATAGACGTCAATTTTACAAACCAGGCGTTCCTAATTCTATGTTTCCGTCTGCCCCGTTCTCAGAGATTTTAACACAACCGATAATATTTAACATCGGCGTGATGCCCAATTCCCCTCATTGGTCCAGTCGGCAGGTTGATGGTGGTGATACAATTTCAGTTCAGAGCGACAGTGTGGATCAGCAAGGCTCCTCTGAGGCTCTCTCAACACTCAACACCAATTCCTCGAATATAGCTTCTCATATCGACAGGGTAGCTTCTGGATTCTCTCAGAGTGAAATGAGCGCATTACAAGAACTGGAGAATCTTCTTATGGCTCCTGACATTGAAGAAGATGCAGCAACTAGCTCCTACGCGGATCTCTCTCATGGCATGGATGACAACAGACAAAGTGATTTTGTGAGCAGAAAGTGTCAGAAATTAAGCCACCAGTCTTGTCCCAAAGCTATTCAGCATATTTTCAAAAATAGTGGTGATGGTGGTGTTAGAAGTTTGCTGATTGAATGTGCCAGAGCAATGTCTGAAGACAGGTTGGACGATTTCAAGATGCTAGTTATGCAGACAGAGAAATTAGTTTCCATTTGTGGTGATCCAATCCAACGTCTTGGTGCATATATGCGAGAAGGTCTTCTGGCACGACAAGAAGCCTCAGGAAGTTTGATATACCGGACATTGAAATGCCACGAGCCGGAAGGCAAGGAGTTGCTGTCACACATGCAAACTTTATATGATATCTGCCCGTACTTCAAATTTGGTTACATGGCGGCAAATGGTGCAATTGCTGAATCAGTTAAGAACGAGGACAATGTTCACATTATAGATTTCCAGATTGCACAGGGGACCCAGTGGATCACTTTGATAAAGGCATTGGCTGCGAGACCCGGCGGGCCTCCTTATCTGCGGATCACTGGTGTTGATGATCCTGTCAATCGATATGCCAGAGGAGATGGTTTGGACACTGTGGGAAAACGACTAAAAACAATCGCTGAAAAATCAAATATTCCTCTTGAATTCAAGGGATTGTCAGTTTTCGGTCCTGACGTTACAAGAGAAATGCTAGACATCCGACCAGGGGAAGCAGTTGCTGTGAACTTCACTCTTCAACTCCACCACACACCAGACGAAAGCGTGGACGTGAGCAACCCACGAGACGGGTTGCTGAGAATGGTGAAAGGGTTATCGCCAAAAGTGACAACATTGGTTGAGCAAGAATCCAACACCAATACAGCCCCATTCTTTACAAGGTTTACGGAAACATTGGATTACTACTATGCCATGTTCGAATCTATTGACGTCACTCTTCCAAGAGATAGTAAGGATAGAATTAATGTGGAACAGAGCTGCTTGGCTAAGGACATTGTAAACATCATCGCTTGCGAGGGTAAGGATAGGCTCGAGAGGCACGAGCTTCTTGGAAAGTGGATATCAAGACTGACCATGGCTGGTTTCAAACCTTTGCCACTTAGTTCTTATGTCAACTCTGTCATCAAGTCTCTCTTAGGGTGTTACTCTGATAAATACACACTGGTGGAGAAGGACGGTGCAATGCTTCTTGGATGGAAGGATAGAAATCTCATATCAGCTTCAGCATGGCATTGAAGAATGAATGATCAATAACCAACTTGGTAACCTAAGACTGACTGTAAATGAAATCAAAATAAAGTAAATGTTGTTATGTAAGATGATAATTTGATTTGATTGAATAAATTTCATTAGATTAGTTAGAGACCCGTCGATTAATCAATTCAATTATTTGTTTCAATCCATTTAAATATTAAATTCATTTAAATAAATACATTCCGGTTCACAGACAGCAGCTCATACCTTGTGGTACCGACCTCAACGGATGCGCATTGGATTCCCTGACTCATAATATAAGTTTATAACCCTATATATTATGTAGAAACATTTAATTGGTTTTAAAACGATACATTATATGTCGAATTTTGAAATTGTCTATAAAATGTATGAATTTTACGATTTACAATAATAATAATAAAAGAGTCATTGGATCATTTAAAAATAAACATAATATTATTTTACAAAAGAAACATAGTAAGTTAATGAGACTTTCAAATTAATTTTCCAACAATTTTATAATTGAAATATTTTGTTAATTTTTTTATAAGCAAACATTATCATGAGACAGCGAACAAACATTATCATGAGATATCTCATTAATTCATTAACATTTATTTTTCTTTAAAATTTACATCAACTGTTAATATCACATAAAAAAATTTCAATTAAAAGAAACCAGGAATGATGGCCAAAAAAAAGAAAACTGAAATCATTTGGAATTTTACTGTTGGGATAAAAAAAATTAATTAGATAGATTGATAGATACACAACTTTAAATTAGTAAATTAACATTAATTATATTGTGTGAAACAACTATCTTCAAAAGAATCGAACTGTAAATTACTGAGCCCTACAGGTTATAATGAAGAGAGCCCAATACATAAAACGAAAGAAGAAAAATTGCACCATTAGTCACAAAACTAACTAATCACATTGGACGACTATTCAATCATGACCGACGGAAGAAACTACAGGGAAAAGATGGTGTTGAGGAATAATCTGTACAGAGAAAGGAAGCTGCTGTTCAGCTGGGGCCTAGGAGGAGGTCTGGGACCGATGTACAGCCACTTCCCTGCTTTTAAAAAAGGGAAGCTCTGTTGTGTCATTGCGCCAATGGAGGAGAACATATAAGATTAAGACTGTACCCTTAATTCACCCATCTCTTGCTCCCTGGAACATGGCTGGTCGGTTCTTAAGCCATTGTACCATGTCACTGTCTAATCGACTCTTAGTTAGCACAGCATCAAACATTGGACTTCCAAAAAAATTGGGAACAGATCTGAACTCCCATATCGCATCTCTGGGCCATTGTCTCTGTGATTGTTTCTCCTGTTACAACAACAATAAGAATTTTCACCAGCTTTCAATATTATGCTAATGATGTTTTAGGATACTAAACACTCACCATTCTCCTCAACATTTCGCGTAGTGTTTTCACCCCATATACGTGCTTCCTCAAAGACTTTTGATTATTAAAATAAAAAGAGCTAATATCAGGCAAAACCAAACAACCCCTCCTTGATTTCAATAAACTAGAATCTGGATCGGAATTTGTTTGATTATGCCAATATATCAACTGTGAAAAGCAATAGTTCTTGCCATATGTCTTACGGTACTCCTGGAATCCAGAAGACATCTTTTCCATATACTTCGGACCCATGTCAAGGGGACTGATATAAACAGGTGGAGATGTGAAACTCTCGTACTCCTACAATATGTTCAAGTTAATTATAGTATATGTAAATAATACTAAAATACTTAGTAAATCCAGATAAAGACGTGAAAAGAGTATAGACTTACCTTGACTTTAAAGAAGGATTTTGTATGAGCATACATATGTATCAAATCAGCTGCTGCATCATTGCGACATTTCTGCGAACATGGAAGGTCACGGATTTCATCCCTCAACCTTCAAGAAAGAAAAAAGAAAAAAACAGAAAACATTACAAACATTTTGAAAATAAATATGAAAGATGACCAAATCAGTGTAAATGAAAGGGACTTACCATAATAAGGATTTCTTAAGGTTCAACTTAACATCATCAGAACCAGAAGGGTCATGCAAACGGATTTTGGACTTGAGATTATTTAGTGCATCTATCTCCATATAAACAGCCAAGCACTTGAGTAGTTCGTCAATTAGCGAGCCATCACCTTTCCAGAGAGCAGAAGCCACAGCTTCAGGACTAAGTTTCTCCAGGGGTGGTGGAGCTAACTTAGGGTTGCCAAAAATATTTCGCATTACATATTTCACCTAAGATATCAATCATGCCAAGTATTAGAATAAACAAAACATGCAGCAACCACATTTACTTTTTAAAACGTGATAATGTGATATATAAAAGCAATTAAAATTACTTAGAATGATGACAGTAAGTACTTAACAGGTAAGTAATTACCTAAATGTTAAAAAATTAAAGAGATATTTGTGGGTGTTCAATTTTTTTTATGGTTAAAATTCTCCAGTAGTAGATATAGAAAAGACACTATGAGAAGAAAAGAAAAGTAGAAGAGGTGGATGATAAATTAGAGCCTAGTAAGAGGCAATCCTTAGAGGCACGTAAAGTTAAAGATTGCAAAAGTAGAAAAAGGCCAGTGATGATGAAAATAATGTCGTAAGTGAAGATGAAATAATGGATGACGGTAGGAGCCTAATGGAAACTGCTAGTAACTATGCAGCAAATTATGCAAATTAAGTACCTAACAGATACACACACTGGTCTATCAGAATAAGTGGTGAGGAGGAAGAAAATTGGGAGGAAATTTGGAGCAAAAATGCACAAATTTTCTCTCACAATGAAAAACTAGGTGCAAGAAGCTCACTACTAAAGACATGATTGCAAGTAGATCTGGCAATAAAGAATCAAAGTAGCATCTCAGCCGTGATGGAAGAATGGATAAAAAACACTTTTATTTGAGTGCATTTAAGCATTATGTGAAATGTTGTGGAAGAGGAACCCAACTTATTATTTTCCAAAAATATACTTTCCATCTCCATACTATTTCTCTTCGAATCATACTGGTGGATTTCAGTTTCTGAATCTGTCGATTTTATAAACTCCCAACCATTCAATCCTCAGTCATTTCTAAAAGACATCATTTTCCCCCAATAGATTCCGTTTTCTGATGGGAGAAATGCGTGCGCAAAAACGCGCCTGAGGCGAGTTTTTGCACGAGTGTGCTACCTGGAGGTGCTTTGAAAAGCGCCTCCAGGTAATAGGCCTAACCGAATCCGGTACACTTAAGTTGAATATTTTATAGGGTCTGCTCTGTGTTTTCCAGACTGAAAAACGCAAGGAACCCAAGAAAATCTCCTCCAAACCCTAACAAACCTCCCCCAATCTTCCCCAACCGCCCCCAATCCCTGCACATATCTCCGGCGAGCATCAAAATCTGATTTTAAGATGTGACCATTAAAATCCAGATTGGTATTACATAGATTGATTTAATACTACAAACCTTAAGTATTTATAAATGTATTTCAGTATTTTAGTATCTAAGTAAAATTTAAGACTTTAAGTATCAATTTGAATTAAATATATATTTTTGTATGAAATAATATGTATTTTGTAATTATTTTAGAACCTGACGCACAGCGCAAACGCGCCTTTAAAACCTTGGCTTAAACTATTGTCCTTATCACTGGATCTTCCTCCCAACAATAGCTTGGTTCAATTTGTAAAATGAATATCTCAAGAATTTTCTAATGAACTGAAGAACTCGTCAAGAAAATCCATTGTATATCGAGCATAATTAGTGATTAGTTTACATTACCAATTGATCCCCCAAAAGTGGAGGCTACAGTCTGAACTCTAAAGCTAAGTCTATATAAAAAAATTGGCCAGGCATGGTGGATGGGCTCTTCAGAAAATAATTTTTCATTTTTAATGCCATTTAACTCCTTGCTTTAAAAAAAAGTGAGCTGAATCACAGCAATATCTAATATGTGCATCTTGCTCCAGAACTTTTTGATTGAGCTGGTTCACAAGGAAATGAGGACGACCTAACAATATCACTAACAGGATTCTTCCATAAAAAAAAGATGATGATGAATTGCAATAAATAGTGTGACATAGAAGTTGAAATCACCTTATCAATAGTAATAGCCATATTTTGCAGTCTCTGATTATAAACACCTTCTGCCTGTCAGAAAAAAGATTTTATTAAAAGAAATAGTGCATAAAAACTAGAAAGCTGATAAGTGAAATAATAAACACCAATTTTACCTGAATCTGTGCATCAATTTTATCATCTTCAGGATTATAATTAGGAATGTATTTCATTTTCTCTTCACCATTAAGCTTTAAAATTTCTTCAGGTAGTTTTTTCCTCTCAAAATTTATAAACCGCACCTTCATTTTAAAAGGAAAAAAATGATCAAAGAAGCCCCATCATGAAAATTTGGATAAGAATCAGTGTATATTGAGGCAGTAAATACCAAATGAGCTGAATATGCAATTAGCCAATCAGGCAAATCAGCAAGCAAACAAGTACCAAGACCAGCTCTGCCCAACACGAGATAATCTTCTTCTGAAACAGAATTTGCTTCGCAAGCTTTGAGCATTAATTTATGCCGATCTAACATTCCATGACATTCCTTCAAAACCTGATACACATGTAGCTTGCCAAATCAACAAAGATAACGAATATACTCTTTGAAATCAAACTTTTTGTAAATGCAGATGACACTTTACACATGAATGTATAATAAATTAAAACAAAACTTCGACGAATAGTGTCAAAAGAAAACTCGACAAGATAGTAATTTTTTTTGATGGATTAAAGCTTTCATTGCTGAAAGTAGAGTAAGGCAGAGCCCAAAATTGCATATATAGGGAAATGCAGATACATAAGATATAGATATAAAGTAAAAACATGTAAAAGCATTGTCGCTCTCTTATATAGTTGTAACCATGACTAACTAGCCAGGGACTGATGCCTCAAGAGGTTGGCTCCCATAGAGTTATGGCTTGTGTTTCAATCTGAGTAAGATTGAGCTTCTTATAGGTTGTGGCATCATACACGATGCTCACATCCCTAATAATTTCTCTGCTTACAATTTCTGGAGGCCTCAAGCTAAATTCAACTCAAAAAACTGTGTTATTTTTTCAATGATGGTAAAATTAGTATATTGCATTGATAAATTGGAGCTGGCAGAGCTCATTTACAAAAATAATAGGAGATGAACAAACCCATCGTCAATTTCTTATATTTGCCTTTATTTAAACTCCCAAACATTTAGAGAATTGGCCTCGATTTGATGTTAATTAGATGTATCATTAATGCTTCAATTTCTACGTATACATTTAGAATGAAAACAAAATATAAGAAAAAACTCCATTGAAAAGGGAAAATGCACAATACTATACATTTTGATAAGCCTCTTCCCCTGTTAGATTTAAAAAGCTTCCTCTGCAAACTTGACTACCACATAGACAAACAGATGCCTCGTACTCATCCTTACTCTGTAGCAAGAATGCAAAAAAAAATTAGTATAAAAGTTGCCGAACCTAACGATTTTATACATAAAACACAAACCTCTGTAACAGAGTTGTAATCAAAAGTGATCTCTTCACCAAAAGCAATGGGTTTAAGAGTATAGACACCAATCTGATAGTGACCATCTACAGCAGTTACCCTGTTTCAAGAAATACAGATTGAGCAAAATGAATGAAAACATAAAAAGAGGCATACTCTTGAATCCTTCTGCAATAGAACTGTCAAAGGGCATAGCATTCACTGCCATGCCCAATTTAGATCTCAGGCAGATCTAGGTCTGGATCCACCAATATACTAAGCCCTTTAATGGAGTAAAATATATTAAAAGCCAGATTTTAAGCTTCTTTATTTGTGACAAGTAGGCAACTCTTCCATTGGAGCTGTCTGGACAGCGACTTCCTGTTCTCTTCTGGAAATCTCAGAGATTACCAACTATGTCCTAACCAGTAGTCTTGTTAGGCTAAACAGTGAGGCTTGTCGGTGTTTGGAAACGCTCCAGAAAACAACATAAGCCTCTATAATCTATATAACTACACCATTATGCATTTATGCCACTATCAAAAGTATGAATGGAGCGGAAAATAAAACAAGATCGGCAACACTTTGAATCATTTATTCATTATGTTTCTGATTCTTATATTATTGTATCAACCAAACTCTTGAGGCAGCACATTTAGTTATTATACTGTACATTTATACTACTAAATGTACAGCTATATAGGAAAGTGTTGACGATGAGTTCATACTCATCTCCCAATTTAGTTTTATGTATCTCCATTATGCAACTTGGGGCATTACCCTTAATTTTTATTAAAAAAGTAGTGCTATATAAAATAAAGTATATTTTCCTTAAATAAACATACCAACGAAATAAAATACAATTATCATAACTTACTTGGCTTCACAGTTAGGTTTGCAGGAGTGACAAATTCGACTAGCATAGTTAGCCTTGTGCATAGCATCAACAACAACCAAATCATATCCTTGACCATCACCCTGAAAAAGAATAAAGAAAACAGTTTGTCTTTAAGCACATGCCAAATTAAATAAATTGCAGAAAATTAAAAAACAATACACAGATGGAAATGAGTCAAATGACCTTTGGCCTCTCAAGATTTATGTTGTAAAACTCAGGCAATGGTTCTTTACTATTTTTTTGCAACGATCTGATACCATCTTGCTTTTCATACCATTTCCATGCTGGATATACCTAGTATGGTGGCATCCAAAATAAAAGACAGTTTTAACTTTTAATCTACACAGTAAAATTCATTTATTGTTATGGAAGTGAGAGAAAAATATAAACATAAAAATTTACAGAATGATTGGACAGAGTTGAGATGGGAATGACTAATAATTTACAGAATGATTGATCCAAGGACTCAGCTAGGAAAATCAAGACAGCACGCGAGTATGAGCTATTAAAAGATAGATGGTTCATGGTTTTATCTCCATTGTTGCACAGGAGACGTGGGGTGGATTTGAATCCCTGAATCTCTTAGTTTTGTGAATGTGGAAGTTAGGGGTTTTTATTGTAGTTTGGCCTACAGAGCCAGTGGAAGTTAGGGTTTTCTAAATTAAATGGAAATATTTTTATATACCCCTTTAATTTAATTGTTTAGAGAGCAAGTACTCTTGTCAGATCTAACCTGAATAACAGGTTAAGCACCGGTTTTTAAACTTTGATTGGGATAGTTTTTTTATCGTAAAAGAATTGTCAAGCCGTGTCATGGTTAGATATTGTAAAGATCTAGATAATTATTGCTATCTTCGATTGAATTTTCTTCCGATGTCAGATAAAGAATTGTCTCCGATGTCAGATTGAATTATCTTCAATTGAATTTTCTTCCGATGTCAGATAGGTGTAGCTGTTAGTTGTAGATTGTCGAATTTATAAAGAATCGAGCAAGCTCACCAAGTATTCTTGCCGATAAGGAGCTAGCAAGAAATTATTTCTAGCTTAATTACTACATGCTTTCTAGCTTAATTACTCAAGAAATTATTATCTCCCAAATATTTACAAAACTATCATTAGCTTGATTCGCTGATAAATAGAGTTGATGGGCATGTCCATCTCTCACCCTATCTTCTTTAATTACTCTGTATTTTGCTCATTTATTTTTCTCATATTAATAGTATTTATCTCCATCAAAAAAAATCACTAATAATAACAATTAATGATATCAAATTGACACACTAAGATACTAAGACACTAAGATTAAAACTGATATTCTAGACTTCTATTATTATATAATTGATATTCGATACTCTAAGTTTAAGCAAAATTCTAGACTTCTAGAAACATCAATCAGAGACAATATCAATATGAATATGAAAAAATGCAAGGAATGACTAAAAATAAAGCAACAAAAATGAATGTTTGTCTAAGTAATTTGAATTTTCATACCTCCCCTAAAAATTCAACGACAAAATCATCTTTAGGGAAGCCATTTTCTTTATTGCAAACAACACCAAGCCCCTGATGACCAATAAGAATAAAAATAATGAATGGAAATATAAACATATAGAAATAAATAACAACAAAAGTCAAGATTGAATCAAATAGCGGGAATCAGGTAAATAGTTGAAAAATACCTTTCGGTAAGCAACATAATTCTCGACTGAGCGACTTCTCATATTTTTTAAGAGAGAGTGGCATATTTTCATTGTGTTTATATCACCATCGTCCTCTTCTGCTTTTTTCTTGATTTCCTCAATGACATTTTGTAAACTATAAACCATGGGTGCATTCCCCGAACCGGTAAAATGATAGACTTGCTTGTTTAAAGTTCGTAAAAGTACCTGGACAAATAAATGATACCAGAACCACTTTTAGAAATTTGAAGCAAGTAAAGATATATATTTGGAAACAAAATGACATTGTTTTTCCTACATCTTCGATAAAATCATGCATATCACTAAGTGACCATTGCATATCTTTAGGTATGGAGTCCAGAAGAAGGTTATGTGTGTAAGGATCTATGCCATACACTTCTTGCTCAATTACTTCTTTCTCGAGCATTTTTCTAGGTTTGTAATTCTTTACTTCTGGAATTTCCATCTCTTCCACACCATCACTTTGTGCACGGAGTTTTTCAACATAATCATCAGGTAAGGAAACACTCATTTTTTTTTCCACTTCTCCCTCGTCTGCTACAGCAATATATCTATCAATGCTTTCATATTTCCTAGTAACAGGAGGGACGAGGCTTGCTTTAGTCATTCGAGCACCCCATTCACGTTCCTCTACTGTGTTTGTGGCATCATCTAAAAGAAGAAATCCATCTTGGTTCCCCATCCCAGCTTCATAGCGGGACTCTGAGTCACTTTCAGTGTCTGATTCAGTGCTCTCACTTTCAGACATACCATCTTCAAAAAGATCACCATCATCAGAAGTTTCAGTTTCGGAATCCGTATATCTTTTTTTAAACTTTGAAAAACTTTTTTTAATATCATGGCCAAACTTGTAGTTTCCATTTTTGTATCCACTATTGTCATGAGATGTATTAGAATTTCTACTCAGATATTTTTTCCCGTGCAATGTATTACTTTGTTTCCTTCTGATTTTTGCATCTTCTGAAAAAAATAACCCATGCGAACCATTTACTGTATTCCTTTCGTTAGATTTCATCGAGTTCTCCAATCTTTCCACTAATTGGAGAAAGGACGATTTTATTTTCTTTAAATCTCCCATGTCAGATTGTTTATTGGCTCTGAAATAAATAAAAAATCGTTTAAATATAAATAATCAATATAATTATCCAGAAAAAGTCAATTGAGGCAAAACGAGTAAGTCTGGTATGAAAAAGCAAAATACACGAAAATATTCAGAATATGAAAAGACACAATACACAAGGATAATCAGATTATGAAAAAATATAGAGCATGGATCAAATAATCACGACACGCCTCGTGTGAAATATTTTACAAATCAAAGCAATGGTTTAAAACAAGTGGAATGTGGTTGCCTCGTTTCACCAGTCAACAATAGGCAAGTATTTAGATTGATTGGATCAGATCTACTCAGCTACCGGAATACCCAGATAAGTCAACTAAATTAAATTCCCTTTGTCAATTAGGTTTTCTTCCTACAGACACCTCCAGCAATCAATCACCAAGAGAAGCCAGCAAGTTAGGTATGTCCAATGGCAGGCGGCAACCTTTGTTTCTGCGTTCCACCTATCTGCAGCATAATTTTTATGGTCTGTCTAGGTGCCATTTGCCAGATTCACCTGGACAGGCTTGACTTCTTTATTTTATGTTATAATAGTTGTGTTCATTTAACAGAGGAAAATTACATATGTATTTAAAAAAATAAAAAATAAATACCCATGCAGGATTACAGGTTAACCAATTTTTAAACTTTTATATGGCAAATACACCCTGAACCCAAATATCCTAAAAATTAAATTATTTCGAAAATCATGAGACTGAAAACCAGAAATATTACAAAGCATGGGAGATATCTTACTTTATTATAATGCGACACATTTTTCTTATATCATTCTGCACATAATTCAGGCCATGAAGAGCATAATATCCGTTTTTCATTCGATCTTGAATTTCTTCAACCTGATAATTTAATAGTAGTTTAGTAAGTTCTAATAAGAAATAATCAATTAAAAAGAAACACAGAATACCATGAAATAGAAGAAGGTCTTGCACCTTAGGTACCAAGAATTCAAAGGTGTTTTCTTTCATTATACTCTTCAAAGAATTAGTAATTAGTGGTTCCATATTTCTGTATACATCTGCAGATCTCTTCCTAATCAATTGCTTGAACTGAGCATCTCTAGATAGAGCTCCTGAGGATTTTCTAGCATCAAGCAGCTTTGTTCTTTTATAGTACGATTGTTTGTTGAAGGTTTCATTTGAAGAATCTTTTCTGCCCATAACAATACTGTTAGAACCAAAGTTTCCTGAGTCGTCATTAAAATTTTCAAAATAACTGCTAGAGGCCTTTAATGATTTGGCGATGGAGTAGCTCTTCTCAGTAATCTGCTTAAGTCTCCGTGCCTTTGAATATGGATCTTCAAGGTACCTAATATTAAATGAATTTTGGCTTTCTATCCACCTCACATGCTGGAACATAGGTACCAACTCTCTGAACTGGTTGCATCCTCTAATATCAATAGTAGATATGCACGGAAATGATCTTATTACTTCTTCAAGAGAACTAGAACTAACTTCAGTGCACCATGCTAAGATGACTGTCGTTATTTTATTGCAATCATACCCCTTCTGCAAGGTTAGATTCAAAAAAAAGTGGGTAAACAAAGTAAGGATATATGATGAAAAAATGTAAATGAAAACAAATTAAATCTCGTTAATGGAATTATAAATCTACCATGATATTCTGAAACATGTTGTCACACAAATTGGGCCCTGCAGACGAGAAATCAACGTATTTGGATATACCCTTATAGAATCCCACAACCCTTTTCCAATGCTTGCATGTAGCAGCAGAAAATAAGAGAGACTTTGTATCGTCTCGCAAAAAATAGAATATCCTTCCTAATATACGATAATTCAGCAACCCCCAGTTCTCACTTTGCGCACTGAAATTTTCATCAATGGCCACATCAACTGTACATAAATCTTCAAATGAGTAGTACTCCTTCAAAAAAAACGATGGATCCATATCATAGTCGTCATTACTTCCATCATTTATCAATCGAGCCCGCTTGGCTGAGTAATTATATAACCCAAGATAATCTTCTTCTGGAATTATTAAATGGAAATAATGAGATAGACATGAAAAATATATTAATCCATAAAAATATAAAAATGTATAAAGAAATAAAGACATAACAAACACAAAAAACCACCATAATAGAATACATGAACAATAAACATAAGTTAGCACCATCTAAGTATATCCTGATAAGCTATAAGTAAACAAAAATGTGAAAAAATCTTACCTGATCTCTGGAACTTGTCGCCTGATAATCCACGAGAAAATACAGAACTTTTTGCACTTTTAAATGAGAAGTGCTTATCTATCTCCTTTGGTTGGTTGGCATTCAACCATGGATCCAAAACTCCATTTATTGCTGCTGCAAACTCACGACTCTTGTAAGACTTCATGATTAATTCATGCAACTTGCCACGCATAAACCCAATAAATTGTGGATGTAAATCATGAAATGGAAAAAATACATCAGTCTCTTTATTTGTAAAGTTGACATTTTCAAGTGTTTGCTCATTATTTTGAATAGATTCAGTGGTAATAGTTGTTTTACTTATTTGAACCCAAATATTGTCCACCTTTCTGAAAACAATTGAATGTTCCAAGATAGCATTTTTTGAAACTAAATCCTTCAATTCAGAAAACATATATGGGCCAAGTTCACGACCTGCACCATCCATGTAATACCATTCACCCAGATGCAAAGCAAGCTCATCCCGAGTACGAACATGATCACTGGGAATATTAATACTATATTTG
Organism: Zostera marina; assembly: GCA_001185155.1. NCBI lineage: Eukaryota > Viridiplantae > Streptophyta > Magnoliopsida > Alismatales > Zosteraceae > Zostera > Zostera marina. The sequence continues at coordinate 406,615 of LFYR01001913.1, forward strand.
AACTTGTGATCACTGTGTAAGTCATATTCTTGCCCCCTTTTGGACCAGTTGCCATCAGTTACTGAGTTCTTGTCACTACCTCCGCTGTGGGATCGCATTGACCTTAAAGAATGTCTGTCTTTGCTTTTAGCTCGCAATCGTGGTTCGGAGACAGACGATTTGTGATCTTTCATCACACGTGCATTTATCCTGATCACTGCGAGCATTGTACCTTTTGTTCCTCTACTAGAAAGTGTTTTTGCCTGAAATATTTTATTTGTATGCGTATTTTTGTTTTGTTCAGCGCTGTTATCAGATTTTTCGTCAGCAGAGGTGTACGTGTACGCCCAAGACGGTAGATCAAGTTTTTTACTGTACGAAGCATGATGAAGGTCATCCCTCATTTTCCACCGTGGATCCTCATACCCACACTTTGGCATTTGGCAAAGTGGGTAGCCTTCACTAAGCACAAGCTTCCTCTTCAAAGATCTATCTTGGGAAGCATCTTCGTTTCTCTTCCAATCTCCACCCTTGCATGGCCATCTACCAGCAAACCAGTCAGTGGAATCACCGCAAATGAATGAACATTCTTTCTCGGGTGGAACACTAAGTCTATTCTCAGGATTTTCTTTAGACACGATATCAATCGCCTTGCTAGACTCATCATCTCTCTGATTTTTGGGAAGCTCGCTACTGCGAACTTGAAACCTTGTAAAACCTGAAACATCAGAACAATGATTTCAGAGATTTAACAATCATAATATAACTTAAAACAAAGTATATATTTGACAATTTTATAAAAAGAATGTTATTATGTACAAGCTTCGGACCCATTAAAGTCTAAACAAATACAAGCTACCTTCGGAACGCTCCCAGCTATCCAATTCCGCATGAACAAAAGTTGAATTTAAAGCCCCTGCAATAATATAAATCAAGTGACAATGAAAAAAGCATTAGTGGTAAAAATGAACCAACAATCAATTTAATAAAGAATTGAAAATAACAAATGAAAAAAGCGGAAATAGAATGAAGAATCCCCAATTAAAAATGTCAAATCACCTCCAATGATCTCAATCTCCTTCCCAGGAATGACAACACAGCCTTCTAATAAGGCTTCCACTCTTTCATCTATTTGAAGTTCATCCAAATTTGTATCTTCGTTTACTGATGACATGGATCTTTTATTAAATTCTTCAGCATCAGATAGCAAGTTTTCAGGAACTTTGAGATGGCTTGCCGTTTGAGTTAAGGTATCTAAAACAACAGAGTGCATATCACGGTACACCAAGGGAGAGGCTGCATTTTCAACAGTTACCCATCGATCACTGTCCAAATGTTTTATCAAATGATCAGATAAAAGAACCCCTTCTTCAACTAGCCGCTTGAGATCCATTAACTTGGATGGCCCACATTCATTACCAAAGTGATCAAGGTAATACCACTTCCCTGTGTCTAATTTAGATGTAAAAGTATGGGGAGGAGTGGTACATATATCCATGTCCTCTTCCATTGACGGTAACTCTTCTTGAGCCCCATTTATTAACAGAGGAGAAGGAAGGGAAGACGTAGATAGTGGTGGAGGTAAGAGAGGAGGCTCACTGGACCTAATACTTTGATCGTTAGATTCTTTTTCATTGTGATGCATTCCTTCAGCTGTCTTATCTGGACAACTGCTGCTGTCGCTTGACTGCCTGACCAAGTTATCCCTGGTGGGATTTTTACTGCTGGAGTCTCTCCTGCTAGTCTTATTGTCACATGTCCAATGCTTATTCTCGGTATGCCCTCGGTTAGCTTCACGGTGATCAAGTGACCCGTTGCAATTATGTGAATGCTCCAAGTGACCAGGGTTTCTTTCCTTTTGTTCACGCCGCCTAGTCCACTCATATGAGGGACGATCTTTGTAATCATGACGTCTTGTCCTTTCAAGTGGAGATTTCTCTGATAATCCTGAACTTCGTTCTCTAAAATCATGGTGGCGGTTTAATTCATGCAGGGACCGCACAGAGAGAAGAGAACTATGGTTTCTATGCTCATGATTTCTATGCGATGATGACCATTCCATCCTACCATCAGGGCTCCGTCTATGTTTACTGTGACTACGAGATCGCAAATTTGAATCGTTGTGCCTAGAAGAAGAATACCTTGTTGTCGATGAAGCTTTTAAGGATGCAGCAGTAGAATTTCTATAATACCTTCCATGATGCCTGGAATGACTGTAATTATTGTCTTCAGAGATTCTCCTGCTCTTTGACCCAGAACGATCAGTAGTTTCAGTGTAGTGCTTGCTTCCACATAATTTGGATTCCATGGAAGTCCGCTTGATGAAGGTTCCTGATCTGCCGGAATCTTTTGAAATGCTGTCATTTTCGTGAATTTTCCCATTACTGTTGCTATCATGTTTGGACGTAGTTGTATCTCCCCTCCTTTCATGAAAACCATCGTCAAATCTGCCAGATGTCACATTCCTCTGGTCCAGGTCCCCCCTGTGGTGATGAGCTTCTGGATTCCTGTCATGGCTCCTCCATTTACTGTCAGGGACGAACTCTCCCTTCTCCAATTCCACCTTCTGGTTTTTCCCACACTTTTCATTTTCATCATTCCTACATATATCAGGAACAAACTCCCCTTTCTCTAATTCCCTCTTCCGCCACTCATCCGGAACAAATTCTCCATTTTCCAACTCTGCATTCTCCTGAAACTCCCCACCGGACTTCTCTACCTCCCCTTCCCTCCCCCTACTATCAGTTGCCGGAGAAGAAACAAACTCTCCCTTTTCCAACTCCACACCATTTAACTTTTCATCAACGACTTCCCGGGACCCCCTCTCCAAAGCTGAAGAATCCTTAATCTTGTCTAGTTCTCTCATCTTCTGCTCAAGGTCTCCGACGCCACAGAGTTTCTCGGAAGCCGGGAATCTCTCGACGTCAATCTGGGAAGACATGCACGCAACTCCTCCATCGCCCATGTGAAGTCCAGAGTGTGCCTGACTCCCAAGGCAACGCTCGTCGTCCTCTCTAATTCCCCCTATCTTCTGTACTGTCGACGCTCATGCCTTCTCCCAGCAATTCTTTCGCAGGCCCTAATTTTCAAAACCCAAAAGCAAAAAAAAAAAAAAGTGAGATCCTTCAGCACCCAATACCGATAAATGTAGGGTTTTCCAGCTACAAGCAATACGAAATACAACGAAAAGATCCCAAAAACTGATATTTTCCTTAAAACCCTAATTGAAACAGAAATAAATTAAAGAAACGAAGAGAAGTTGTAGACGGGCGGTAAAGAGCAACAAACCCAGACGGAATTGGAGTCGTCTAGGGTCTTCGATCGGAGAGATCTACAGTGACTTTTGCTGCAATAGATCAAAATCAAAAGTCTCTCCGTCTCCGTCTATCTATCCTCGCAAACGCTCCGGCGCACACACTCTCTGTACGTTGCTTACACCTCTATTCCTTTTATCTTCTTCTCCGTCGTCTCTCTTTCTATTCGAGTTTTTTTTCTCGCTCGCTCGCTCGCTCCTTTGGAATTTGGACAAGGACGTGTTTTAATAATATAACTAATAATGTTTATTGTTTAACTAATAAACCAAATTACACGAATCCTTTTACTGTTTACACTCCGTCGCGGTCAAAACACCGCAAGATCAATTTTTATGAAATATTGAAATCCGAATATTACGGTTAACGAAAAGCCACGTCAGTGATGAGACTTTAGTTTTCGTTATTTGCCCCTCTATATATAGTGTTTACCATTTCTAACCAGATAACGGACCTCTAGGCCCCTACCCGGTTTGCTATGTTTGTGCGAAATTACTTAATTAGTTAAACACCGATTGCCGCGTATAAGGGTAGAATGGGTAAGCTAAAGGTCGCGGTTTCCGAATGGCGGGAATCCCTGCGATTTTGGAGGGAAAAATAAATAATTGGACCCATATATTTGGATTTGAGTTCTTATAAACTTATAACTAGGGATGCAAGTTGTTATAAACTTAAGCTTGGTAATGGTGGTTGATGAGGATCGAAATATTTCACCAGCACTCGCAATGCTACGAACAGTCGTTTTCTCGTGTCGAAAGATTTGAAATCTACAAAAGTCGTTTTACGTCAAGTCTTCAGATATTGCTCTGTGTTTGTCGTTATGGAAAGAGAAGAACTGATGTCTTAGATGTCTTTCGAATGTCTCTTTTTATAAAGCCTCTAAGGACACGACATCTGAGACGGAAATCGGATCATTAAGGCGGTCGGACTGAACACAAGTAACGTCTAAAAATCGACGATTCTAAGGGAGATCAGTGGATCTCCTAATATGCTTGGAATGGGTGATTTCCCCCCAGAACTCGCGGGGTTGCTTTTGGTCTTTATTAAAACCATTGGTTCCGCTTCCGTATGAGACTTTCGAGAGTCCGGTAATAAAACGAACGGAACACTAATTTTTATTGATGGAAAAAATAGATGTACAGGGCATGTACCACCAGTGCTCGATAAGCTTATCGAGTCGAGTTCGTCGATCCACTTCATTCGTTGCACCCCTACTTATAAGTTATAAAAGGTTGATTAAATTGCAACAAAAGCCCGATTATCCCGAGCATATTACAATTTTAAATAGGCCGAACCAAGTAACGACGGGAAGCCCATGACAGAATGTAGGCCCAACAAAAGTAATGAATTTATAAACTATTAATGTATGAAGTCCAAGGATGGCCTGATCCATCATTGTTTATTTTTAATAATGTATGAAGTCAACGATGCTCGGAGCAGAGTATTGAGCTCTACGAGCTCGCCGGAGTTGGTGTAGATGATGGCGGATTTTAGGGTTTCTAATAACGGAAGTGTAGAATCCGTTAAGTCGAGAGAGTATATTAACTCTAATTAGTTGACTGGCCCATTACAATCTGGCCCAAAGGGAAAAGGCCCATAAATCAAATGATTCTTTATATATATATATAAATAAGATTTTCCAGTGAAGTAGGAAAATTGACTCACTAATCACTCAATCATATTTTATAACTTTGAATTCGAACCATGAATTAAATAAATAAAAAAGTCAGTTTTGAAATTTTGAAGCGAGTAAGAACAAGATTGAAGTGCACGACAGTGATGTTCCGTCTTCTTCTCGAGAAGAATCAAACAGTTCCGACTCCCCATGCCGACGGTCTGTTAGTTCCCATTACGTCATTTACACGTCTCCTCATCTCGAGGTTCACTTCCCATAAAAAAAAAACAGCCAATTTGGCATCAATCTTCCCACACCACGCGCCGGATTTCACTCCGGCAGTCACAATCCAAGTAGATGTTCGGAAAAAGTCTTTTAATGGAAGAGAGTGGAGTCAAGTGAAGTAAACTGTTTTTTTTTTATGTTAGATTCCGACAGACATGTTTGGTTACACAGATATCATGGCTTCAAAAGCAAACTAAAGTCTATAACTGAATCTGATCCGATTTGATATTTGATTCAATTTATACAAATAAAATACCCTGATTGAGTTGAGTTGAATTGAATTGATGATGATGATGATGATGGATAAAAAAGATTATGAACATAGTTTGGGGAGTGATTTAGAAGAAGAATTATTCCGACCACTAGTGTTTGTTTTCATGATCCTTGTGATCTGTGATTGCAATTTCCTGCAGATCTTCTCTAATTCCAAAACCTTCCATTGCATCCCTTGAAGATGAGCCTTGAGCTTCTCATTCTCCATATTACTCACGTCAAGTTTCTTCGCGTAAAGAATCACCTGTTCATCTTCTTCTTCTTCTTCTTCTTCCTCTTGATTACCCTCGCCGGGAGAATAGTTTCTTCCTTTCACAGACCGGCTTCTGCTGGTGGTGATTGTTAGCAGATTCTTCAGCTTGGATTGCTGAGACAACAGTGCTTGGATGGCTGTTCTGGAGGGAAGCAACGAGTTCTGCGCCAGGTGTTTGCAGGTTTCTGTCGATAATTTCTCGTAATTTAGGACGCAGCAGATCCTCAATCGCTGTTCTTCGGTTAAATCGATATGGACCTGAAGCAAAACAAATAAATAAAAAAAATTGGTTGGTGGTTTTGAATTTTGATGATTGTTGTAATTGAATTCGATTCCGTCGATTTACCGTAATGTACATGTCGAGAGCGCGGTACACTCCGTCGTAAGAGTCACGGGCATCGTCGGGGAGAAGCATGGCGAGAGAGACGAATTTCTGAGGTTTCAGTAATGGATCCGGCGCAACTTCGGCGAGATACAAGTCGATTAAACTCCCGACTGTCTTCAGCTTTCTTCTACTGCTGCTGCTTCCGGCGGCGACACCGATTTGGATTAGAAACGACTTGCAGAGTCTTAAAACGAGACCCACGTCGTAAACACCTCCACCGATCGGTGCGGGGAGAAGTATGTTGTCGAGGGTTGCTCTGTCGATCTGCGAGCCAACAATTCCGTCGAGCTTCGCCGCAGACGGTTGGGTTAGGTTCATAGACAAAGACATACGGAGAATTGCGAAGAGTGTCCGGCAAGAGACTGTGGTTCTGTCGAGAGAGTAGAGCAGATCGATCACGGCTTCCAGAATGATTCTCTTTTCCTCTGTTCCAGAGGATGAACACGGTTTGTTCTTGAGATAGTACAGAAGGAATCTGCAGATGGTGGCGTGATCCAGCTGCGGTTGTTGCTTCATCTTAACCACCATTTTCTTCAACACGTCAGGTCGGAGGAACATGAGATCCTCAAACCACCATGCTTTCTGACAGTTGGAGGATGAAGAGGAGGAGGAGGCGGAGAAGCAGCAGGAAAAGGAGCTGTTGTTCTTTGTACTTGCGTTACTTCTCGTCTCAAATGAGTATCTTACGCCGGAGTTCTCCGGTGACGAGGAATAGGAAGAATTCGATGGGTTGATCTCGTTCGTCGATGCAATTCTGGACACCACTGAATCCATCACTTTGTCAAACATGATATCTTCTTCTTCTTCTTCTTCTTTCCGACCAAAGCTCTGGCATTGTCTGGATGCGACGAGGAGCTCCGACCATGTCCAGTACTTCATCATCTGAATCTGCTTGGTACCCATATCGACGTCCATGCCCATGAATCGCGCGGCGTAATGGAGAAGACAGGTGGTTGCAGGAGTTATAATATCGGAATTTCCTTTGTTCGGAGAGTAACATAACCTTGTGATCAGCTCAAACGCCTCCGACCCACCTGGTATACCATTGAGGATGATTACTTGGGGATGGGGAGATGACAGCCTGTTGATTCTTCCAGAAAACGACGACAGAATTTCCTAGAATCAAAAAATTATATATATATAAAATAAAATAAATACCCAAATAACCAAATTCCATCCAAATAGCTCCTCCTCCTCCTCCTTTTCCGTACGTACCTTGTCGACCCAGAAGAACTCATCACCGGCGACATCGACCTGAACGTAGCAAGGAGCCATCCTTCGGTCAATATTCTGAAATGGGTGTGTGGACTATAGATAGATAGAGAGAGAGAAAAATGTGTATAAAAGGAGGAGCACAAGGTGAGTCTCAGAACATTGGGACCCCAAAAACAAAAAGAGAATGACAAGCAGATGCAAACAGACGAGCAAAGACGAAACAGACACGATTATCAACAGAAGAGTTCAACACAACAGTTGCTAGTAGTAGACTCACTATTGACCTGGGGAAAAAAATGGAGGAACTGCGTTTGTGCTTCTACAGCTAATGGTGTCTATTGTCTAACTAAACACAGAGGAACTGGGTTTTTATGGAGGAATAGTGCAGTGTTTTGTAAATATGGGGGAATATGAGGGAATGTTTTGTAAATATTCCAAGATAGATAAATGATGATTTTGTAATCATATCATGTGATCGTCTGATCTATCACAAAGATTGTTTTTATTTCAAAAAAAAAAAAAAAATTGCAGAAAGATCCATTTTCCTCAATAATATTAATGGATCCTGAATCCTGATTCCTGGTGGAGACAAAACTGCAGAAAGTTCTGTTCTTAAAGAAAGTGCACAAACATCTGTGTAGCACCCATACTGACTCACTGACTGAACTACTCACTCACTTCCCCACCATCCAGGTATCTTAAGCTTCTTATTATGAAATATTTGATAGGGAAGACGACATGAAGACTTTTCATAACGATCAAAGTGAAAGGTGAAAAACCATAACGATCAAGGTTAATTACCTAACATTCCTCTGTAAAACTCACTCACTCTTTCATTTCATGCTTATTATTAGTTTTGACATGGTCACTTTCTTAGTGATTATTATAGAGTTAATAATGGTGGATTGTGATACACTACTCTGATGTCTCTCTAGAATCTCATACCATCCATCATTCCAACAAAATGTTTTCCACAATGGAAAAGAGATGGGTGAAATATCACAATCAAGCTTCATGATTCAAACTTAACTTCTAAGACAAATCTTCAGGTAAGCAGACAGACAATGACAGAAAATACTATCATTATTCAGACTCAACACACAAGTATTTTATTTGTACAATTAAAACCTATAAAGACATTTTTAGATGTTTCTTATAAGGAAAATTCAAAATTAGAAATTGATTCTCTTTTTTCTTGGATCATCTTCAACAACTATAACAACTACTCACCTAAAATACAGGCAAGATTCGTTTATATTTTAAATATATATATACTTCTTAACTACTTCAAGCCAAGGCAAAGGAGAACAAACTACATATTGATTATCCATGTGAGTCGACAACAATTCATTAGAATTTATATTAAAAAAAAAACTTAGACTAAAAATAACCAAATGTATCTTAATCCTCAAAGCTTAAACTAGAACCTCCTTGATTGGATAGATCATGGATGAACATGATTGCAATTGCCATCTCACAAATATCTTGAGGTGCAATTAAAACAATCACCATCTCAGAAATTTAAGATCACATCAGTAACCATTTATCTTCCTTGAACTGGGTCGTGATTTAAATTCCCTATGGTTATCAAGAAGTCTTGAGAACGGAATCTGATTGGGATCAATTAAACTGCTCTGCTTCGGCAGACAATTATCAGACCTGGTTTCTGAAGCAGACCTTGAATATATCTGGGTTAGCTCAAATGCAGAAGCAGTTTTTCCATTTCGTGGATTGAGTGTATCAACCTTTGGTTCCTCGAAAACAGGCTTGCGCCAACTATCAGGCTCGGGACGTCGTTCAACTGGCTTCACACCCTCTTTTGTATTATACCTGTTATCGCTCTTCCAGGATGACCTTTGGGACTCTAACTTGCCTCGATCAGTACGGTTATCTTTCCTATCCAAATCTCTTGCCACCCGAATGTAACTCTCAGTCCTTTCAGAGTGATTGGGTATGACAGCGATCTCTGTCTTCGTATCCATCTTTATAGATTCATTTTTGTCACCCCTGCACAATAGTTAAAATTTACATAATTCTGATTCAAAAAAAAAAATTACATCATTATAACCGGTTTCCTTATATACTATTTTTACAACGAAAATTATTTAGATGCCACATCTACCAGTCTCCCAAATTTAATACTTCGTAAACATATAGTTAAATAAATTAATAGGTTGTAATTTATGAAGATATTTATTAAGATTTATAAAGATATTTCACTCGTTGTTTATGTATGGAGTGGCCGCATGGAAGTGGAGTGCTAAATTTCCATAGAGCAGACACCACATCTAAGGTCGGATGTAGGTCAAGGTTTAAAGCTTATTTTCAAACATTACACATCTTCCTCCTACTACTTTTTGGTCCGGAAACCGTCATTACTCCGTTCATCTGAAGAATATCTCAAGTTCTCAACAACCATTTACGGTACTTTCACTGCTCATATCCTTATCTTCTTAGAGCTTGAATTCTGGATAAATCGACAATCACCGATTTCTTTTGGTTCCTGACAATTAAAAACCCCGACCACAAAAACATCCTACATGCAGTCCTGAATCCCAAGTCAACTAAACTTATGCTTCTAATTTATAGGTACAAAAACAAAACAAAAAAATAAAATCTCAATTAGTTAAGTACATGAGTTATTTCTTTAATTCTTCTTATTAAATAAAGCTTCTAAAATAATATTTTCCATAAGCATTTTTACTGAGAGATATTGGACAGGAAAAAAGTTGGCTAAAGATAGAAACAATCTTGGAAACTGCAAATGAGTAAGAATTACCTGTGATCTGGTTGTGACATGTCATGATTGTCAGGTAAATTATCACAACCACGCTCCTTGAGAACCTGAATTATATTACAATAGTGAAAAGGTCAACAAACTGTTGCCAGTAATTTGGTAAGAACAAAGGCAATAAGGAAAATACTAAAGGAAATGACTTCATCAATTTTACTCTATATTTTGAGAAAGTACAAACCATTTCCCTTGGAAGAGCATCACCAAATATTGTTTTCCTGGAGAAGAAATACATCTCGTGTAAGGTAATAAAATATTTTGTAAAAATAGAAATGATATTTTGGACTCAAAACCAAAACGTTTTTTTAGGGGAAAAGGGTAAAAATATACCCAAAAAAGTATATAAAATAAATTACAAACAATAAATCAATAGTTCAATACATGATTAAATGTAATAAAAAAGGACCAAGCTTTGGCAGTTAAAAAACAAATACAAATAATTTTTAGGAGCGTAGCTGTTTGCAACAATTGATATATTGCTTAAGAAATTTAAGACAACACGACAAAATTCGTTACAAAACTGATTGGTAGAATCAATACCCAGCATTTAATAGGTTCCGCATAAAGTCTACTAAAATCAAAGTGGAAAACAAGTTAAACCTACTACCCTCAAACCAGTATAAAGATGCTACAGAAAAAGCAACAATACAAGAAGATGAAGGTACACAAAAAAACTCTGATAATAAAAGTGTACCTCTCTCTTTCAATAATTGCTGTTGACTGTTCAAGTGGCTGGGTGCGAGGCTTTAAATTCAGCCTGGGACGTTCAATTGGTCTGTTATCCCCATCTCTGGATCCTGGTAGTTTCAAAGTTTGATGGTTTGCATTTATTTCGTTAACCTTCTCCAGATTGCTAGTATCATCAAAAGGATATTGTTGCACCTGCATTACTCAACAAAAATAACTAGTGAGAAATCAAAGCAACTTGTGATTAAGAGATGTGAAAAAAAATCAATTCTGTTACGATAAAAGGAATGATTATAAATTAATGTGTGGAAGAGGTTATGGAAAATGAAATCAAAGCATTGTTGTTAAATATGTTATGAAGAACAAAGTGATTAGTCAACATACCTTATTGGAATCTAATACCTGACTTTCAGATGACTCCAATGGCTGTGATCTTGGAAAAAGCTTCAATTTTGGTCGCTCGATATTCTCAGGTAACTGTTGCCCAGTATATTTCCCCTCCTGCTGAAGACCTTGTAACCTGCTTGTATTTCCCCCTTTTTGAAATACATTTAGTCCATCAAATCGTTCCTCCAGTTGAGGCACCAGTTTCCCATGAAATCCTCTATCTTGCTGCTTCACTTGAACTGAATCAGACCTTCCATTAGATCCATCTAGCCGGTAAACAGGAAGATCTCCATAACTACACTCATTTGTTTCCAAACGAGTTCTGTTGGGCCCAAAACCAAGAGCGGTATCCCTCTTTTTCACATCAGGAGGCAAAACAGAGTTAACCCTATAGTGTCCGTTGTTGTCAATATCTCTCTCATCGTACCGCATCTCCGATCCTTCAGCTCTCTCATTGAGCAATTGTTTGGATTTTCCACCATGTCCAACATTATGATCCTGTGAACCAATGCTCTGTTCATACACCTCAGGGAACCTGAGGGTCTCAGAATTTGGTGTTTGACTAAAAACTTCGTGCTTTGATTGCCATCGACCAGATGAGATTTTTTCAATAGCACTGGCATGTGCAAACCTAGAAGCAGTGTTTGGCCCTGACAACATGCTGGTGTGCGGTGCTTGTGATTCATTGACAGGCTCCTTTCTAACACCCCAAGCATTGGGTTTTGCCGAACCATCACCATATGTCGTAGGATTATGCGATGAAACAACAAGCCCAGGTGCGGGAAAATGTGGTCCCTCAGACATGAAATTGGGAGTAGCTCCGGTAGTATAATCCGGTTTTCCAAACATCATATGATTCTGCTGTCTTTGATGATGTGTAGATTCTATCCCAGACCGTGGTCTTCTATCAGTATCAAGAGAAGAAGGGATTCTCCGACGAGCCGACGCCGCATCAAACGGTTTCCGTTCATCCTCTTCAAAATTCCTCCCAATATGAACGGAGTGAGGAAGAAACGGTGCATTCTCGTCAATAAACCCCCGTGTTCCCCCACCGCCCCTTAAACCTCCAGCAGATCCAGGTCGCGACATACGATATTGATCGTGTCCAGAAACAAAACTCGACCCGACCGATCGACCAAAGCGATCCGGTTGTCTCGCCGACCTAAAACCAAGAACGAATCAAAAAAAAAAATACAACACATCGCTTAAAAAAGACAAGATTTTGGAGTAGTTGGATCTAAGAAACCGAGATTCCATATTATTCAAAATCGAACACAAACGAAGAAGAAGGGTGCTACGAAAACGGAATGAGATTTCTTTTACTTACACGCCCGGAGCAGAAGGTAGAGAGAGATCGGATTGGATAGACCCTCCATGGAAATCCTTCAGAGTCATCGTCGACCCGCTGAACGACTTCTTCTTCGACATCTTCCAAACCTCTCCCCCTTCGGTCCGATCTTTCTCCCCTCTTTTTTATTTTTAATCCTGATAATTGAGAATTTGCTTTTCGCGATATTTTTAGTGGTGTAACCGTCTAACCCACGAATCGATATCATCCGGTCCGACTGTCCGAGTTCACATTTAATTTCACACTCAGATTGAAATCAAGCTCAACAAGAATGACTATGGTTTTGTTAATCCATTTTCATTAATTATCATCATTTAATTTCAATGCAATAGATGAGAAAATTTCCAAGAAAAATGAAGGAGAAGAAAGAACCAGTTTTTATTAACTTAAATATCATAACTATAAAAAAATAGTTCTAAATTATTACTAATATAGTAATAGGAAAATATCCAGGTGTCTAGTAACTATACTTTTTCTCTATCAACAAATAACTCAACTATTGGGATTAGATAGGTATAATATTTGTATCAACTACAAGACACAAAAACTACTGTAATATTTGTGTCAAATATTATACAATTACATTTATAACATCTGATGGTCAAAACACCAACGGCGCAAATAAAACACTGAAGTACGACGTACATGAAACTTGCCCTATAATAATATGATAAAAATCACAATAGATACTCTTTTATATCTTTAAATGGAGTCTGATACGATGATACCAAATGTAGAACTTATAAGATGTTTATCCCCAAATATAATCAATCAAAAAACACATGATTATCCATCGCCAAACATGAGGTACAGAATAGTATTTTGTTCACAACTGTGAAAAAGATTTAATATCAAAGTTGATTTTCACTTCATACAGAATTACAGAGCAATGCTGTTACTTGTTAGTGTGAAAATTTTCTTCTGTGCGTATTCTCATCTACGGTATCTTGGTTGGTATCTACTTACTGTGCACCCAAGGAAACCCAACAAAAAAAGGCGCAAGTTGTTTCGCTTCTGAAGTCAAGTCTTCTTCAATTTTTCCAGTTTGATTAAAGAGAGGCGATCATGTATCAGGGAGCTTTGTCAACATGAAGGATAACATGTCAAAAAATGATTTTAGAAATGCAAATCAGAACAAATGGTAGGCCTATGAGCTTGTTACATTTGACTTACATCGGTTTGGCAGAGAGTGTGCTTCTAATTCTTTTCTAACCAATTTGAGAGATTCTGTAACCTGTAGAAATATCACATTTTATGCCAGTACAGAATTCATGGCTCACTAAAATTTGAACCCATCAATCAGAATTCAGAACCAAGAGTTTTGGATCAAACTGGTATTGCAAAAAGAGCTCTTTGCTTACAAGTATCATATAAACAGACAGCTATATATAAACAATTCATACAATCAATGATGGAATCTTATTCAACCTATAGAAGGCATGCTCGCAAGATGGAGTGGCAAATGTCTCTCTTATGGTGGAAGAATCCAGCCCGTTCATAATAAAATCTACAAATTGGCATGCCAATTTATATGGAATGGGAGAAAAGGGATCTCCTGGTCCCTAATGATTCTCCCCAAGGAAGAATGGGGTTAGGAGTTAGAAACTTACACACAATAGCCAAAGCCTCCCTAGTCAAGAAAGCTGCAACAATTTGGAGAAAACAGTCAATCTTGTCAGGATGGATGCAAAGGAGGTATATAAAAGGAAATGACCTGCAAAGCATCATAATCAGGCCCACCATTGATTCGGCATAATGGAAGGAAATAATAGACTCTATAAACCTCATCGGCAAATGCTTAGAATGTAGGACAGGTAACTCGGTCGTCTGGAAAATATGTAATGGAAAACAAAACTTGGGTACAATCATTGAGGAATTAAGGACCAATGCACCTAAGGACAGCTTAGCAAAAGGCATTTGGTGTCACATGCCCACGAAATTCTCAATCTTCCTATGGAGAATAAAAAATAAACATGTAAGACATCACTAATGCTCCATGCGTGGGGAGTCCCAATCTAGCCCACATGCCTTCTGTGTGGACAGGATGATGAGACAATCAGCCACCTATTTTTTAACCGTGCAATAACACTAGGAAACTCCTAATAAAACTCACAGAATTTCTGTACCAAGCTCTTTGAAAAATCACAAACAGCCCTGTTCCTACCATTGGGGCACAATTGGGGGACTTACGTAGTAAAATCTCAAACAGCTCTGGTCCGAAAAGAGCAGAAGTCTACGTCAGCATACACTTAGAGTCTTAGACCTCCAGAGACTCTCTTTCAGGACATCATCAGGGATTGCAGTCTTTCCTATAAATCAGATTACTAAAAGAAACCGTGGTTTACAAATTGAGAGGACTACTCCGTAGGTTTGGGAGACAAATCTTCTGAGACTCAGCTCTTAGTTACTTAAGCACTAAGAATACAAGCTATATAAGAGAATGCCGATGGAAGTGGGAAACCACTCTATCATCCACCATTCCACCACATTTTTATTTCTTTCTATTTGTAATTTCAGGGTACTACCCTTCGTTATTAATAATGAGAAATATTTAATTCTTGCATATATATATATATGCAACTAATGCAAGAATTAGAATTCAAATGACACACCATTACAAGGGGCAATCTAAAAAAGCCATGATTCCTTACCCCAGGGTAGAGTTGTAAAACAGGCGAATAATGATTGAGTGCAATGTAAACCATACGTAGAACGCTTAGTAGCGAATCAACATCATCACCCAAGAGATCAACCTGTGATTGAAATAATAAAATTAGATATTACTAAAACTAACATGTGTACCAACATTATAAGGGACAGAAAAATACCTCTTTCTCGGCCTTTTGCAAATTCAGAGACTTTGTTTCGATAATTTTCTGAAAATTTAATCTCTCTCTGCGACGTTTTTCAGATAATTGAATAATTGAACCACATTGATATTTCACTTTTTCTAATCTGTTAATGAAAAGAAGAAAACAGTTATACGTAAATAGTTAAATACAAATAAAATAGCAATCCACATATTAACTATCAAAGTTTAAAAAACATGCGCAGATAGGTAGAGATGCCTAAGTTTGATTCATGTACATCCAAACAGATCTTACGATTTATCTCATAAAACCCAAGAATGGCAGAACAGAACACTTTGTTCTATTTTGGGATTTAGAGTTTTGGTTCAGTGCAGTTCGCATCTGGCAAGCTCTCCTCCTGTGTCGTTCTCTTCTTTTTACCTATTCTATATTTCTAAATATAAGTAATAGGGTCAGGATCAGGTGAAATCCTGGGAAAATTATGAGATCGCTATATCTCATCTGTCAGATTTCTGACAAACACGTGGATAACTAATAAAGCACATGTACCATGTGAATTTCATAAAGCCCGTCTCCAAATTCTAACAGTCGCTGAATGGGTGATGGAAGGCCAGATCTGACGGGTTTCACTTTAAAGAGTCCAACCAGATCCACTTCTTCAAGTAAAAATGTAATATATATATATAAGAATATAAAATTGCTTTCAAAAAAATATGTATAAAAATAGATGTACCATTCAACGCATATTAGATTTTAAAACCTTGCCACATATATACAAAAAAAAAGTGAAAAATAAATGACAAATATTATAACAAAACAGCAAAATGATATTTTTGTAAATAAATAAATAAAAGATACCTTGAACTTTTTTCCCGAATAATTTCTATCACATTATAACCAAAAATTTCATAAACTCTTGACATGTCTAGAACAGTACTGACAAGAGGTTTAATGAACATTTCCTCGTGTTGTCTTTTATCGGAAATAAGTATCTCTAATCTTTTTTCTTTCTTTTTAACAATCTCATGGAAATGTTTATTTTCATTTTCTGCCTTTATCAGTTCAAGTGATGTATCATTGAGAATATCATCTACTTTGGACCTTTCCTTCTTATAAAACTCAACATACTTATTTGCCTCCTGCAATTTGATATTTAATACATCGCAATCATTCTTAATTTTAGAAATCAACTTCTCTTGTGCACCGACCTTCTCTTTGAACTTACAAAGTTCTGCATAAATTACTTGAGTTTCATCCTTCTGCTGCACGAGTTTGAGCTCAGCCTCTTGAATTGAGCTTTCCCTCTTTTCCATTAACTTTGAAAGTGATTCCATGCTATTCTTTAGCTTATTGGCCTTCTCAACTTCAAAACATAGTTCTCCATTCTTCTGTGTGATAATAGCATTAAAGGCAGATCTGACATCTTCACAATATCCTTGTAGTATGATGGAATAAATCTCATGATTGAAATTAACCTCCATCCTGTAAAGTTCAGAATGACAGTGCAATTCCCCAATAGATTCACTTAAAACTATCGTGTGTACCTTCTCTCTAAGATCAGCTTCTAATTTCATGCACTCCATGCCTCTAAACTGCGTTATATGATTTGAGTTTTCATTAGCTGGTTCAGAAGATCGAGCCAGAAGAGATTTGATTTCTTTTTCCTTAACAGCAAGTAAATCTCTGAGATACTGGTTTTCACAAATTAAATTATCATTTTGATCTTTAAAATCAGAGGATTTTGCAAGGTATTTTTCAGCTGAAAATGTGTTAGACGTAATGACATTGTCCAATTTTAAAAGAAATTCTGGAATCTTTTTCCTCAAAATTTCCAACTCTGAATCTTTCTTAAGGGACATTGAATCTTTAATTTTAAGGAGTTGACGCTTAGCCTTGAACAACTCTTCGGTCTTCTGCTGGAGAGCAACTTCATGATTCATATTCATCTTCATCACTTCATTTTTTAAGTAGCTAAAAAATTCTTCCTTTTTCATGTGTGAAAGATGGGGAGACTCCAAAATTTTTAGCATGGACTTTTTTGATTTCTCACTTTGATCTGCGGCAATATCTTGTTTATAGGAGGAATATGGCAAATGATTTCCCAAAGCCTTACGATAAAAATCTTCCCTTCTATCATCAGTATTCCACTCCGCATTTTCATGACCATGATAGGACATTAAATCTCCTATATCAGAGTTGAACAAAGTCTTGGAAAGGGTATCTAATTCATTTCGCAGACTTCTAAGTTCAACACATCTTTTTAAGCAGCTATTTTTTTGGTTGGTGTAGTTGTCATTATCAATTTGCAGCTTCGTATTGAATGCTTCCTGTAATTCATTGATACGATTTTGAACAATGATGCCAGAAAGATCCTTCTGAATATCCCACATATACGTCTGTTCATATAGTGAATTATTAAAGAAGCATAAGATTTCATCATTCCCCTGATGTATGGAACTTATGCTTTCCATAAACTCATGAAGGCCTTCTTCCATTCTCTCAAGGTTCTCTGCTACTTTGTCTTTACAACAAGACCATACATTTTCTGAGCACATGTTTGTATTCTCCATATCTGTAAAACTTCTCAAACATTCAAGTTCATTCTTAAGATTCTGAAGTTGTTCCACTGTGGAAGCTTTTAGACAAAGCAAATGTTTTTTGTACTTTTTCTCCATAAATATCCTCTCATGCATTATGGGTGACACAAACTTGCTTCCTTTTGTCACATCAAATTCATAGAACCTTAGCCTCTCACTTAAATCTTCCATCTCTGCTTCCTTTGAACTAATATCAGCCGCAGCATCTTGTGTCACAGCATTAACAATACCTTTGATGACAGCATCATTCACCATCCTTGATACAATCAGATATGTACTGAGATCATCCCAATATGAATCCATATCCTCGAGGATGGTATTCTCATAGGGAACTGGATCACTACTGGGATTTATATTTTCAATCTCTTCGAGAGCACAATTTGATATCACAAAATGGTCAGATGGAAAATGAACTACTTCATCATCAAGTGTATATTGGTTGTCCATTATTACCTACAATAAAGTAATAAATAGTGCAAGTCCTAGATGTTAGATGATAGTTGAGATATATACTACTTCTGAAGGATTGAACTTTCGAAACATCGACTCCAATGGTGGCACTCTAGGAATAATAAGTTTCATTGGTTATAGACAACAAACCATAAGAAGTTGTGAAAAAATTGAATATATTTCTATAATCTAATTAAGAAACTGAAACCCAAAGCAAGTGTGACGAATATCAAATTATTGATAGTGGGCAGGACCTACGAACATTTAGCAAGCATGGGAATAACGATTCACCTACACTTGGATCGAATCATCCAATCCACCATCCACAGGTGGATTATCAAAATCTAATGCTACAAAAAATAAGTCCTTGAGAATATAAAATCAATGTGAAAAATATTAAAAGGAAAACTTCAGAAATGGGTCGCGTGAAAACTGAGAAGGGAAAAAAAGTATGATCGATGAGTACAAACATATGATTCAACATGGTTTTCGTCCAAGCAATATACCTAACAAAATAGTTGATCAAATTGAAAAGCGATTGTAATAGAAAGAGAAGCAAACCTAAAAAAAATAGAAAGTGAAGGCAAATTTCGTTTGGACTTCAGGTTCTCGTCAAATGGCAGTACAGCAATACAAACGCAGCAGTCGAAATCTAAAAAAAGAAGAGGTGTTAGAAGTTAGAACTGAACGACTGGATTTTGAAAAATACATATTCAAACATTCATCAGAAAGATAGTGATCAAATCTTACTGAATAAATTCAAGGTCCAACCGCTGCTTGTAGCAACGTGGTAATTAAAGTAGGAAACTTTGGGGGTCTTCTCAAATGTCGGATTTTTAGGGTTTATAAATTAAAATAAAGAAACCGAGAGTCCGAGATGAACGGGTGAACGTACTGGGAGAGTAGTTTTATTATTATTATTTATTTATTTTTTATATTATTATTATTATTATTTTTTTTTTTTTTTTTTTTTTTTTTTTTTGTAAGTTTACTTTTGATTAATGAAAACAGTTTTGCATACAAAATATCTAACTAACTAATTGATTTTCTAATGTTATCACCAGTTGTCTGGCTGTTAGCATAGACTAACCTCCATCATTCGTGCTCGTGGATGAGCATGAGTAGAGCATCCCACTAGAGCAATGCCCGCTCTTCTTCCCCCGACTTGTTCTTCCTTTTGAATTTTCCTCCGTTAAAGCCGATTTCAGTCATGGATATGCATTTCCTTAGCGTCTCCTGTTTCGTTTCAATTCTCGTATTCATGCGCTGTTGGTTTCTTTGCCTCCAAATGTGGAACATGACCACGCCGTACATGTTCCACTGCAAACCCCATGCCGACGTGCCCACTGTTACCTTATTTAATTCAATAGCAACTTCCTCAAATGATTCTGTTGCATTCAAATTAACCAACGATCCGGTAGCTTCCATCGCCTTCTTTAGGACCCAGTTAGTGTATTCGCATTTCGTGAATAGATGGTCGATATTTTCTTGCCCGCGGTCGCATAAACTACACTCGCCGATGATATGCATTCCTCTGCCAATCAGCCTGTCTTTAGTGGGCAGGTTCCTCCACCTGATTCGCCATAAGTTTAGTGCTACTTTTCTGATATTGTTTGCCCATATACCTTTAGCTAGGTTGTCCGTTGGGTGTTCTGTCCGGAGAGTCTCAACTGCATTCCTCATCGAGCTGGAGGTGCCCTTCCCAATCCATCGTTTCGAGTAATGTGATTCCAGGCTTGCGCATTTTATGATGTGCTCGCATTTCCGGATTGTAGCTTTCCACACTGATGAATCACCTTGTCGCTGCTTGATCAGGTGAAGTGGGCGATTCCTCACGTACCTCCTACACATCCAGTTGCTCCAGATGCCCTCTTTCTCCCACATCCGGCACGCCCTGGTTACAATGGCCGCTAGCTGCACTGTTTTGTAGTCTCTCACGCTGATGCCGCCTTGTTTCTTGGTTTTAGTCATGTTGATCCAGGAGACCTCCCGCTGCGTTCCCCACACAAATTGATATGTAATCGACTGAATTGCATCTAGGGCGGCTTGGGGGATGATGCTGCTTTGGGCCAAATATCCGAATTTGCCTTGGAAGATCCAATCTACGAGTTGGATTCTTCCCATATATGATAATTTTTTGTTGCTCCATCTCGTCAGAATGTTTCTCAATTCCACTAGCAACCCATCGCAATCCCTATACCTAATCAGTTTCCCTGTGATTGGAGTGCCCAGATATTTAAATGGTAATTCCTTGATTTGGAATCCTAGGATACCTGCTAGTTTGAGCCTGTTCTCTACTCGCTTTGAGAAAATCACGTTGCTTTTTCCAGAGTTAATTTTGAGTCCCGAGAAGGTGGTGAATTCATCTAAGATAGCCCGTAGTGCAAGGATTGATTTTGTTGATGCCCGGCAGAAGAAGGCAACGTCATCAGCAAATGCCAGATGACTTTCAACCTGGATTCCCCCAATTGTGTAAAGCTCAATCCACCTGTTTTGCACGGCCAGCTTGGTCAACCTTGATAGATAATCGATAACTATTACAAATAGCAGGGGGGAGCGGATCCCCCTGCCTGAGCGCCCTCTCCGTTTTTATGATTGTGGTCGGCGATCCCTCCACGAGGGCTGACACAGACGTTGTTGTTACACAGGACATAATTAACTGTCTGAACTTTTCATCAATGCCCATTAGTTCCATTAGGGTGTCGAAAGCCTTCTCAAAATCTATTGTGATGCAAGCTCTTCGCGATGTACTTTTACAATTGAACGATTGGGTGTATTCTTGCGCTAGTCCAATCGCATCTGTTATGCGTCGTCTCCTGATGAAAGCAGTTTGGTTTGGCGTGATGATTCCCGGAAGTATGCCCATTAGTCGCGCAGCCAAGATTTTTGAAAAAAAATTATACGTTACTCCTAAGCAAGAGATCGGCCGGTAGTCCTCCAATCTCACCGGTGCTCTTTTCTTTGGTATTAGTGTCAATATCGCAAGGTTTAATGAGCGCAACATCCTTCTTGTATTGAAGAAGTGGAGGACAGCGGCGACGATGTCCCCTTTCATTGTGTGTCAGTGCTTGGAGATTATCTCTAAGCTGATGCCATCCATACCCGATGCCTTTCCGTTGGGCATGCCGTTGAGGGCCTTCCAGACTTCCGCACTGTCTAGATAGGCTCTTAATTTTGCATTTTCAATTTCAAACCGCTTCCCCTCGATGGTTATATTTAGGTTTGGTATCGAGGTTTGTCTAGGACTTGACGAGAAGAGGCTTGTGAAATAGCTCACTGCCCTGGACTTCATCTCTTCCATTGAATTTGTTTGTTTCCCCTCACTATCGAGTGTGCCCATTACTGAGTTTTTTGCGTGTCTGGCCTTGATTGCCCGAATGAAAAATTTGGATCCCTGATCACCCTTTGTGATCCAGTCGATGTGTGCCCTTTATTGCAAGTCGAGCATTTCTCTATGTTGGGTTTCTACTAGTTTCGCTTTTAGGGCTCTGCATTTGTCTTGTTTGATTGGGTTTGAGAGGTCTTCCTGTAGCTTAATTGTTGCATCATGTAATTCCGTTGCCACCCTCCTCGAGGTTTCTAATTTCATCTTTTTAATTTTTGCCCAATCCTTTGCGGCTCTCTTTACTGCTTTTATTTTTTGTTGTAGTTTGAACAGGGGAGTACCCTCCATACTTTCTTCCCACGCCGCTATAAATCTTAAGTTGAATTCCTCCTCTCGAAGCCAGCTATTATAGAATTTGAATGGTGTCGAGCCTCTCTCCATTCGTGCTAATCGGAGCAGCAAGCCAGCATGGTCGCTTGTCGTGCCCTGGACCAAAGTTGGTCTAGTTTGTGACCATCTTGCTATCCACGATGCGTTTCCGAGAGCTCTGTCTAACTTTGTTCTTGTGTGTTGCCGCCCGACTCCATTCGCCCAGGTAAATTTCCCTCCTATCGCCTCAAGCTCGGTGAATCCATCAATTGCACTCTCGAATTCATTAGCTCCAGCTCTGTCGTAGTTGTCGTGACCTTCTCACTCTGATGGGTGGCGTATCTCATTAAAATCCCCTATCATCAACCATTCCTTTCCTCCCGATGTTGGCCAGATTGCGGCAATTGTGTTCCAGAGCGGTCGCCTTTTCACGGTAGTCCCTTCTCCGTAGACGACAGTGAGGTCGAAGGTGTAACCTTCAGTATTTTGCATTCGTACGTGCATTAGTTGGTTGTGTGTCACCATGGTCGTTGCGCTCCACAGGTTGGATTTCCATCCTATCCAAATGGAGTCGCGGTTTTCCCCCTCCGCATTCCTGATTACGTTCCATTCGTTTCCCAGCCTTTCTATCGCAATATTAAATTGCTCAGTCTTGGTTTTGGTCTCGAGTATCCCAAACATTTCTATCGATTTCTCGGCAAGGATATTTCTAAGTTCGTTCTGCCTTTCGGCCGAGCAAATCCCCCTTGCGTTCCAAACAAATAGAGCCATCGTAGGGGTCTCAATGCTCTTTGGGTGTTTTAGCTTTTGTTAGAGACTTTTGGTGCCTGGTGGATGTCCACCTCGGCGTCCCGGCCTTTACAACGCTTGAAACATGTTATGTAGCTTGATTGATACGCTCGCAATCCTTTTCTCAGTCTCCCGAAGCCTCGATTGTACTTCTTCTTCCGCCGGGTCTGATCCGCCTCCGCTTCTCCGGCTAGCCTTCTTTTGGAATGCATCCAGACATGATATTGATGATGTGGAGCACCTCGGCAAGCTTTCCAGATTCGGTAGGTTGTAAAGTATGTGAGCTCTGCTTGCCCGGTCTTCCATTGATATGTTGTGCCCCTCAATTTGTTGATCGGCCTACTTGTCATTGTTACCCGCCGAGCTGGTCGGAGATTTGTTCTCTGTTTTGTCCTTGCTGCCCTGTTTCTGCTGCACGAGCGTTATCGAGACCTTGCTCAGGTGGGGCCCCGCGTTCTCTTGGTGCCCATGTGGCTCTATGTCATTGTCTTCCATTTGTGAGGGGACTTCCTGTTGCAGGATTCTTAGCGGCGTGTTAGTTGCCACTGCAATCTCTGATTGGCTTTTGCGCTCTTCTCCTTACTTGGTTTTAGTAGCCTGGAGCACACGTCTGTATTCCCATCGTGTACGTCGCGTACGTCTACGTCGGCGTATTCTCCTCGTACGGTTTTTTTGCTTGTTTGAATTTTGGGTTTGAATTTTGGCGGGCATTTCGCTTTCCAATCAGTGCAGCCCTTTCGTCGTCGGTGTACTTGTGATTTGTTTGTTCCACATTCTCGGCCGTTCCCTACTCTCTCCGCGACAATGTTGCGGCCAGTGGCCAAAACCCTCACAGCGGTAGCAGAACGACGTCCTCTGTTCGTATTCAATGCTGATTATAGTGTCTCTGCTGGGTTCTCCCTCATTCCCTTCCATTCTGACCTTTATGTTCGGAGGGTAGTTGAAATTCTTATTAATCACTACGCAGGCTTCGAGCGGTGGCGGTAAATGCGGGTGCCGCGGCTTTGTTGTTTTTGCCTCGATTGGGCTCCCGAGGGAGCTTGCTATTCTTCCGATAACTTCCTCGCCCCACATCACTGCTGGGATGTTGTGGAAGATTGCTTGCTGCGGCACAGTGTGAAGGGCGTCTTCCGTGGTGCTTTTCGATGGGTTCCAACGCCTTTTTATGATCAGGTCACCGCCGAGATAGTCCCATTTCGTACTTACAAGCCGGTTGAAATCATTCACGTTATAGAATCCAATTTTGAATGATTGCCTGTTCGCCCTCGTTACCCTGAAAGCTCCCATCGGTTTACGTACATTTTTGATGAAATTTGCTATGGGGGCTTCCTCCCTTTCCGCTCCGATCACTCTAAGTAGAATTGATCTATCTTCAATGTCTTTTTTGGTGCCGATGGCAGTGCTAAGCATGTACACAATATTTGACGCCAGTGGCCTGTAGTGGTTGAGTTTTCCCGCGATCCTCCATCTCCCCCATGAGCAGGCTGGAGGGCCCATTTTTCTTTTGTCTCTGTTCTTCACAATCTAGATCTCTGTTCTTCACTTTCCTCTTTCTTGATTTCTTTATACTTTGCTCCGTCGACAGTCGAAATAAATATTAGTCACCCTAAAATCCTAAATCTCTAATACTCTCTCTGGGGTGAGCAGGTATTACGCCCCGTCCCCGGTCATTGCCCGGGTACGGCGGCCGTACGGAGATTTTGACCAAAATATTATTTTTTTAAAGACGATTTAGATAAAATATAAGACAAAGAGATTACAAGTTACAATAAAAAAAACGATTAAGTAAGCAACTAAGAGTAAATAGGATGATGTATGGAATGAATATGGCATGCTAATCCTCAGCTTGTAGGTAGTAACCAATAACGAGGCTTCCTCCCATCTTCTGCTAGCTGTATGAGGAGTCTGATGTTCACGGAAAGAGGACGATCTGTCGCTCACAGTCAAAGACGTGGAACCACGGTCGCTCAGGCGCTCGCTCGCGTACACTTCGACGCTCGCTCGCGGTCCAGTGCTCGCTCTTCTGTCAAACGCTCGCGGAGAATCCAAGGTGCTCGCTCGCTGCTTGTCCTAGAGAACCCATGACGCTTGTTTCGCTCAGAGCAAAACGGTGCTCGCTCCTCTGTCAGATGAACCGCATGCGGAGAACCCAAAACGCTCGCACGCGGAGAACCCAAATCGCTCGCACGCGGAGGACCCACCAGACTTGTTTGCTCGCGGTCAGATTTTCCCTCTCTCACGGTCAGAGTCTTTTACTTCGCGCGCTCGCTGTCGAAAATATTTCTCGTTTGTTCGTTCGTACGAACGAGCGAACACCACCTTGCTCTTTGTTAGCTTGTCTGCAAAAACTTTTTTGGAGAAGAGTACCTGCTCTAATTTTATTATTATTATTTTATTTTTTAAATAGTAATGACTAATGTTTTTTATTTACTAATTTTATGAAAATACTGATTTAAATAGTCTAAATAGTTAAAAATTAAATAATCCAAATTTAAATAGATAATAATTTAGTAAATTAACAAAAATTATCAAAATTAATTAATATTCAATTTCTTCAACTTCATAGTAATACAAAGTCTCCTGTGCTAAAATTTTAGCCATAGTAATACAGTGTAAGCATAGAAATTTAAGGTGAGTATTTCCTGTACTAGGGTTGTGGAGCATTGCCCTTTGGCCCTACAGAGAATAGTTGTTCCCTATTTTAAGTAACACCATACTTCACACTTGGAGTTGGACAGTTGGTGTATCTTTTTAACGGAAGATAAAAACGGTGTGATTTAATTTTCATAAAAACAGAACTGCAAGACAGATATGGGATACCTCAGTCCACGATGGCAGCTTGGACAGGAGAAGGTCGACACTCGACAACTTAGACGATGGCAGCTTGAGACACTACAAAAAAAAGGACCTTGTATGGCGGCCTTTAGATGGCGGATTTCCGCCATCAATACTTCAATAGTTTAGATGGCGGATGTCCGCCATCTATTCTTTCAGTCCGCCGAGGAAATGTTTTGGCTCGACGGCGGTTCGGAATTTTTTTCGATGGCGGTGTTTAGATGGCGGAAATCCGCCATCTAAACTATCCCGCCCAAAATTTCGAATCTCCCCCAATTTCCAGCCCGATTAAATTGACTTAAGATGGCGGAAATCCGCCATCTTAAGTATTCGGGGACTCGGGCGGAAAAAGCCCGCCCAAATTTCGATTGGGCGGACTTTCACTTAAGTTCTGGCGGCACTTAAGTGTACTTACATGGCGGAAATCCGCCATGTAAGTTTTGGGGTTTATTAAAAACCCCAAATCAGAACAGAACGCGTCTGTTCTGATTTTGTTCCCAAGCGCCGCCGACTGTCTCCCTGCTGCCGAGTGTCTCCCCGCCGCTGCCTGTCTCCCCGTCGCCGGTTACGTCGTCGCCTGTCGCCGTGATCTCCACTTCGATCTCCACTTCGTTGATTGAAGGTTTGTTATTTATTTTCTTTTGTTTTTTTATGGTTTTTTGTTTATGTTCAACTGTTCTTGTTTTAAATGCTAAAAAAATCTATTATGTAGTAGTTAATTACCTGTTTTAGATAGTACACTAGAGAAATAAAAGTTAAATAGAGTAACAAATAACAATAGATAATTAGACATTACATAGGTAAATAGAGCAGAATACAAAAAATAAGTAGTTCCTATCTACAAAACGACGATGGACTTATATTGCCTTCTCTACAACAGCCCATGCGAGTCTGTCGATGTAAGTGAACTCGTGTATGCCCCCTCGATTTCAATCATCCACTCACTATTGTAGTTCAGTTCTTTACGGCATATGTCAATCCATGGGATAAAATATCATCGAAGCATCATTTTCTAGAACTCTTTGCTTTTCAGTTCTTTCATGAAGCTTCATATTGTATTTACAAACACTAGGTCATTCAGTCATCTCACTAGTCACCTTAAACCTATTTCATTTCCTTGTATGGATCTATGAAAGAATTTATCAATTCAAATGAAGAGGGTTTCTACTTTTGAGATACAGACTCAAAGGAGCTCCAATTGCACTCGCATTTAGAGATAGACTCACACAATTTTCAGCTCGGGTGTTGAAGTACCAATGTAATCCCACCAAGTTTCCGCAAAAAATAATCAATTAAATCTTTCAAAAAAAAAATACAGAGTCTGAATTCACAAGTCACAACCATTATTTAAAATTCAGACCTAGAACTACCGTCCCAACCCTTTATGATTATTGTGTTGATAAGATTATTGTGATGATGGGTTTGATATTGATTATTGTTATGGGGTGAATGGGTTTCGATTATTGATTATTTCATTCTTGATTATTGATTTATGTTTTTTTTTTATTATTGATTATTGATTTATTTATTATGTTTATGTTTATGTTTATTGATTTATGTTTATGATTATGATTATTGAATGGGTTGCTGTAATGTTTATATATATAATGATCGATTTTATATATGGATCGATTTTTATATGTAATGATCGATTATGTAATGTTTATATATGGGTTGCTGTAATCGACAGAGTCGCTCCTGCCGAATCGTCGTCGCCTCCTCCCGTCTTCGTCGTCGTCTCCTCCCGTCGGTCGTCGCCTCCTCCCGTCTTCGTCGTCGTCTCCTCCCGTCGGTCACGTCTCCGTCGCCGGTCTCCACTTCCACACACCTCGGTAATATTTCCTACATGTTCAATGGTGGCATTTCCTTCAAACATAGTGTAAATTCTTAGGTTGATAGATAGAATTAGATATTTCATTTACTAGGAGTTGGATCTTTCATTTACTAAGAGTTTTGATTATGTTGTGATTATGTTGTTTTCATTATGTTATTTTGATTGTTTTATTGATTTTATTTGTAATTGATTTCTTGTTATTGATTTCTTGTTTTATGTTGTAATTGTTATATATGAATGAAAGATTAATGTCTACATGCAGTATGAATGAAAGATAAATTTAATGAATTATTTTAGTATGTTTATGAATGATTCGCAAAAAAATTAAATTAAATGGTTATATCAAATAGTTATATTAATTCTATGAATGATTGTTATGAAATAATAATAAAATGAAATGGTTATAATATCAAATAATATTTGATGAATGGATATATTTTATGAATGGTTATATGAAATTATAATGTTAAAAATAAATTTTGAATCATATATATTTAAATTATTTAATTTAAATTATTAAGTTTACATGAAACTAATAATTTACATGAAATAAATATGCATGAAATCAATTATTAATGAATTATTTGAAAGAAATAATTTTGTTTTAATGAAAATGAAATATTATTTAATTTGCTTGAAATATTATTTTGTTTTGTTTTAATTAATTTATTAAATATTTTATTTACTTTTTAAAAATAATTAAAACGAAGTTTTAATTATTTTTAAAAGTAATTAACATATTGTTTTAAATAATGAAAATTTTGCATTAAATTATAAAATAATTCTTATGTAATAAATATATAATTGATTGTTTTTATTAATAAAATTATTATTTGTTTAAAAATGAATGATTATTTAATTAATTATTTGTTATTTATGAATTATTTAATTTACTGTTTATAAATGTTTTAATTAATTATTTAATTGATTATTTTTAAATAATTTATAAATTGATTTGATTAAATAAATAATTTATATAATGTTTTAATTAATTAACTAATTAAATTATTGTGTTGTTGACTTGATGTAGATTTTGAAAAATCAAGAATCCAAAAATTCAGATTGAATTAAGCTCTATTGCGGTATGAAATTAAAAATGTTTATTTAATCATTTTGTTATAAAAATATTTAATTAATTTGCATGCATATAAATATAAATTTGTTAATTAGTAATTATTAAATTGAATGATTTTAAATTCTATCAATAATAATTAATTTGCATGAAATTATTAAATTTTTAATTAATAATTATGAAATTGAATCATTTTAAATTTTATCAATAATTATTAATTTGCATAAAATTATTAATTAATTAATAATAATTAAATTGAATGATTTTAAATTGAATTAATAATGATTAATTAATTTGCATGAAATTATAGAAATGTTAATGAATAATTATGAAATTGAATGATTTTAAATTGAAGTAATAATTATTAATTTGCTAATTATTTGTTAATAATAATTAATAATTTGCATGAAATTATTATTTTTTAAAATAATTAGTAATTATTAAATTGAAATGTTAACGAATATAATTTGCATGAAATTATAAAAATCATAATGAATAATTATTAAATTGAATGATTTGAAAATGAGATAATAATCATTAGTTTTCCATGTATTTATTAATTAATTAATTATTTCTTTGTTTAAAAAATATTAAATTAATTAATTTAATATTTTTTAGATTTTAAGAAATGCCACGTAGAGTGAAGCAATTACCTCGCAGGAGGCCGCTCTACCACCCAATCCCCAATATTGTAATAGTCAAATAATTTTTATCTAATTAATTATAATTCGATAAAAATTTAAATATTTAGGATAATGTCGAACGTTATGAAAGTACCCGATAAAGCTTGGATGAGTTTAGATCGGTTTTCGAAAGAATACGGCGAAGGGTTAACAGCTTTCACTAATTTCGCCATTTTGAATTCGACTCACCCAGAAAGTTAGCCTGTGCAGTATGTAAGAACGACACTGAAAATTTCGTTTAGAGCATGGAAAGAAAGAGAGTTTTATGGGGCATCGTCGCTTCTTAGATATGAAACATTATTATAGGAGCGATAAGAAAAGTTTCAATAATCAGATCGAAACTAGAGTCGCCCCTAAACGTCTGACGGGTTCTGAAATATATAGTCAGGTATATCCGTTTCGAGATTCAGTAACTTTTGGTAAAACATTGAATGTACCAAAAGATTGTAGACCGTCGACGAAAAGAACGAAAAAAATACCATTGCCCAAAGGATGGAAGAAAATGAGTATTTTTTTCGAATTACCGTATTGGAAGACGTTGCTTCTACGACATAATATTGATGTTATGCACACCGAAAAGAATGTGTGTGACAATATTTTGAACACTATTTTGGAAATGGATGGTAAAACGAAAGATAATTTGAACGCGAGGTTCGATCTACAATCGATGGGAATCCGAAAAGAACTTCATCCTATTCAACGGGGAGAAGAATGGGACATTCCGAGTGCGTGTTTCAACTTAACTACGAATGAAAAAATATTATTTCTGTCAGTGTTCAAATCCCTCCGACTTCCCGATGGATATTGTTCAAACATTTCTAAAAACGTGAAAATGAAAGAAAGAAAATTTATCGGATTGAAAAGTCACGATTGTCACGTTATAATGCAACAGTTACTTCCTATTGCATTAAGAAAATCGACAAAACCTGTAGTGACATCTGTTCTCGTTGAACTTTGCGGATATTTCCACGATATTTGTTCGAAAGTAATCGAAATCAAACTTATGGAACGATGGGAGAAAAGAATCATATATACATTGTGCAATCTTGAGAAAATCTTTCCTCCCGGTTTTTTACTGTAATGGTTCATCTGACGGTCCATCTAGCAACCGAAGTGAAAATAGCTGGACCGGTACAATATCGATGGATGTATCCGATAGAGAGGTATATATATTTAATTATACAATTATAAATAAATTTATAATTAATATGTCTTGATCATACAATATATATTCTCATTTTAGGTATCTTCTGACTCTAAAAAATCATGTGACCGTACGTAGTCACCCGGAAGGATCTATTGCGGAGAGTTATCTGGCTGAAGAGTCAATGACGTTTTGTTCTCGGTTTTTACAAAATGTCGAGACTAAATCAAATCGCCCAGATAGGTATATCGATGGGTTTTTAAATGCACCGACTGATATAACGTTGACTACTTTACAACAGAAACAGTTGCATCAATGTATATTGTTTGATTTTGAAAGTGTCGAACCATATCGAAATAAACACTTGAAGCAATTGAAAGTTATGTTTCCAAAACACACACAGCTTCGTCTGGAAAATTTACACTTCAAGCAATTTGCCGATTGGTTTAAAAAACACATGTCCGAAGCTCAACAATCTGACACAGATTTGAATTCTATTTCCCGCGGACCAAGTTGTTTTGCTTCAATTTATAGTGGTTACATTATGAATGGATTAAAATTTCAGACGTCAGAATTGACAAATCGTAGATCGACGCAAAATAACGGTATTTTTCTATCGGCTACAACATCAACGTATGCAAAATCTCCAAATGATGCTCCGTTGGTAGCAGAATTGAATATCATGGATTATTAGAAAATGTCTTCGAAATTTGCTACGGTCACAAGACGAAATATTGTCTGTTTGAATGTAAGTGGTACGATCCTGGAAAAGCAGGTACTAAATTCGATGATTTTGGTGTCGTTTCAGTCAACACGACACGGGGGAAATTTGGAAAGGAACCATTCATTTTGGCAAATCAGGCTCAACAATGTTTCTACATTCAAGATCCGGTAGAATCTGAATGGAGTTCAGTCCTTAAAATACCAAATAGAGATATTTTCGATGTTGATAATGATGATTGTTGTAATTAAATTATAAAGTATTACATTACAGTATAATTTAATATTTTCAATGTAATATCATGTTGATTATAAATATTTCTTTTTTTCAGTCAAACATGAGTCAACTACTTGCAATCGTCGCACGATATGAACGACTAGAGCGACTTAAACAGATTCAACGTAGTTTTCACAAAAACATAGATTATTATTGTCGTGTTTTTGCTTGTTTCCGTTGCGGAGTCAACGGTCATCATTTTCAGAACTGTCCAAAATTATGGTCGACAAATCCTTAAACAATGGAAACCGGTCAGATTTAGTGTTAGGATACGAGGCTAGAGTGTTGAATGATTGTGGTGGCACACATTCATTCAAAATCGAATACAACTTTTCTCACGACGACTTCGAAGATTTGTTGTGTTTAATAATAAAGAATGTAAATTACAATAGGAAAAATGTTTGGTTGTTGTGTCAGATCAAGACCCCATATACGGATGTCTGGCTATGTATTTAAAATAACTGATTTTATTTTAAAATTGTAATATTTCAGATTATGTTTACTTTTTTCTTTCTGGTTGGTGTGATCACACCTTTCATGGCATTAGCGATGGTTACATCCCGTCGCTCTTTTGAAGAGTCAAGCTCAAGTGGTCAGTTCATTATTAATATTTTAAATATTATCATGATTTTTATTAAATATTAATTTTTAAATATGTAAATTAATTAGATGCGAGGCCATCCATTTCAAATGTGCCTCCACAAAAGAAGGGTCGTGGTCGCACAAAAGACCACCCCCATAACCATCCAGAGAAAGGTACAAAGTGGACGGTTATGTTTGACAACACTAACCAAGCAACGGATGAAATGGCGAAAAAATTAACGACAAGAATGACTCTTTTAGCAAAAGACCATACTCTATTCCCGTACGACATTGAGTGGCGTCATCAACCACAACAGAATTTCCAAGACGCGCTAAAAATATTAACTGTAAGTATATAATTTTTTATATAATTTATTAATTTTCCAAAACTTATAAGTTTTGAATATGTAGGCTGAATATGATTTAAGTGGAAGCAAAGCTCACAAACTTATATCAATGGCAGGCTGAACAAACTCTGGAGGAGCAACCATAATTCTTTGATTAAAACTTATGGCTCTGATCCTGATATGAGAGAAGAAGACATTTTAGCGACTCTTCCACCGTATGTCAGCAAACCACAATTTTTAAATAAATTCAGACAGCATCGTTCGGAAAAAGGAAAGGTACGTATATGTATATATATATATTTATTATATTAATTAATTTTGAAACTTATTATTTTTTTTAATTTCAGCAAATTTCCGAGATAAATACCGCGAACCGAGCGAATCAAATGACACATCACGCTGGTTCAAAAGGATTAGCGCAAAGACGTCATGAATTGGTAATTTATTTATAATTTATATCTTTTTTTTTATATATTAATGATTTATGTGAATATAGATGCAACAAGGAAGGAGTGAAGTCGAAGCTTGGTCAGAGACTTTACAAATGACTTATAAAGGAAGCGATAAAGTTGTAAGTATTTTTTAAAAATTATTTATATTTTCTAATTTATATTTTCATTGTTTGATTTTGTTATTCTTTCAGCTTGAAGCCACGGAATTTATCAAAACTCCAGAGGCAAAATCGTGGGCTGAATCTGAATCAATGACTCCAATTGTAAGTTCCATTGATTATTTTAATTATATTTTGTTTTTCTTATTTTTTTTTATAACGCAGCAATTTATCGAAGCGACGGTCAACAAGACTTTCGACAAAAATAAGAAGAATCGAATAATTGGAATTGGAGAAGCTGCCAGTATGGTGAGCACAACAAACGAAAGATGGGCTGCTCCAAATTGGAAAGAAAAAGACCCGATCTCAGAAAGCACGACTGTTGATGCACCACCAGATGCAGTATGGTCGGAAAAATTCAAAGCATTGGAGGTATTTACAATATATTTTAATAATTTTGTTGATTACCGAACTCATTGTTGTTTTCATTTTCAGAACAAGTGTAACGAGAGTCAAAAAGACGTCTCCAAATACAAGAAAAAGTTCAATGCTATGAAATCATATATGAAGAAATTGAACAAGACTTTGAAGACTTCTGGACTAGACATGACGCAGATGGCTTCTACTTCAAAGTCAACAATACCGTCTGCATTCGGATCAGATAATTCTGATTCTGATTCAGAAGACTCGCTTTCAGACGAGTGTTGATTAAACAATTTTTTTTTTCTTATTAAAACTTCGAATGTTTAACGATTCTGTAATTTAATTTCTTTTTAATAAAAAACATCGATTTCTATTTCTATTTCAAAATCGTTTCCTCAAATATCGATTTTATTTCGACAAACAACGATTCGAACGCACAATATAGAATCCTGTTTTAAAAAAAAAATGTAACAAACATTGTATGGCGGATTTCCGCCATCTAAACTCTTCTACTAAGTTTTAGACGGCGGAAATCCGCCATCTAAAGCTGGGCACAAACAAATGAAACCGACTGCGTAATTTTAGATGGCGGATTTCCGCCATCTAAAGTTCCAAGGATAGTCGGCGGACATCCGCCGTCAATGAAATTAACCGCCATCAATGAATTGGCGCCAAACTATTTTCGCGCCATATTTTAGATGGCGGAAATCCGCCATCTAAAACTTTTCAATTCGCGCCAAAATTTTCAGATTAGATGGCGGAAATCCACCATCTATACTATTTTTGGTGGGAAATGGGGATGGATAATAGATGGCGGTTTTTAGATGGCGGTTTATGGGTTTTAATGGCGGTGTACAAGATGGCGGGCTTTAGATGGCGGATTTCCGCCGAGGATCACTTTAGATGGCGGAAATCCGCCATCTAAAGCCCGCCATACAAGGTCGGATTTCTTGTAGTGAGAAATGGTTGGGGATTTCGACCGAGGACGATGATTTTCTTACTCAAAGTAGGAAAATCCTCCAATCTCACCCCTAATTTTAGCCCTATTTTGGGTTAATGACAAAAATACCCAATATTCCTTTTTTTAAGACAAAAAATATTTCTTATTACCATAATCAAAACAATTATAGATTCATAAATCATAGATTCATAGAGTCATTTTTTTAATTTCATAAAATAAAATCTTAATGCACAATTGAATATCAATCTAAAAGATGCGAAAAAGAACATAATTTTTTTTATTTTGGCGAAAATAAAATGAAAATACATACATAACGAGATTCAAATACTAAACTTCGATAATTAATCTGACTAATTAAGTTAATCTTCCTATGTAATGTGTGTTTGTTTTGTTTTAATCGTGCATTTGGTCGTTTAAGTTGTTATGCAATTTCAGATTATCCACAGTCGAATCCTAATCTTTTTAGATTAGAATATTAATTGAGTATTTATAATATTTATTTTGTATTACATATCTATTATGTATAATAACATTTTAAAAAAACAACCCCCATAATTCCTATTTGTGTGGATTTTATACAATCACTCTCCATTCATTCATTTTTTTTTTATAACAGAGGTGACTTTTTACAAGTTAAAAAATCTACATTTGAAATAAAAATTAAATTATTATTTGTTATATCGTGTTAAAAAATAAATAAATTTTTTTTCACAATAATCTTAATAGTTATCGTGATCTGTTGATTTAATCTTTCTGTGATTATCATTTATTCTTTTTATAAAAAAGAAGCTAAAGATAAGGGAAAAGAACAAAGAAGTAGCTGGTTGATAGTTGGAGTTGTGGTCATTTATTTTTTTATTAAAGAGGCTCACCAGGTAACCTGTTGGAACCATTGAATCCACAATTAAATAATGAATGTGCATGAATTGGATTGAATTGAATGGAATTGAATATTGGAGTTTAAAGGAGAAAGAAATTGATTGAGCAACTGGAGGTCTGCAAAGCAATTAACACGCTCTTTATTAACACCTTTTACTATCATCTACTGGAGTGTCTGCTCCCAAATAAAGAAATAGACCAAGCAATAGCCATATGTGAATCTCTATTTATTATTTATGAGCTGTTCTCAATTTCATTCAAATATTTAAAACATTTGATGTGTACCAAAAAAAAACATTAAAAAGGAATATTTACGTAATATTTTACATCTCTGTTGGTTTTTCCGAGAAAAAAATACAAAAGTCATGATTGGTATTTAGTAGACAGAGAAGACAAGACACATTATGTAACCATCGTGGGTTTGCGATCTGAACACGGAATCTTATATTCTCACGTTTAATTGGTGGAAATGCATGCATGCATGGGTTTGTGAGTCGGTGAAAAATGAGCAGTTGGCTCTTCATCCAACGGCATCCATGCGTCAACATCCATCCGTCAGATCAAGTCAGGACAGCTGTCAGTGCCAGTATTTCCAGCTAGCACAACGGCTAATTCTGTGGGGGAATCATTATCACCCATCACGTCTGGATTACTATACGTCAGCATAAACGACAAAACACTCTGCTGACGTGGACTGGTCACACACACTCACATCCCGCTGGCTGCCTATAAGAACACAACTAGAACTATGAAAGCTCACCAATGGCGATCTTCTTCTTCTTCTTCCTCCTCTGTTCGGCAGCTGTTTTTCGTGTTAACGCTTCCGATTTCGACCAGCTGTTCAGACCCAGCTGGGCGAATGATCATCTTGTCACTGAGGGTCGCGGTCAGGGGGGAGTGGTTAAGCTCACCCTAGACCAATCCTCCGGTGCTGGGTTTGTTTCCAAGAACAAATATCTGTTCGGCAAAGCTACTGCCGAGATCAAGCTTGTCCCCGGTGATTCTGCCGGAACGGTCACTGCATATTATGTTAGTTAGTCCATTTTGGCGATTTGCATATAATGATGATGTCATTATGTAAGATAGTGTTTGCTGATTAGATCTTTCGATGCAGATGTCGTCGGAAGGACCGAATCATCACGAGTTCGACTTCGAGTTCCTCGGAAATACTACCGGAAATCCGTACACTGTTCAGACCAATGTCTACGTCAACGGAGTTGGCAACCGTGAGCAGAGAATGGATTTATGGTTTGACCCAACTTCGGATTTCCACTCCTACTCCATTCTATGGAACCAGAAGCGCGTGGTGTTCCTCGTTGATGAAACTCCCATTCGTGTTCACAAGAACAAGGAGAGCAAAGGCATCCCGTTCCCTAATGATCAACCCATGGCCGTCTATTCCTCCGTCTGGAATGCCGATGATTGGGCAACGCAAGGTGGTCGTGTCAAGACAGATTGGTCCCATGCTCCGTTCATCACCACATTCCGTCACTTTCAGCTTGACGGATGTGTCGTCACCAAGACGGAGGAGATGAACACCAAGTGCAGAACCGCTACCAATAATACTGATACTCATAGCAACGGCAGCAACAACAAGGGACAGCCGGAGGCAGCTAAGTGGTGGAAGGAACCCACGATGGAGGAGCTAAGCGTCCATCAGACGCATCAGCTAAAGTGGGTTCGAGCTAATCATTTGATCTACGATTATTGCACCGACCAAACTCGATTTTCGGTACTGCCACCGGACTGTATCCGTTGATGATCGGGTCGGACGGAGATCTACAACTCCAACCAACACCTTCATCAGGAATTCTGACTGCACAGAATAATAATAATCAAACAATCGAAAAAGAAAAGCAAAGTAGCTTAGTAAAGTAAAGGAGAAATCTGCTTTCTTCTTCTTTCTTTTGCTTTTCGCAGCTGCGTCTGCTCTCCCTCCCTTGTCGGCTCTCGCCATTCAAGCATGTCCTCATTGTAAAGAAGAACACCATCTCTCTGTTTTTCGAAAATGATCAATTATGATGGCAATAATCTTTGTTAATCATGGATTTAAATTCTACCCAGAAGTAATTGGAGTTAGCGGATAGATGATGTCCGAGTTCGAATAAGTTCGTCGGAAATCTTCCGGTCGACATTGACCTTTCAAGAAAGGATGTTAAAGAATTTAAATTATATTCGGATAATAATAGATTATAAATGACCCGATTACCAATTGATGTTTTTATTTTTTTTAATTTTTTTTGAAACAATTAAATTTCATTAAAATAAAACTAATGTCAAGTTTATAAAAAAAATATAGTATAGAAATAGAAACTGAAGTAAAAAAAAAGAACAAAAAATTCATTGACTCTCTCCCATTAACTATGTAGTCTAGTTGTATAGTAACTAGATACGCTGTCTCAAGAGGTTGGTCTCCCATACTTCCATCATAAATGTCTCCAAAGGTTGACAAAAACTCTTCTTGTAATACACTGAGTCAAAGGAGAGATTGATGTCTTTAATGATCTTCTTAAGCACTACCTCAGGAGGCCTACTAATGTGCTGTCTATATCTTTTATTTCTTTCTGTTCATATATGCTACGACAAACACTCAATAACATTCCATATTAGCCCCTAAGGGGGAGAGTGACGCGTAATCTTTTGTGCTGCCTCCGTCAGATCCCCCAATCTAATATCTGGACTGGATTGGGTGGGAACTGGAATATTCATTATTTTTCAGAAAGCGAAATCCAGGTGTTCCGCCAACGGAATTAAAAGAGATATGGAATAAGAACAGTTAAAGAAAAGATGACTCCTAATTTCATCTTTCAGATTGCATAACACACAAACAGGATGCACTTGTATTTTCCAATTTCTCAGTTTCTTGAACGTGTTTAGGTGATCTCATTTCACCTTTTTCAGTTTTTATTTTTTTTATCTTCTTATTTGGGTTTGATGGATCGTACGTAGCCCATGGACTACGATTCCACCAGGCTTATTTGTTTCCAGCCTGAATAATATTAGCCGCCTCTTTCCCGAACTACTTAAATGGAGTATCCGAAATCTCCCCCAAACTACTGAAGAGTCGACGGAGATGGCATCGGAAGAATCAGTTATAGCGGCAATAAGGGCTTATCGCCCTTTCTTCCGTAACCCCCACGATAAGATTGCGTTTGTGATTCATTCTGTTTTCCTCGCTTCAGATTACTCACTTGTCGCAACTGGAGCCAACGTTTTCTCCCAACAAAGTGACTCAACAAGTTCTGTGGATTTCCTTACTGACCAGTCACTAATTTTTTTCTTTGTGCGACTTTGATTTACTAGGTGCGGAGGAGGAGGAGGTAGGAATCGAGGGGTGGAATCAGTTTGAAAATTGTTATGGGTTTGTGTATG
This sequence comes from Zostera marina, assembly GCA_001185155.1. Classification (NCBI taxonomy): domain Eukaryota; kingdom Viridiplantae; phylum Streptophyta; class Magnoliopsida; order Alismatales; family Zosteraceae; genus Zostera; species Zostera marina. The sequence goes on from LFYR01001913.1 coordinate 445,166, forward strand.
TGAATACGAAAAAACAAGTCAAGGAGAAGGTGATAATCAAAGCTTTGCCGATTAGGAATGTTCTGGCCGTTGATGCAGTTTACTCTGAAGGTGACAATAAGGAATCATCTCATCTCCAGATAAAGTAAATTTACATCTTTTGTTAATCTTTGTCAATTTTATTCTTTTTTTTTTGCTTGATTTTTTGTTTTTTGCTTGGTTACTGTCTTTTCAGGATTATGGATTATTTGTTTGATAATAATAGTATGGGAACTGGAAATTATCGAGAGATGTACAAGAATCTTGCCGGTCTCATCAAGATTATTAAAGAAGGGATATTGGACAAATTCGATCCACCACCACCATCAGAATCTATAAACCTCGACACCTCTACATCAAATGCCAGGTGAGTTAACGAATAGATCTTTGTTACAATTAAAATCGAGTTCATTAAGAAGTTATGCTTGAATTGATTTAGAGGTTTTTTCCCATTCATTTTCAATTCACATTAACAGGTAGTTAAGGTCTCTATTCTTTTTCTTGATGTTTGTCATTGAGTGTCGGAGGTCAATGAAAATTTTCTTTTGTTGTTGTAATGTTATTGTTCTTTCGTTGAACATAACGTTCTTTTACTTTTGAGTTTAGTTGTTAATGATATTATTTTTTGTCATGCATATTCATCTGAATTTTTAAGATTTAACTAAAGTGTATTTTTTTAATTGTAAATTTTCACATTGCATGAATCTTGATCAAAACTTTTGGCAGGCATGGAAGATTAGATCATGATATTCCTTATGAAACACAACCTCTTGGCACTGGGTAATAATTGATTTCAATTTCTACCTTTTTGAATTTTTCTACTTCCCACATTTTTGTTTACATTTAGCATTTTAGTTCTGTTCTCGATTTTAGTGTCGTGTATCCTCCTGTTTTACCATCTGATTTTAATGATATTCATCCTGGGTATGGTGCTGGTGTTTTCCCAACCAGGTAAATATTTTTTATTCTAATATATCTAAAACTTGATTTGAGGATGTTTTCTTATTAATCGTCGTTGTCCTTCAGGGGTGGTGTTGGTGGTGGGAGTATGTTTGTTGGTAAGATGTTTGACACATCTAAAATAGTATAGAGTATAATAGTATACAGCTATGTAATTTTTCGATGTATATATTTATGTTTGATTTGTGATGTGTTCTTAATCTTAAATACAGGACCAAATGATCCTCGTTGGTTCGCTGGCCCTGGTCAGCCAGGAGGATTTGGTTTCCCTGGTAAGATGTTCGACACAGCTAAAATAGTATAGAGTATAATAGTATACAGCTATGTAATTTTTCGATGTGTATATTTATGTTTGATTTGTGATGTGTTCTTAATCTTAAATACAGGACCAAATGATCCTCGTAGGTTCGCTGGCCCTGGTCAGCCAGGAGGATTTGGTGGAATTCCGTGAGTTTTACATACATATAATTTTATTTACGACATGATATAGAAATTGAATCAGGCACAATCACGTTTTCTAATGCGGAAACTATTAAAACAGCGGCGTCCCTCCTGGTGCTCGCTTTGATCCATATGGCCCTCCAGGAGTTTTTGGATTTGAACCAAACCGATTCAGGTATTTCCTTTACACATTAACACAATTGATTCAATATGGCATTATTGTTCCCTCCAGTTCCAGTATTCATTTTCAGCATCAATTCAATGCATTTGAAAACACAGGCAACCACGGCAACCTGGAAGAGGAGGCACTCATCCCGACCTTCACCACTTTCACAACTCCGACTATATATAAAATTTCGACAACTTGTTTCGCACATACAGAGCTAGACTGCTCTTGTTCCAACTTTGATGTTTTTAGATTTGTTTGCTACTGTGAATAATGTTTTTTCTACCTTGTTTTTTTAAGTTGTTTCTTTTTGAAGATGTTTGTAAAAATGTAGTTTGTAAAAAAGCTGTCTTCTGATCAAACAATCTTTATTATTGAATGCATGGAATGATCGATGGATAATGGACTGAGGAAAAATTATTGAATCTAAAAAATATACATGACTAAAAATATTGGTCGAAAAACAGAGTCACAGACGACAAGGGAAAAAAAAAATCGATCTTGCTTAATGTTTCCTTGTCTGATTTGTTTTCTTCATTCATTAATAATTCTCCACCGACTTGTTTTTGCTCTTCCTTTCCCATCTCCCTATCATGTTTAATGAGGTCAATAGATGAATAGATTGGTAGATCTGAAATTCTGAATCGACAGACAAAGAGCCATACCTGATCGGATGTTGAGTTGGTCGTCGTCGGTCTTTATCGGGCGGCAATCAGGTGGATCTTGAAAGAGTGAAAGCGAGAGCTGTTTATGCGCAACACCGATATCAAACAAAATAACCCCAGAAGACGGATCTGAAACCAATATACCTTTCACAGGAAGCCATAAAAACAGTTCTTCCTGAGAAAGACCCACAACGCCGTTGAGCTCTCCGTAGCTAAGATTCGCAGTAACCACCTTATCGAAGTAAGCCAGATTATCATATTTGGCGTAACATGGACCATCCAGATCGACTTTCAATATCCCTGTGTCGTTATTAAGCTCAAACGATCTCACGGATTTCGGAAGAAGACCACCGGGAAGACCGTTTTGCCGGAGAAGGTCGTGGATTGTAGTAGTTGTAGTTGTGGTGGTGCCCCCACTCTTCCAACACGATAACACCAGAAGCAGTGCGAGAGCGAACCCATTTGATAGATTTGGAGTAAACCTGCCCTCCATTGGAAACTTGTCGGAAACAGAGAGATCGTCGTGTGTGTGTGTGTGTGCGCGCGCTTGCAGGAAGGAAAAGAAGAAGAAAGAAAGAAGACTCTCCAACTTGTTCTGTTCCTGTTGCTGACTTCCTTCCTGTTCTGTGTTTGCTGCTCCGTGCTTTTTTGCATGTAAACGAAAGCATAAATAAACAAACATCAAAGCGTGTGGTTAATAAAATAGATAATTTCAAAAGATAACTATTTAAATATTAAAATCAAATCATAGTAAAATTTTATTTAAGACATAGTGCTAAACATAAACATTAGGTAGATAATTAAGGTTTTTGGTGGATATATTCATAATCCGAGCCATTTTTGTGACTATTTTTGAAATCATCCCTTAATAAAAAAGATCAAATGATTTGAAAAACGAATTATTAACTTGATTGATTAACTAACAAGTAACAATTGAGTTTAAACTTTACACTCTTGAGCTGTTCTGGGGAAAATCACATATGTGTATTAAAAATCTAAACTGTTCAGATTTGCATGTCCTCTGTCGGATACTCCCTGGTAAAACCGTGACAAACACATTCTAGAGATTAACGAAGTGGCATTGCAGTTGTGTGCATGCAATGCAAATAATTTTTTGACCTCTAATTTGCTTCCATCCTTTTACAATCTGCATTGGAAATTAGGAATTACGTAGACAGATCCAGAAGTCCAGACCATTAATAAATTGGTAGGAGAATATCAGAAAAACAACACTCCTGACATGACATAACCCAGTCAATTCAATTGTCATATCTCATGTCTGTCAAATGTCAATCTTTGATTGCTTTGAAAAAAAGAAAAAAAGAAAGTGAATGCTTGATAGTTCAATTTTGATGATCGTTTTCTCCAGCTTTTAATGGAGGAGTTATGAAGTCACGGGAGTCTGAACTGTTTCAATATGGGATTCTCATTTCATTAGCTGAGGGACAAGGGAATGCTCCAAAACATCTCTTTCAAGTTTCAACCACTCAAGATCGAGGGCTTCATTTTCCTCCAATGCATATTGATTCAGTCACTTGTTTTGGATCAGTGTTTTTTCAACTATCAAACTATAGATTCAAGATCACATGTCATGACTGTTTGAAGGGCAAATTTAAGTGGCTCCCTAAAAAAATCTGCAAATTTACAGATCATCTTACAGAATGAAAACGGGAATGCTACTTAACAAAAGCCTAAACTCTAAAATCCATTTTTTCTATTTCTAATTAATAAATACAGCAGCAGCGCACATGAGCAAACCCCAATGTCGATTCACCAATAATTAGTCTGCTGATGGTGACGTAGGCTGGGGTGATTCTTGTTTAAAGTTTGGACTTTCTGCTGATGGGGCTGATCTTCTTCTTTCGTATCTTCGGCTCTCATATTTGGATGAGCGGCGTTGCTTTGGTTGGTAAGTAGGATACTTGCATGGAATTATCTCTCCATTGATGTACTTGTCACCTGCAAACACCCAAGTCTTGAGCTTTTCTAAGTTAATGAATTAATGAATTAAATCCAACCAACCTCCATAATCCTGATTTTTGACATCGATATAGGAATCAGGAAGGACCCAAAGGACTCCAGGCAAACCTAAACAAACAATCCAAACATATTTTACCATTAATTTAAAGAACAAATTCAAATCAGCAAATTTACCCTTGAACTTCTCTGATGTTTCCTCATCCACAGTGCACTGGAATCCAGTGTAAGTGGTTGTACTAAATGCATACATGTTCTTCTTAGCTTCTTCCATGCTGCAGAAGAACAGATCTGATCAATTTTTAAAATAAACATAGGGCATATATTGGTTTGTTGGATAATATCAAATCTAAAAAACTGACTACAGTAATAAAACATAACACAGAATTTAGAGGATTCCACTACTAGTTATCAACGTACCTTCCAAGGACAGTGCAGAGAGTGTTGAGATACGTATCGATCATCTGATCTCTGGACGGAGCGGGGTCTTTGGGGAACTCCAAGACGATGAGCCAATGGTTGTAGTCACATCCCGGAAGCATAATAGTCTCTCTTGGCTCATTACTAGTAGCAGTGCTGCCGCGACCAATCCTCCTAGACGAATGATCACCCACTCCAACCGCCATGGCAACGACACCCGTTCTATCCAAGGCATTCCGAACAGATGGATACGAGAAACAAGATAGAGAGAAATGCAATGAGGGAGCAACGGAGAAGGAAGAGGAGGAGAGGGAAGAAATTAGGGTTTTTGGATGGAGATATGAGAAGGTAGAGTTGACGATTGCCATGGCGGATCGATAGTAGTGAAAGAAGAAAACTAGATAAGGTTTTTAAGATTGTTTGGGCCTTTTCAATGATTTGAATGGGATCTTAATGGACCTCATGGGCCAGGCCAGTATTTTGTGAAAGAAGATAACTAGATAAGGTTTTGAAGATTGTTTGGGCCTTTTCAATGATTTGAATGGGATCTTAATGGACCTCATGGGCCAGTCCAGGCCAGTATTTTGTAAAAGAAGAAAACTAGATAAGGTTTTGAAGATTGTTTGGGCCTTTTCAATGATTTGAATGGGATCTTAATGGGCCTCATGGGCCAGGCCAGTATTTTGTAAAAGAAGAAAACTAGATAAGGTTTTTAAGATTGTTTGGGCCTTTTCAATGATTTGAATGGGATCTTAATGGACCTCATGGGCCAGGCCAGTATTTTTATTATGATTAAGTTTAATTTATACTTTAATTTCATCTTGTCCTTTTCAATGATTTGAATGACATCTTAATGGACCTCATGGGCCAGGCCAGGCCAGTATTTTGTGAAAGAAGAAAATAAACATAGAAATGAGGTCATGGTTGATTAATTCATTAATTACTAATTAGCATATGGGAGTAATTAATATTTAATAGGAGGGATGAAATGAAAGAGGAAAATAAAACATAAAAATTATTATTTAATTTCCATTCCACTGCCCATTGGTGGGGGTCCACTTGGGGCATTTGGGACTGAAAAAACAGGACTCGACCCTGGAGTTCAATAGGTCAACAATGGGTGCGAACTTGACGCACCTAGGTGCCTTGTACTGACTAATCGACGCGCCTTTACTGATAGCATAGTCCATCAACTTGTCGAAACTACCCTCCTCCAAAACTCTGATCTCCAGAGCTCCGATAGAATGGTCCGACACACGTCCCTGCCGGTAAACGCTGTTGAGTGATTCCTCCAAGGTCAAGCAGCAATCTTCGAACACCGAAGCGGGTATGTCCGTGTGACCTTTACGAAGTTCCCAGAATAGCACGTAGTGACCGGGGATCGTGGTTGAGTCGGCGTGGCTTGTGTACTCGACCAAAGTTGCTCCGAACAACTCCAGCTGCTTGACGGCGTTGCAGACAGCGTTGTGGAGTTCCACCTCGTCTGTCTTGTCGGAGTCGATGCTGAGGGCCACGTTCTTGCGGCAGACGAAGTTGAACTGAGGGGCTTTGTTCTTGAATCCGGTGACTCTCAGGATGTCGCCGACTTTGTATCGGGACAGGCCGGAATAGGTGGTGACCACGATCTCGTACTCGTGTCCGATCTTAACGTCGACGAGATCGACGAGGTCGGATGGGTTGAGCGTATCGGAGTCGGTGCCGCGGTGAACGGGGAGGAACTCGTAGTAGCACATGGTGGGCATCAACGTGTAGGACACGTTGTGTGGGTCGCAGATGGGTGTGAGATTTAAACCGAAGTAGCACTCCGACGATGCGTACATTGTGCAAGTCAGCGGAAGTCCGCCGCCGTAGTAGTTGAGTGTCGGAATATACTGTGACATCGCACCGGTGACAATCACGTCAACATACTTGGTGTTGGGCCAAATCCGAGGAATGATCCCTTCCCACGATTTTTTCCTGCATTCTGACTCGACAAACTCCGCCAGAGCGGGGTTAGGGGACGTGAGGACGCGGTTGACTGCAGATATGACCGACTTATCGGTGATCTCCGACCCTAGCTTCCCGTTCTTTATGTCTTTGCACAGCAGCGGCCAGTGTTTCTCAAGGAAGCGAATGGCCCGGATGAATCCGGAGGCAAAGATGGCTCCAACTCGGAGAACTTGATCGTTTTGGAGAAGGCCGCACAGAAGCTGGCTGTACATGGATTGGTAGGCATCTTGGCAGAGAATCGATTCGTCGGGACTTGTGTACACCGTGAAAGGATCGTATTTTCTCTCAGAAAAGTGCCGGCTTCGATAGTAACTGGTGAGCACCGGACGAGCCAGAAGCCCACTGGGTGTTTTGGTCTCAGCTTTGACGAAGAGGAAGTACATTCCTTTACCTTTGTCCAATCCCGGTACGAATTGGTTCATCACCGGCATGAGAAGGCTGTACAGCTCCGTTCGTCGGTCAAGCTCGTCCTCTATCGTCGGCATCAACTTTCTCTCCCCTCCCGACGTCCCCGAACTGCACACACGCACACACACACATACACATCAATCCACCATTTGAATTTGGTAGACTAGTTAACAATTAAATAAACGATCGATGATCATCACCTGGTGAGGAACTCAGATATAGGCTTGCCGGAGAGAATCGGAGAGGAATCCCCATTAGCAATACGCAGAATATCAGATTGAATACTCTCGTAGTTGACAATAGGCACGAGACGTTTAAACAATTCAACATCGGTGCTCCCAGCGAGCCCAACCCGGTGCAAGTACTCAGTTCCTGCATTCTGACGGAGAATCTCCGTCAGAACCCGACGTTGCACGATGTCGGCGTTGGAGGTGACGTCCTCAATGAATCGGAGGGTATTCTCGTGAGACGACGGAGGAGGAGCTTCTGGCATGGTTTAGCTCGTATAAACTTTATAGTGTGCTGACGTATGTTTTGATAAGAAAGATGGATAGATGGATAGATGCATCGAACGGGAGTGGTGTATTTATAGTACAGATCCCAGCAATTTACCGAAAATAAAAAAGTAAAAAATAAAAAGCAGAATCCAATAATTCAAAAACCAGACATGATGCAGGTTCCATCACTCTCTGTTTGAATTTTGTCGGCGAGGTAAACATGCGCAGTGTAGCCTGGAATTGGAACAATCGAACAAACCAGAGATTAAGGGGAGTTAATTAATGGTTGATCGAGTCCAGAAACTCATGCCCAGTTCTTCAGGTTCATGTCTGCATGCATGCATAATTAATAATTAATAATCAATCACTCGCTTAGCTTAACTGTACAAATTCTTAATTACTTGTTCAAATTAATCACACATAATGTACAAACAACCTACTACTACTCACGACAGGTCTGTTTTCAATTTTCATCAACTTACAGGTTTACAGCTACAGGCTATACACAGCTGGATTATCAAGGTTTTAACTATGTTTAACAAGTCTTAACTGCATGAAATCATTATCACACTTATATAATGATGGCAGGACAGGACAGGACAGGACTGTGGTGAAATTAAAGTACGACTTGTTGCAATAATTAACTTGCATGTATGTACTGAAAATAAAGTACTAAATTTCTTCTTTTCCATGCCAGTGCAATCACTGTCACGCTCCCAATAATCATACGCCAGTTGCTTCATATATTCGTTCACTGTCATTTGACTCTCCGGCCAGTCTTTATCAACTATCAATTATCACCATCTTCTTCTTTCTTCTTTTCATCTTCACATCTTTACACACACTTTCTTCTCAGATTGCAGCCTTTCAAAGTGCTGCACTTGCAGCTACCTAGCCAATGTCTTCCATTAATTTCTACTTATATGGTATATTTACATCGTCTGTTGTACAATGATATGATTTCAAAATGTTTGATGAAAAATTAATGGTATGTCATCAGAATCGTTTCTCTACAATTATATGAATAAATACGATGCATTATTGGAATCGCATGTCCGATTTGGTTAGATAATAAGATTCGAATACTAGACCTGCAGCCATGAGATATATGGATAAGGAATGGATATGACCGTAACCGACATGTGGTATTTTTATTTTTCAGGCATGCATTGGCTAGTTAGATAGGTACGTAGGTTTGTTTCCCCACATGGTGCGCCCATTAGTGGCGAAATATTGCATCACTTGCCACCAATTCAACACACAGGACTCATCGATCTATTCTTCAAAAGCATTCTTCCTTTTAGGGTCACTTGTGTTGACTTAGTTACAAGGTCCAACAACCAAATCGTTGAAAAGAGAGGTCTGTTAAGTGCCTTGCACATAAAATAATGGGATGAGTTTGACTATTTAGAAAGCAGCTGGGGTGAATTTGTGATGGTGGACACACTTTTCGCAAAATTAGATTGGATAATGCCCATTCACATCTCCATCTTCTCTCATTCATGCTTCTTATCTTAAGTTTCTTAGTGCGGTTCAAACAGCTAGATTTTGACTTCATAGGATTAAAGGACCTTTTTCAAATTGTCAATATTATTATTAGTTGTTGCCCGCTGCAACTTGTACATCTATCATGTCTAAATATATGTCAATGTAGATTACGCATTCCTCTCCCTCTTAGGTATTAATATGAAATGCTATTAGGTGTTTGTATATATAGACAGAAAGAAATAAAAGGTATAAACAACACATTAGTAGACCTTCTGAGGTAGTCCTTAAAAAGGTCATTAAAGACATTAGTCTCTCTCCTTTGATTTAATATATTACAAGAAGAGTTGTTGTCACTCTTTGGAAACATCTATGATGAAAGTCTAAGAGACCAACCTCCTGAGACAGCGTATCTAGTTATTATATAACTAAACTACATAGTTAATGAATGAAAATCAATAAGTGCTCATTTCTTTTTGTTTTTGTTTCTATACTCTATTTTTTATAAACTTAACATTAGTCTTATTTTAATGAAATTTAATTGCTTCAAAAAAAATATATCAATGTATGAATTTAGCGCTAAAGTTTGTTATAGAGAAAAACTTGGAAAATATATTGCAAAAATAACCTACAAATTATTTTCATTACAAATGGATTATTCTCAAATCTCAAATAGATCCTTTTGACAAAAAACCTTTGGTAAAGAATTCTAAACCATTACATATATTGAGATAAAAGTAATTTCCACAAGATGATGGATTTAAAAAAAAAATACAAACCTAATTTCCAAAATTCTCGAAACATACTTATTAGGATCTAAAGATGTTAAAGAATTCCCTTAACAAATTTGTTTGATCCGCATGGAAAAATCCTCAAAAATTTCCTCTCCAAAAAAACTACACACGACCACTCCTAAGATAACATCATCACATTTTTAATTTTAATTGTTGAATGCATTCATATTAAATTCATTTTTAACTTGAATAATTTTGTTCAGTCTGAATAAGATAAAAAAGGAGTATTTTTATGACATCTACGCCTGTGACGCTTCGTTCCAAATCATCTCCTTGTCGAGCAGTGAGCAGTAGCTGTCGAACACCGTAGAGCTGACGTTAACTTGGAAGTCCAACTGGGACAACAACTCAAGCTCAAGCTTATTCAGTTCTACATTGCTCACCCCTCCCACTCTTGCATAGAAAGCATTGTCATGATCTCTGCGTGCAATGAACAGAAATCAGGAGGGGGGGGTAACTATGAATAAGGACATAAAATCACTCACATGGTTTCCAGGACCTTGGAAGCGATTAAAACAGCACTGAGCATGAGCCGGTGAACGTTAAAAGAGACGACCAAAAATCCGGGGTATTTGTACAACAATCGATCAACATAAACAAACGCCACCACGAAACATGATGGACTGCATCCAGTGTACTTGTATATCCTCCCCAAGTACTTTCCTATGCTTATGCTTGGCACTCTCGGTGCTCGGAACGCTTCCAAAACCACCAACACTTGTGATATAGGAGAAGACGAAGAACATTTTTCTACTTCTTCGATGAGAAGATCATTCCGAGAAACTAGTTTCTCAAGAATGAATGCCACTGTCGATAGAATTCGGGGTGGTGTAGGGTCGATTTCTTCTAAACCACCATCATCTAACATTCTGTCAGACTGACCTGACAGAAGTTGGAAGGCGAGATGTCCAGTGACCAGTAACAACCAAGTTGAGATAGCCAATGGGAGACGTTTTCTTCTATCTATTAGATTTGTGTGGTCAGGGATTCAAATGTAATCAATGGACCACGGTGCTTGTGAATTTATTTTATGACCAAGTAAATTGAATTGTCATCAAATCAATAACATTAAATTTTCAAGTCTTGCCTAACCTACACATATAGATTTTAACGCATAAATACAAGGCTAAATTTTTTTTGCAACGACTAAATATACTCAAATCAACCTACATTAACTATTAAAGATCCAAAATAATCCAAAATAATCCAAAATCTAATCATATACATGTTAAGTACTTTGTCAGTGATTTCTTACTTATGTTTTAGACGCTTTGTGTGTTCTTCTACCTCCTGGACATTGGTCTGCAAAATAATTTGAGTATTTTCATGATAAGATTAAAAGAGAAGCAATCAACAAAAAAAGGAAAAGACCATGGAAAACGCAAAACCTTAAGTAGCATTTCCCACCATAGATTTGAACGTTTTTCCAGATACATCCATTTCAATGCCATTTCATATTCAATTGTGTTTGGCTGAGAGAGATGAGAAGCAGAAGCCGCTTTTCTCTGAAGATGAAAAGACAGATGATTGATCTTAAATATCCAATGCATTCTAAAAGAATCAGAACAAAAAAAGGTAATCATGCTTACCAGCCCATCACGCATTCGTTTAATTTTCGCATATTTATCAATAGGGAGAAGTCCAATGAGCCTAGAAGATTTCTTACTTGGTGGCCTTTTAATTCCTTTCATAGCTAGCAAAGGTCTATTATTACACAAAAATTGTAGTTATTATAGAATTACCGAATTAGTGTACGACATAATATACATTTTTAACAATTTCTTTTTGTTAAAATGTACATAATGAGCCTTAGGAGGTTGGTCTCCCACAAGTGCATAGTAGTTCACTTCGGTTGGGAACAACAGCCCTTCCTGAAATCTTTTCGATTTTAGGAGAGGCTGATGTCTCGAATAATGTTTAACAATTTCCAAATAATGCATATATCTATTTTTATAAGCCCAATTAAAGTTAGTGGATCAAAAAAATACTAAGTGATACTAAATACGGAAAAAATACTAGATAAGATGAACAAAAAGATGGAATATATAGACAAACTTGATTTTAAAAAATTACATTACCTTCCACCTGGTAGCATTAGAATTTCCCTGTCCAACCTTTGAACGACATTATTTGCTGCATCTGATGTTTTAAATATAACGAGAGCTTTTCCTGTTACAGGCAACATATGAATGTGATAGGATGTTTTATTTGTAAATATATAATAAATAAATAATTGTTATTTTACTAACTTTAGGATCCATGGAGATTGGACCCCCAATCACTTGAAACACACAAGGTGTTTGTTTACCAATTACTGCTATACCAGTTTGAGGACAAGGGAATGGGATGGCATTAATCTTCACTAATTAAATATTACCACATAGGCTCATAATGAATATAAATTGAAGATCATACCATGAATGGATTTTGTAAAGGTAGATTCTTCTATCAATCTTACAGAACAAGTTTCAGTAAAAGCACGACTGATGATATCCTGGAGAATGACATAACAATGAATTTCAGCATAAAAATACTCATTTTGATGAAAATATAATATCTTTGTAGAGGCCAGACATTGCCCATGCAGTGGAAGTTATGGGAAGATTCATGAATTAAAAATTTCATAACTGAAAAATAATGTTGGGGGCATAGTCTAGATACAGATGTAGGAAAAATGAAAGACGTGACAAACATGCAAGGCATTGTCACTCTCTTATACAGCTAGGTCCCTGGCATTAGCTGGTCATAGACGCCTCAAGAGGTTGAACACCCATAAGAATAAGCCTGGATTTCAATAACTTCACAAAGAGCTTCCCATGAAAAAAAATCTCCCATACATCCTATATAACTACTGACTTCATCTCTGGCCAGAACAATTGGAAAAAACCAGCAGTAAAACAATCTGGACCAATAGCCTTACCTGACTTAATAGAGAAGAGCACCCCCTTAACGTCTTCCTCCAATGGTTGTTGCATCGACCATTCATTCATGACTGGGAAAACCAGGAGAAAGGAAATAATTGAGGGAAGAATAAGATCTCTGTGATTGTCCTTGAAAATGTAAGAGAAATAATCAAAATACTTTTTTCCTCCATTTGTCTCCTTGATCGTTTAGGCACCCCTTAACTAGAAAGTAGTCTAGACTCTAGAAGTAGAGTTGTTGGACCTTTTCACCGTAGTGGCCAGACTAAAAAACTTGGGGTTGGAGTCTCCAAGTTTTAGCCAGTTAACTTTAATCCTCTGCCTCAAATCAGCTTCTTGCCCTTCTTTCATAATTCCTTGCTGCTTAACCTCTTCACTGTCTGAACTAAAGATGAGGGTGAGCTTGGAAGCTTCTCCGTCCAGTGAGGCTTTAGTCACCTACTCACCTCAACTAGTTTAGCGGAGTTAGCCAGTTCCTTGGACCATGCTTTAGCCAAACACTTCACTGCTTTAAGCTTTTGTTTTAGCCTGAACAGAGAATTACCACATATTGCCTTTGCCCAACCCCTGTCTAGCCAAAGCCATAAAGTCAATATTCTTCGTTATTCTTCATCCATTAATCATAAATTCTGAAAGGATTCGCCCTGACTCCAATATTGGAAAATCTGATGATCACGGCTGCATGGTCACTAGTAGTTCCTCAATAAAATTCTATCGTGGTATCCGGCCATTTATCAAGCCACAACTCATTCATAAAGGCCCTATCCAATTTGCTCTCCTTGAAATTGCCTCCCACGACTTGTTAACCCAAGTAAAATCATACCCTAATGATGGAAGCTCAATTACCCGGGCCTGATGAGTAGCTTGGATAAATTTATTTGGGCTGTTATGATTGTAAATGCTCTGGAGCCGTCTCTCCTCTGGAATTCTAACTTCTTTGAAGTCCCCCAGAATTATCCAACAACTTCTACTGGCGCTAGCACTCAGATCTATTAAGGCCTACCATAGATCTTTCACGTCTTCCCTGGAATTACTAGCAGAGAAAATGGTGACAACAACAACTAGTCCTCCATGGTTAACTTCAAGTGAATAAACTGATTATGGGTTGCAAGGATAGTCTCATCCCAATATTCCTTGCCCCACCCCATCCAAATAGAGTATGAATTGTTTGAGGAGGAATTATCATTAATAAAGAAGCTCTCCCATCCTTCTCCAAGGATAGTCATATGATCATAATCATATCTTCCTCGTCTTCCCTATAATTACTAGCATAGAAAATGGAGACAAAAACTAGCCCTCCATGGTTAACTTCAAGTGAATAAACTGATTATGGGCTGCAAGGATAGCCCCATCCCAACAATCCTTGCCCCACCCCATCCAAATAGAGTATAGGTTGTCTGAGGAAGAATTATCATCAGTAAAGAACTTCCATCCTTCTCCAAAAGCTTGTATCACTTTTAACACCTTCTTCGACTTCATCTTGGTCTCAAGAAGACAAAAAATACCATGTAGATGCTCTCTGACCTCTAGCTTCCTCTCAGATGAGTTTAGTCCCCACACATTCCACATTGTTAGAGCCATTGGGAAATTGACCTCTAGATGGTATCAAATTGGCAGTCATCACTTCACGGGACTCCAAAGATGTTGACCAAACTCTAAACACTCCCCTCCACTGCCTTCTCTTACTTCTGAATTTACCTCTGTTGGCATGGATTGGAAATGTAGTATTAGGAATTGTTCTATATTCCTTTTCTGACAGTTGGATTCTCTTCTTGCTATTGGCTTTCTTATAAACCTTTCATGCTGATTCATAATTGTATCCGCATGGAGGTCGCAATTGGAAGCTTCATTTTCAAAAAGTTGGGCTTCAACTTCCTAAAACTGAGGTCTTATTTCCACAAGAGCATTGATCCTTAAATTAACATCTGATGGGGAATTCGGGACGGGGTGCTCAACTTAAACTTCAATTAGATTACCTAAAAAAGAATCAGTAGCAAAGACTCACGTACAACTTGCAAGATGTTATCTATCTGGTATGATTGTACTAGATGATTAGTGGTAGGCCGTTGGAAAACTACGATGTTACTTTCAATAACGATTTGCAAATTGCCACCACCCTGCTGGCAGTTTCCAACAAGTCATGCAAACGTAGTTCCACCTCTTCCAACGAGAGTACAATACGTCCTCCTTGATGAAATCTAAAACTGTGGAGAACATCATCTGAAATGTCTTACTAGTGATTAGGCTAACATGGAACACACCTTTGATAACCCAAGCATATCTAATAAAGCAGTGCAATTTCCTCGCAGGAGGTGCAACTCCTAGCACTCGAACAGACAACACAAGAGGTTCCCCCCTTCTAGGAGACGAAATTCCCTTCAAATCCTGAGTTGCATAATTCCTACCATCTTTGATAGTGTGAGAAATGAAATCTAAAGACCTCAGACTATCTCTGTCGAATGTCTCCATTTGTCCACAAATCCCAGAAAGCCTAGGATCATTTGTTGATCATCCTAAGATAGTTGATCATTTGTCCACACTATCCTAAGAAAATTGGTTGTTAAATAAGGTATCTTATACAAAAAATTTAGGAAACACAAAAGCACTTATGATGGAGTAGACACTAATCATTAACATAATCTACATCTAATGTAGGGAAAGAATTTGATACATATTGTACACAAAAATTATGGTAAATACCTCTACTTCTGATTGGGAGTAATCAGGATTCAAATTATCAAGCATCACAAGTCTGTCCTGCTCATAAGCCATTTCAATTCTTTTATCCCAAGACTGAAAGAGAGGAAAAATCAAAGATTCATATATTTCCTTATTTGCAAAGAATAAATTTTTACTCTCATTATTGAAACAATCAAACTAGAAGTATAAAATACAACAAACTATGCAACAACTAAACATAATTTTGCAAAGATACCCTCCTGAGAGAATCTTTTGATGATCTCCCAGGTGCCCTTGATGGGTAGGCTTGACCTTATACTGGAGGACGATATTCATTGAATCTGAACTGAAATTGGAACCAACACCTCACTAGCAAATGAAGGCCAAACGTTAGGTTCTCCTCGAGGTTTTAGTTGAGCAGACTACCCTTCACTTGTAGATCTTCCTTCAGGTAAACCTCCACCTTCCTAAATTCCCCAACCATCCCCATATTTGAAGGAACTAAAGGGAAAGTAAAGGATGATAGTCAATGACAATTGACCAACCCAAAGTAAAAGATAAAAGATCACACATATAGATTCTTTACATTTTTTATACCTATTTTATGCCATTTGACTATTTAAAGATCTGAAAACAAATGCCATTTGCAGTTTCACACCAAAGGTTAGGAATCGATAAGTGTCGCTAGGCATGATAACATCATCTACATCAACTAAAACATGAAGCTAGCAGAGAGGTTCAAAACAAACAAGTTAATTGTTGAAAACGGCCCCAAGAAATATGATACCATTAACGTTGACGAGATAAACTTATCGAGTGAATAGGTCATAGGTGATGACTGTTAGAGTTAATTGTATTGAAATTAATTGCAAGGAGTTATTTGTAATTATTTCAAGCTTTTTCAGGCGATCGCCTAGGCGCGCTCCGGTGAACGTCGACCAGGCTGCTCCGGCGATCATTTATGCGATGCCTAGGCGACCTAGACGTTCGTGCAACTCAATCCATCGCATGAACGCCTACTCACATGTAAAACCTTGATTATTTCAATGAGCAATTAATTAAATTATAAATGAGGCATAAGTTAGATGGAGAATATTCCTTATGGGCTAATAATTCATATTGGGTCTGCTGGATTAATTAGTTATCAAGTGGACGGTTAAAACTAGAGCACACCTCCCTAGATAACTAATTATAATTTATAAATAGCATCTAATTTTTCTCTTGTAAATGTGTAATGTTGCTGAATATTTTTCTGCCGATTGTAATTCTGGTCACCAAGGGTAGGAGGAACCCAATCACCCCCGGGGAGTAAGCACAGCTGAACCTCGTTAACAAAACATTATGTTGTGTGTTCTTATTTTTCCTTCTTCCACTTTTATTTTTTCTGATCTGATTACACGTTTCAGATCAGTACTTTCGTGTGAATCGTGTGAAGTTAGAATTGAGATAATAGAGAGAGCCACCATTCTTGTGTGAGGTAGGGAGATCAAATCTGTTCGTGGATTGAAAATCGACTTACAATGACGAGCCAAGATGAAGCAGTTAACTGGAGCAACTCGGGGTCATCGACTAGGAGTGGTCAAGCTCGATTGTTTACTACTCAACTTCATGCTTGAGTTCAAAAACCTGAAGCTCAAGCACCTCAACCTTGAGCTAGAGTTCAAGGCCAAACATCTAAACTCTAAAGACAAAGCTCTTTTGATCTATAAACGTGCAAAGCGAAAACACAATGACCCTTAAATCAAAGCTGCTTTGAACTCTTTTTAGTTATTTGAAGAATTGAACTCTTTCAATACTTTGTATGACTATTTGATATTTAACTACTTCTATATTTTCTGAAGTAATCTAAGTATTTTTGGCATGTTTCAAGGATATATATATAAATATACGTGTTTTCTTTATATTTATATAATCACTAATATGCCACTGACGCAAAATCACTCCTGGCAGTGGCACATCGTGCAGAGGTGCATTTTAATCCATGTTGATAACTACAACCATGGTTGAGAATGCGCTCTGCCAGTGCCCAGTGGTATATTCGTAATTATTTAAAAAGTAGGGAAAAGTTATATATTTTTGAGTTATAGAAATGTACAATTTTTTTTGATAACCTCTAGTCTATCGAATATTTTGTAGGACTTTTCAAAAATATTTTGAAGTCGGAACTTATAATTGTGTGGTAACTTATATTCATATAACATATTATTTTGAGTGCTATGTAAGACTACAGTACCATAGTTCGAAAAAGCGCAAAGCGCTCCCAATTTCCAGGGAGCGCTTTTTCAGCTTTGACCGCTTTAGCGTCGCTTAAAGCGGTCAAAGCGGTAGTGGCATATGTGTAAATATTTGCAATTTTTTTATAAATTGCATATATACCCCTGTTTATATATATAATTTTTCCAAAACCTGTACATGTATAATTACCTAAAAAATATATATAAACCTGATAATTTTTGCATATCATCTTAAAAAATATATATAAACCTGTACAGGTCGGTGTCCATCCCTACACGGGTAAATGGGTTGGCCCAACCCGTTTACCCGACCCGACCCGACACAAGTACCCACTGGAATAAAGCGTTTGGCAAAGCGGTCCAAAAAAGCCGCTTTGCCGCTATTTTCGCTTAAAGCGACGCTTAAGCGTCGCTTTTTGAACTATGTACAGTACTACAAAATACTTGTGTGGTAACGTTTTGTACTTTTATGGTTAGTTTAGTTTTTTCATTATAAAATATAAACCAGAAAATAACAGTAAATTTAATATTATAAAAAAAAAGGATTGAACAACTTACAACATCTGCAAACCATTTGCTTTTGTCCTGTAAAACAAATATAAAGAATTAAAGATGCAATTAAAATTTGTGCAATAGACTTAAAAATAAGTAAATAACACAAACCAACTATAATGACGCATACCTATTTTAAAAATAACATAAAATTAGGTAATATTCTAGAATTTGAAATTCCACATTTATTTACAGCAGTGGTAACATTTAACCATGTGCGAATGTCGGTGATATGTACCGAAGTAGGGCTGGCCATAGATCAGGTGATACCTGATACCCGATCACATTGGGTAGGGTATGGGAAAGAAAAATCTTACCCAATCAATAGTTTTTGCCCATCCAATTTACCGATACCCGAAGGTTATTTGTAAATAAAACCCTATATTATATTTTAACAATATAAAAATTATAAAGATATTAGTATATAATATACATAAAACTAAATATTTAAAACTTAAACCTTTAAAATATATAAAAAACACAGTCAAAATAAATTTATAATACCTTATTACCTTATAACACATTATAGTTTATTATAATACATTATACATGTGCACTTTATTTTTATTTTTATTTTGAGAAATTAAAGCTTTCATTACTGAAAAAGAAGGTTGGGCATAGCCCAAGATTACAGACATAGGGAAATGCAAGTACAGTAAATAGAAAAACATTAAATGTAAAACATTGTCTATCTCTTATACAGTTGTGACCCTGGGAGGTTGGACTCCCATGAGCGTATAACTTGTATTTGAATCTGTGAAAGATTGTGCTTCTTAGAGAATGTAGATTCATATGCAATGCTCACATCCTTTATAATTTCTCTGCTGACAATTTCTGGAGGACTTAGGGTGTGCTGTTTTAGTCTCCTATTCCTTTCACACCATATGTGTCAGGAAAGGAATGCTAGCATAGTCCAATGTTACCCCCCAACAACTGGACTTGTGGGTGAATTTTTGTATTGTTTCCATAATATTGTCTATCCTGATGTCTATTGCGGGAAATGGGGCATTTGCCCACTAAGTGTCCAAACGGCATTATTAAGACAACTAGTGGACTCTAGCAATAGGGATCTAGTGTAATGGCAGTTAAAGTATAGATGTTGTAATGTTTCTTCCTCATTTTCACATAATGGGCAGGACGTATTTATGTTAAGTTCCCAGCTTTGTAGTCTAGCTAATGTGTTCAGACTCTTGAACTCAATTCTCCACAACAACACGGAGAATTTGGCAGGCATTTTGGCCCAGATCCTTAGATTTATCTCTTGTAAGATGCCTTTGGATCTTAATGTTTTTGAGTGCTTGGAGGGGGCAATTTGTGTGACCCTATAGTTTTTTTTTTTTTTTTGAAGCAATTAAATTTCATTAGAATAAGGCTAATGTCAAGTTTACAAAAAAATAGAGAATAGAAATAGAAGTAAAAAGAAATGAGAAAAAAACTTATTGACTCTCTCTCATTAGCTATGTAGTCTAGTTATATAGTAACTAGATACGCTACCTCAGGAGGTTGGTCTCCCACAAGGTTCAGCATGCGCCTCTGCGCGATGCGCCACCATCTATTTCCCCAATATTTCTTCCTTTGATGTACCTAATTTTTATCCAGTCTGCTAGTATGGAGTTATTAAGATTCCACATCCTCTCTGCTCTTTTGACCAATGATGCAACATTAGTTGCAAAGAAATCTATGACCCCTATTCCACCTTCGCTCTTTGGGAGTGCCATTTTTTCCCAGCTACTACATCTTCTCTCGTCTCAGATGAGGTTATAGACTAGGCTCTGTACCTTTTTAATAATTGTGCATGGCAATGTGGTTCCGTTTGCCCAGTATTGAAACTTACCATATATGACCCAATTCACTAATTGGATTCTGTCTGCGTAAGACAAACATCTCCCCTTCCATCTGGCTAGCATTTTTTCTATTGGGTTTATCAACTTCCAACATGTCACTTGGGTTTTCTTTCTTCCCATTATGGGGAGGTCAAGATAGCTGATAGGGAGGGATTTAGTTGGGAAGTTGAGGATGTTATGAAAAGAATGGTCATTCATGCATATTTTTAAGTAGGTTGCTGAGCTCTTCTCCTGATTAATCTCGAGGCATGCATGTACACTTTATTTAGTCCCACATCGATAAGATATAAAAAGTGCAAAGAAGATTAGCTCGGCTCGACTCGACTCGTTTGACACTACAAGTTCATCCCATTCTAGGAAGTCAACAAAAAGTTGAAAATATGACCAAAGTTCTACAACCCAAGCATTTTCTTCATCTACAATCTAATATCGTTGGTTCCCACTAAGCCTGTAAATGGTATACCGAAATCCGTTTTCGAATTCGGATTTTCGAATTCTGGATCCGGATTCGGATACCAAAAATGATATCCGGAAATTATCCGGACGGATTCAGATATCTGCAATATCCACCGTTAAAATCCGAATTCGGTTGATAATTCCGGATTCGGATATCCGGATATCCGAATAATTAAAATCGACTTCCGGATATCCGAATTTTGAGGAGATTATTTGACTATTAATTAACTATATTAAGGGTGATTTATACTTTTATTTTAAGATTTTTTAAAGTTTTTATAAAAAGTTATCCGGATTCGGATTTTCCGAATATCCAAAAATTTATTCGAATTCGGATTTTCCTATCCGGATATTATTCAGACGAAATCGGATTCGGATACCAGGGTATCCGAGCCGAATCCGACCGATATAAATGCCTAGTTCCCACCCACAAGATTGAAGGGATGTATTATTGTAATCCGTCAGCATTAGCGGTGCAATTACAATATAGTCCTAATTTGTTAAAAGTTAGTTACATCATATGTGATTAAAGATCACTAGATGTAAATCCAAGGATTGGGATGTGCGCGCAAAAGGGCACACTAAGTGTGCATTACCCACTAGCACCCTCTCCCACCTTCAGGCCCTCCATTTCGGCTAACTTTTCTTGCAACAACCATATTCGGATTTTCCTATCTGGATATTATCCGAGCCGAATCTGACCGATATACAAGTCTAGTGGTGGCGCGTCACGTAGAGACTCATTTTGAATCTTTTGACCATCTATAGACTATTTCTTGGGATTAATAAAGTCAATTAACTTTTCTCGGTCAAATAGAATTTGCTCTTCTTATTCTGTAGATTCACATAGCTTATAAGAATTCCTATAAACTTACAGTTTCAGGTCTTTTAGTAACTTTCATGGAATGATTGTCAGCTTTCTTTTCGGCAACAACTGAAGATTCTGGTAATTTCATCTTCAGAGACCTATCCAAAACCATTGCGTCCTTTTTATGGAGCCTTAAATTTTCTGAGTTTTTGTCTATTACAGTGAAATCATCACTGATTTTAACTCTGCCCATTTCATTCAATAACCGTTTATTAGCTGAAGGAGACACTTTATCAGCATCTGAATTTAATTTTACATTTTCTTCCACCATTCGCATCTTCTTCAGAGGCCTATCTTCAAGGATGACTGAAAAGATTGACATATTATTAGTGATATGATACATATATATGATATGATATGATACGATACTAATTAGTGATATGAAAAAGGATATTATTGTAGTATTAAGTTGTATATATATGATACTCATTGTGAATGAAAAGGGATCGAGTATCCCTCCTATATATTTACATCTCTTATATGGTATCAGTTTGTTAAAGAGAGAGCTTCCCCAATCCTGGATTTTCTCCTCAACAATCCTTCATTTTCTTGAATTCCGCTGCAATGCAGGACGGCACTGTTGATAGGAGTGAAGTCGCAAATTCAGACGCTTTCAAGATCGTTTTCATCAAGAATCTGAAGACTGTGACGCTGGACCGTTCAAACTACTTCGCTTGGCGCGCGCAATTCATCGTCATCTTATGAGGACAAGAGTTGTTGGATTTCATCCATAGGAGAATTGACCTATCGTATGCTATGGCCAGAAAACAGAATCAATTGATCCAAAGATGGCTACTATCGGCCATGTCTGCACCGATGCTCGCATATGTAACTGCATGTAGCACATCGGCTGAGGTATGGAATGTTTTACTAATCGAATTTGCATCGAGCTCTAGGTCTCGAGTGTTTACATTATGGCAGAAAATTCAATCTGTTAAGAAAGGGAGTCGATCAGTCTCCGATTACATTGTGGAGAACAATTCCCTCGTGGAGGCACTAGCAATTACAGGCGAGAAGATAGAGGATCCAGATCTTGTATTACTTGTCTTGCAAGGTCTTGGAGAGGAATGAGTCTCTCATCTAGAATGTTACATCAAGAGATGGTGAGGTTACATATCGTAAACTCCTATGCCTATTACACATACTGGATCTTCTGCTTTTATTTCTAATAACAAGAATTTTGTTATTAATGATTTGCTATTTGTTCCATTGGCATCCAAGAACTTGCTATCCGTGAAAAAAAATTGCACTGATAATTGTGTATCTATTGAATTTCATCCACAGAAGGTAATGTTAAAGGATCTGGATTCATGAGAGTTGCAAATTGAAGGAGATTCTAGTGATGGATTATACAAGCTTCCTATCCAAATAAATCAAATGGAGGTCAATCAAGTGATAGAAGGGAAGGCTACGGCTAGAACTTGGCACCATCGATTGGGACACCTCCACACTGGAGCTATGAAGTCAATGGCTAGGAAAAACATCATTAAATTTTCAGATATTTGTAATGATGATATTAATTTTGATTTTTGTCATATCAGCAAAATTCACAAAAATCCACATATATCAAGAAATACGAAGTATGCTAATCCTTTGCAGCTTATATTCGTTGATGTATGGGGTCCAGCACCATGTAGTTCTAATGAAGGGTATAAATAGTAAATACTATTTGAACTTTGTAGATGCATCGACAAATTATAATTGGCTATATCTCCTTCGAGCAAAATCAGAAGTTTCTGAATGTTTTCTCAGATTTTGTGTGTTGGCAGAAAAACAATGCGATTTTAAGATAGGCATTGCAAACTGACAATGCCAAGGAGTTCTTAAAGCTAGATGAAATTCTGAATAAAAGTGGAATTGTGCACAGATTGAGTTGTCCTCACACTCACCCACAGATGGGTAAAGTTGAGAGAAGACATCGACATATTGTCGACACTGGACTTGCCATGTTAAAGCATGCTAGCTTGCCCACTGAATTTTGGGATTATGCATTTATGGCTGCAATTCACATCTACAATCGCAATCCTACTCGGTTGTTAGAAGGCAAATCACCATTGGAAGCTTTATTTCAACAGTCTCTGGAATATGGTAAATGAAGGGCATTTGGTTGTAAATGTTTTCCTTCAAAACAAAACAGAAAGATCTTTAGCTTAATCAAAACAAAACAAAAAGATAACCTTCAAGCGTGTGATTTCCTTTCCCTTTTATAATATTTTCAGTCGAACCAATAACTTTAGCTTTAGTAACAACAGAAGGTTTGAGCTCATTCCCATTGAAAAAGTATTTAACTAAAACAATGTGCAAGAGAGAAAGAGTGAAAACTTGAGTGGCTTAAAAATATAAAAATATTGATATATAATTGTCAGCAAAGAAAAAATGAATACTTGCCTTCAATACCATCAATTTTATCTTCAATATTCTCAGAAATGGAAAAATTATCAACATTGAAAGTCCGATAGAAAATAAAGTCTGCAACTTTCAGATCTTCAGGTGAAGGTTGAGGATTTCTCTGGTCCTTTGATGTGCAAACGACATTACATTTTCCAGCCAACACTTCCTAATCGTTACAAATTACCAGAGTAAATAAAGTATTTTTGAAGCAAAATATCATTAATAAATCATAAATATTATAAATTTGCAAATTATATCCATGTGTTTGAAGTGGAAAATCATTATAACTTAAGTTCATATATTTTTAGGTCATATTTATTCTCTACGCAACAGATGTTTTGATAAAATGGTAAAAATTAATCACTCTGACAATGTACAATGTCCAATCTATCATTCAAACGACGAAAGATTTCCTTTTTGACAAAATTAAAACAGTATTGAATCAACATTACCAAAGAATTGATGTTGTACAATCCGGTGCCCTTCCCAGTTGCCAAGAATAACTCATTCTTAAAATATTCACCATCTTCAAGATAACTCCTTATTTCACCCGGTCGGAAAAACCAGTGGATCTTGATCCTTTTCTTCTCCTGACGCAACTCCCAAATTTTAATCAACTTCCCGACAAAGGGCTCCGGCACGCCATCCTGATACAGGAACACAACGTCATAGAGAAAATACTCCACATCCCCGTACACAAATGATTCATAGAACTGCGTTCCTTTGTCCTTCCCAACTCCTTTCATCTTCCCCCACCTGAATCCGATGTCTTCGCTCCCGGTGCCGGTGCCTGACATTGTACTTATAGAGGAATGAGTAGTACTCAGTAGTAGGGGGAAATGGGAAATGAGAAATGAAACACAATCGATTCGTATATTCGATGACGACATAGGGCATAAATAAAAAACTAATCTCACCAAAATTGTAATACTTTAAACTATTTGTACTATATTCTAAATACTTAAATAGAACTGGTAATATTTGCAAAATTTCCACACCCTAAAAATCTATAATTGTTGATTTATATATCTGCCGAACACTACGGCTCCTCCGTTTCTGTAAGGTTGTAAGGCTGTAAGGCAGACAAACAGGAAGTAACGCCTCCGGTTCTTCGCCACATCTTTACGGCTTTACTCCTCCTGCTCTCGACCATCCTCCGTCGCACCTTAGGTCCTCTGTATCTCAACCTTCTTTTCTCGTCCATCCTTCTTCACACCTCAGTATCTCACTTTCTTTCAAAGGTCTTAGCCCTCTATCGGTGAACACCGATTACAATCTGTGGTAAGTTTTGCTTATTGATAAACAGAAAATTACAAGCAGTTTTTATTTATCTTACTATTTTTCATTTGGAAAACACTGTCTTTGTATCCATTTTTTTTCTTTCTAAAGTTAGTCCATTGTTATTTTTTCTGTCTGGCTTTGTTAGTTTATTATAAGGGTATCAACGATTCTACAGTAATTTTTGTTATGATTGTCATTTTTTCGAAAATTTTCATGTTCCTTTACAGTTCTATATAGTAACAGTACTTGATCTGTTGCCTACTTACCTTCTTTCTTTATTGCAGTGAATCCTGAATACCATGGCGGCGCATGTATTGTCTGGAAGCATACGGTTGAAGGTATGTTGGTTTTTTCATTATTTGATATAAAATATTTGCACTGTATTGATTTATGTAGATTTTGCTTTGCAGGAGCCAATATCAAATCTGTTCATGGATCGGTATTCTAGTAAGAGAAAACACGATGTAATGTTTAGGCATCGTCTTCCCAGAATATCAAGATGTTACATTCCATCTAGACTTCCGCATCTTCTGCATCCTAGAGCTGCGGTTTCCGAAGACTTTGGCGGTGCAATTACTTCAGTGGATGAAGAATTATCTGCAGTAGAGGGTTCTGAGAATTTAGTACATTTTTACCGTCTTCCTCTTATTCAAGAGAATGCAACTGAGGAACTTCTTAAGAAGGTACAGGCGAAGATATCAAATCAAATTGTTGCTATAAAAACAGAGCAATGTTTCAATATTGGGTTGAGTGCCAGTTTGTCAAATGAGAAACTTTTGGTGCTTAAATGGCTTCTCCAAGAAACATATGAGCCTGAGAATTTAAAGTCTGATAGTTTTCTGGATACAGAAGCATCTGGTAAACCATCTGTTTTGGTTGAGGTTGGTCCCCGTCTATCATTTACTACAGCATGGTCTGCTAATGTTGTATCAATCTGCCAAGCATGTACACTAACAGAAGTTACACGCATGGAGAGATCAAGGCGGTATCTTTTGTATTTAAAAGAAGGAAATAGCTCACTGGACGAACAGCAAGTTCAAGAATTTGCGGCCATGGTTCATGATCGGATGACAGAATGTCTATATCCCACAAGACTCACTACTTTTCAGTCAAATGCTGTTCCAGAGCCTGTGAGTATCATTCCCATCATGGAGAAAGGAAAAGCAGCATTAGAAGAGATAAATCGTAATATGGGGCTTGCATTTGATGAGCAAGATCTAGATTACTACACTGGCCTATTCAGAGATGATATTAAACGGAACCCGACTACTGTTGAGCTGTTTGATATTGCTCAGTCCAACAGTGAACATAGCAGACACTGGTTTTTCAATGGAAAGCTTGTTATTGATGGGGAACCCATGCCAAACACACTCTTTCAAATTGTAAAGGGGACATTGAAGGCCAATCCAAACAATTCTGTCATTGGATTTAAGGATAACTCAAGTGCTATTAAGGGATTCTCTGTAGTTTCACTGCGTCCACTGCTTTCTGGTTTGGCATCTCCACTATGTGAAAAAAAGGTTTTAATGGATATTTTGCTTACAGCAGAAACACATAACTTCCCTTGTGCGGTGGCTCCTTATCCTGGTGCAGAGACTGGGGCTGGAGGAAGAATTAGGGATACACATGCAACAGGCAGGGGTTCCTTTGTTGTTGCTTCAACAGCGGGCTATTGTGTCGGTAATCTTCAGATCGAGAGTTCTTATGCACCTTGGGAAGATTTAACATTTGCTTATCCTTCCAATTTGGCCACTCCGCTGCAAATTTTAATTGATGCTAGTGACGGAGCATCTGATTATGGAAACAAATTTGGCGAACCTTTGATTCAAGGTTACCTCAGGACATTTGGTATGAGACTCCCATGTGGTGAAAGACGTGAATGGTTGAAGCCCATAATGTTCAGTGCGGGAATTGGCCAAATTGATGATCAGCATATAGAAAAAGGAGAACCTGATATTGGTATGCTTGTTGTAAAAATTGGCGGTCCTGCTTACCGAATAGGAATGGGAGGTGGTGCTGCTTCTAGTATGGTTAGTGGTCAAAATGATGCAGATCTAGATTTCAATGCTGTACAAAGAGGTGATGCTGAAATGGCACAGAAACTCTACCGTGTTGTTCGAGCCTGTGTTGAAATGGGAGAAAAGAACCCCATAATCAGCATACATGATCAGGGTGCTGGTGGAAATTGTAATGTTGTGAAAGAGATAATATATCCAAAGGGAGCAGAAATAGACATCCGAGCTGTTGTAGTTGGAGATCATACAATGTCCGTTTTAGAGATATGGGGTGCTGAGTACCAGGAACAAGATGCTATCTTGGTAAAGCCTGAAAGTCGGAGGATGTTACAGTCAATCTGTGAAAGGGAAAGGGTATCTATGGCTGTTATCGGAACCATTAATGGTCAAGGTCGCATTTTATTGAAGGACACATTTGCTGAAAAACAGTCTCTCTCTGATGGTTTGACTGCCCCTCTGCCTTTTGTTGATCTTGAGCTCGAAAAGGTACTCGGAGATATGCCTCAGAAATGTTTTGAATTCAAACGTGTTCCCAAAGAAAGAGAACCTCTTTATATTTCACCTGATACCACGTTGATGGATATTTTGAAAAGAATTCTCAGATTGCCATCTGTTGGTTCCAAGCGTTTCTTAACAACAAAAGTTGATAGATGTGTTACAGGTCTTGTAGCACAACAGCAGACAGTTGGAGCATTACAACTTCCTCTTTCTAATGTTGCTGTCATTGCACAAACATATACAGATCTTACAGGTGGTGCTTGTGCTATTGGAGAACAACCAATCAAAGGTTTAATTAATCCAAAGTCAATGGCAAGGCTGGCGGTTGGTGAGGCGTTGACAAATATTGTCTGGGCAAAAGTTACCTCTCTCTCTGATGTTAAGGCAAGTGGTAATTGGATGTATGCTGCAAAGCTTGATGGAGAAGGAACAGATATGTACGACGCTGCTTTAGCTCTCTCAGAATGTATGATTGAACTTGGAATAGCAATAGACGGTGGTAAGGACAGTCTTTCGATGGCAGCACGTGTTGGT
Source organism: Zostera marina (assembly GCA_001185155.1). NCBI lineage: Eukaryota > Viridiplantae > Streptophyta > Magnoliopsida > Alismatales > Zosteraceae > Zostera > Zostera marina. The sequence goes on from LFYR01001913.1 coordinate 473,259, forward strand.
GGTGAGGTAGTCAAAGCTCCTGGAAACTTGGTGATTAGTGCATATGTTACATGCCCAGATATAACACTAACTGTTACACCAGACCTTAAGTTAAAAGATGATGGTGTTCTTCTGCACATTGACCTCTCCAAGGGGAAAGGACGACTTGGCGGTTCTGCTCTAGCACAAGTCTATGACCAAGTAGGCAGTGACTGCCCGGATATCGATGATGTTCTTTACTTTAAAAAGGCTTTTGAGTCTGTTCAGGAACTTCTTACTGAGAGATTGATCTCTGCTGGTCATGACATTAGTGATGGTGGTCTTCTTGTGTCTATTCTTGAGATGGCATTTTCTGGAAATTGTGGTGTGAAATTAAACATCCAAACCCAAAATGATTGTAATCCTTTGCAAGCTTTGTTTGCAGAAGAGCTTGGATTTGTTCTTGAAGTCAGCAAAAAGAATGTGGATATAGTGTTGAAGAGGTTACAAATTGCTGAAATATCTGCTGAGATCATTGGTCATGTTACTGAATCAAAGATGGTAGAATTACAGATTGATGGAGCTCCTCAATTAGAAAAAGAAATGACCTTCTTAAGAGATATGTGGGAGGATACTAGTTTTCACCTAGAGTCGCTGCAAAGGTTAGTTTCCTGTGTGAAACTTGAGAAAGAAGGTTTGAAGAGTAGACATTCACCGTCATGGAAATTATCTTTTACACCTGGATTCACAGAGAAGAAATATTTAGATGATGGTTTCAAACCAAACGTTGCTATTATTCGCGAGGAAGGAAGCAATGGGGATCGGGAAATGTCTGCTGCTTTTTATGCTTCTGGTTTTGAACCATGGGATGTAAGCATGTCTGACCTTTTGAATGGGCATGTGTCGCTTGATGACTTCCGTGGCATTGCATTTGTCGGTGGTTTCAGCTATGCTGATGTGCTTGATTCTGCCAAGGGTTGGTCTGCTTCAATTCGTTTCAACGAATCTCTTTTGCACCAATTCCAAAAGTTTTACGATAGGCCCGATACTTTCAGTATTGGAATATGCAATGGGTGTCAGCTCATGGCTCTCCTTGGATGGGTACCTGGACCTGACGTGAACTTTACACAAGCCGGAGACAAATCACAGCCAAGATTTATTCACAATGACTCTGGTCGCTTTGAATGTCGATTCACCAGCGTTAAAATCGGATCATCTCCTGCCATAATGTTCAAAGGAATGCAGGGCAGTACTTTGGGTGTCTGGGCTGCTCATGGAGAAGGAAAGGCGTATTTCCCAGATCAGAATTTGATGCAACATGTTTTGAATTCAGATCTCTGTCCAATAAGATATTGTGACGATGATGGTAACATAACTGAGACCTATCCTTTTAATCCCAATGGCTCTCCATCCGGCATTGCTGCACTCTGTTCGCCAAATGGAAGACATCTAGCGATGATGCCACATCCAGAGCGTTGTTTTATGATGTGGCAATTCCCATGGTATCCACAAGAATGGGAAGTTGACACTAAAGGACCAAGTCCCTGGCTCCGTATGTTTCAGAATGCTCGTGAATGGTGTTCTTGAATGCCGTTTCATTCAGGTTCTCTTTCATACATGATCAAATTCAAAACTTCTTTTGCAGCTTATTTAATTGGTATTAAATAATTTTTGTAGTAGCTTGTTTAATTTGATCATTTTGTTAAATTAAACAGAGCGTTCCTTATTGATTTAATAAAATGTGTTTTCCCGGTTGAAAAGTTATATTTGAAATTAGGAAAAGTTGATTAAATTAGATTGAAGTCATCGAACTATGAAGATGATGATAAAATTAATTTTCAGACATTAAATAAAAGATCGTTTGGCGGCGGCGCTTACTTTATGTCGGGAGGAGATCTACAAATCCGCCCAATCTTTCTCTAGTTTTTTGGATTAACGAATCGATTTCAATCTGAGCACCATCTCCGTCACCTTTATAATGAGTCATATCCCACAGTTTTTTCTCGACGGCGTCGTAAACTCTCCGAACGATCAAGCCCGGATGCTTGGAACGAACCGGTAGTTCCTTGTTCAACGGAACGAAATGCACTACGCATTTGTGCAAAACCGATTCAGCTTTCACATTATCACAGTGAGTAGTGTAGAAGACCTCGTGGGTATTTTGGGATTTCCAACATCCACCTCCCTTCCTCTCCGTCTTCTCCGGCCGATAAAACCACTGGACATTCACCATAACACTGTTATCTACTTCCTTCGTCACATCCTGCATGTACAGTAAAATATAAAATGTAAAATGTGAATGAATAAAAACTTTTGAAGTGTGGACAGAAATAACCTTGATAATGCCAACATAGGGTTTCTCACGAACATTGACGATCACCAACACAGAATCACCAAGCTCGATGTTATTCCCATTGCAATGGAAACCTTTATAATGGAAACCTTCTACAGAAACACCGACACAGTCACCGGTCACTATAGCTACCTTTTCCTTCTCCACGTGCGCTTCTGTCATCTCATCCTCGTCGTCGCTGATGACGACGATGACCTTCTCCATTTCTATCTCTTCTGCAAACTGTCAAAAACAAATCTGTAAAATATAAATGAATCCCTAATTACAGTCTATAAATAAAAGGAAAGGGGGAAGTGCGCATTTACTCGGTCATTAATTATCTTACCAACTAAAGGACGGCAGGAATTTTTCTTACAAACTAGATCATTAATTTGTTTAAGTACCTCTATGTTTAGTATAACAAAACTATTCTAGTGTTGATAATTTATTGTCTCATTCTTGTATTTGTGTGATTTCTTGTAACGATGTTCTTTAAATCCTCATTTTGTAGTACGGATGATCTTTGTTTCATAATCATACTTTCGCTTAGATTAATGTCAGTAGTTTTTCTTGTATTGCGCTCCTTCCATATGCTTCAAACTAACTACTGATAGAAGTGTCCAATGAATTCCTCAGATGGGAGAGTTGATTTTTAATTTATCAATTTCAGCCATCAAAGAGCTGAAGTCGATGTAGCTGTTTTGCTGAATTAATCCTCACAAAAGCCAGTAGACAGTTCCCGATTATATTTCTGATATAACAACATGAGTAGAAAATATGATTGATTATTTCAGCTTCTTTTTACAGAGGTAGCATATCCCGTTGGATTGGAAATTGAATTTGCTTACGAACTTATTCAATAATCCAGTATGATTCCATTGATCGTCCAGGAATCTGGTTGATTCTCATTTACAGTGATTATGACTCCGATCTTTCGATATTTGTTTACGATGGTGCGATCTTTTTCGAGATTTCGAAACCTCATGACTTCTCAAGGGTTTCCAAAATCCTATTTTATGAATCGTACTTTCGATACCGGACCTGGTATCACAATATTTCGCTTAAATCTTGGGTTTTATCATTCATCAAGGTCTTTCCTTAAAGGTTAGGTATATGCTATTTTGAAAAATCAAACCTAATATAAAACTTAAAATATTCAATTTATATCTACACACATTTGGAAATTAGGGTTAGACCAAATCGATTTAAAGACTAGCTAGGCTAGCTTGACTTATTAAAGACCATTTTAAGTCAACGTGAAAAAAAGAAATGAATTGACGAAATTATCAGAGAGGTAATTATGATGGGTAGATCCAAATAGATCCTAGAACGTGTGAATGCAAGAATGTTAGAACTCTAAGTCTTAGTAATGTACTCCACTCTCATGGCTGTCGGCTACTTTTTTCCTAGATCATGTCCACGACAAAGATGCTTTTGTTTCTATCAACTAATTAGGAAACGATTCATAAGATAAAATAGCTTGTGAGATATCATTCATCTGTTATGTTTTGATAAATATCTGATTTTTGATATCTCATTTTACACTGTTATGGTTTGACCTTGGTGAGATCGGATCGGAGGATTCAATGATATCAATTTTCAACAATCCCAACAAGTTCAGTGATTTGTTGGAAAGGGAGGAACCGACAAAGTGAGTTGACTAGGTGTCAAACAAAAATGTCAAACCAAGAAATGATGTGTGTTTTTCTGGACTGTAGCTGCCGTATCACTTTAGGTATTTGACTCATTGCAAGACAAAGATTGCGAGAAAGCGATACTGACTACGAGTTCATGGGACCCACGTGTTTGGCATGCGCGCGTGCCTAATATTTCCAGACCCCACCTTTGACTCTGGACATTTACTTATCTATCCCCACATTGGCCCACATCCACACCCGCCGCCATTAGTTAAACTTAAACACAAACTTAACTCTTCTTGTTCCCGTTCCCAAAACGTACATGGTTTGGATTCTTCCTTGTTCTATCTCCATCGACGATTTTATTTCAGATACATCATCTATCCAAATCATCTTCGTTTTAAATATAATTTAAAACTATCAGTGCTCAATTAAGCAATAATTAATTTTAATCACGTCTAAACACCCACGGTGGCCGTCGGATTTTCAGATTTTAGCGACAGAAGTCGGTCGTGTTTCGAAATTATTTCCTTGGTTAAAAGTCTAAGTAAATTGCAACGAAACGATACCTTTTGTCGATGTGGTGGAATACCTTTGTCGACATTATTTTTATTAATTAGGTACAATATCTTAGGAAACCAGATAAGGGAAAAGAATGTACTCTGTTGCTATTAAATTAGTTAAATATTCAAAATTCAAGTCTTATACTTTAATTTTTATTTATATATATATATGTACAAAAAAGTTGAGAATTTTAACTCGGATGTAGATTTTTTTACTTGTCGAAAAGTACCTCTAGTTAGTTAATAAATAAAAAAGGAAGGTCAAGTGGCCGGGAGAGGAGTCAGTGACCAACTAGGGTTAGTAAGTAAGTAAGTAAGTAAGTCGGTTAGTAAGTCAGTAAATGTTGAAATCTCTAGTTTGACTCTTGGAATTAATTAAAGCTAATCTTTGCTTTTATGTTAGTTGGAAATTGGAATAATAGAAGATTACAAGGTAGAAAATAAAAATAGTAGTTACGAAAAAAAATAATAATTAAGATGCCAAACCATTCTTTTGGTGTAATATAAAAATTGATGGTGCGGGGAGGAATGAATCAATCTAAATCTAATAATAATTAAGTCAAGCTAAATTATTAGTTTAATTTTTCATTCAACTTTTTGTTGTTAATTTAATTATTAAATGAAATCTTAAAAGACGATCGATCGACCTAACAAAATTTTATAATATATATTTTTTTTTTATGATCACGAACAAATGCGATTAATACATGTACGTTAAGAGAATTATGGCGTGTTAGTTGTGATATTATTAGTTTAATTACGAAGAATTAAAGCAGTTTCCGTCAACTTTAATCTGTTTCCTTTGTCATTATATAACGAATTCGATTATTCCATATCGACCTGAACTTTAACTTTGCCGAGAAGCTAGCTTATATATGTTCTACGGTGGCCGGTGGGACCGATCGATCGTTCCGGTGGTGCTAATAGATTTATAGAGATAGAATAATATAAAGATGGAACATTTCATCATTTCTCTTTGGACTTAAAGTTTCAAATTTATAGAATTTGAATTAATTAATTTTTTAAAAAAAAATTTGAAATTTGACCTAACATTATTAAAAAAAAACAAAAAAAAACATGGATCCTGGCATATTTGGGGTCCGTACAGACCAAGCTGTTTTATATTAGAACACACATTCCGAGAACTCCATAAATTCTCTCTCGCCTATCACCTCACAGACGCAACAAGACAGATCGAGCTAGAAATTATGGCGGAAGAGTTTTTATGCACCGGAAACTGGTGGAACACGTTGAGATCGGCGACAAATAGTTCGGGATTTGATGGTTCGATACTTCCGGCGCCGGTCACGCCTTCTGCACTTTCATGCTCCGCAGGGATAAATGATCTGGGTTATGCTTGGAACCAAGATGACATGTCTATCCAACCTGATCGTTACCTGTAAATTTATTTAATCATAATCTCTCTTTCTATTGATCTGTGTATATATATCATCCTTGATTGCTTACTGAAATCTTCTTCTCGCGATTCAAGTAGTAGCACCGAAAACGGTAGAATTGTCGATCATCATCATCATCATCCGCATCCCATCCTTCAAGATGAAGTAAGCTCGAAACCCTACTTTCACCAAGAGGGGCTTGGTGGAGGCGACGTGGTGGCAATGGTAGAAGACGTCAATCAGACGAATTTCATCGGAGTATCATACGATAACAGCTGCACCTCACCATCCATCTATCTAAGTCTGCTTGAACAAGATCTCAAGTTCCAACAAGCAGTTGCTGGTGGTTATGTTGGTGATCACAACCCTACTACTACTGCTGCTGCTGCTGCTGCTACCACGACGACGGCTGCTACCGCAGTCAATTACAATACTTTCAATCAACTGGCCTCCGGTATCGAAATGGATCAAACTCAATCATGGCCGGCACCGAAGTTCCCACAGTTGTTCAAACAATCATCACAGAACCTGTTATTTCCACAACCAAAGCACCAGCACCAGCCGCAACAACAAGTAAGTCAGCTTCATTTCTCCAACAACACTGCTTTCTGGAACGCACCTGTAACGGACACCACGAGCACAACCAGACCGCCTGTCGGGTTCTTTTCTCCGGCAGTGGCGGCTCCTAACCAAGGTTTCTCCCAAAATTTCCAGCCGAAAACGGCAGTCAGCTGTGCTGGTACAAGCAATAACACTGTCAAGGTACGCACTTACGTAGTACTATACAAACTAATTAACTAGGGTTTTGAATTTTTCGATGGTGGTAGAGTGAGTGAGTGAGTGAATAATTGTGTCGGTGCAGGATCCAACCTCGTCGACGGGAAAGAAAGGAGGAAGCAGCGGGCCGGCATTCAAGAAGCCCCGAGTCGATACTCCGTCTTCTTTGCCGGCGTTTAAGGTACGGTACGCGCGCGCGTATTAATCAATAACTAATATCGATCTCGATTTGTAAAGCTGTGTTCTCACCGGAGTTTGATTAATAAATATAGAATTTGCAGGTCCGGAAGGAAAAACTGAGCGATAGAATCACAGCACTCCAACAACTGGTATCACCTTTTGGAAAGGTTGCTGTTGAATGTTCTTCATCATTAAACTATGCAATTTTTTTTTAATATCAAATCGATCACGTACGATCGTGAAAGCAAAGTAGCCATCTAATCTACTCATTATAATCTAGCTAGCTAGCTAGCTAGGTCTATAGCAATTACTGACTAGAGTTCTTATCTTTTTTCTTTTCCTTTTCCCCCAGACTGATACTGCGTCGGTACTTTATGAAGCAATAGAATACATCAAATTCCTCCATGGTCATCTTGATGTGAGCTTCAATAATACATTCTCTTGGATTCAATAATATACACACATGCACCTACCGAATCAGAATTATATATACTACTTATAAATTAATCACAGGTCCTCAGCACACCTTATCTGAAAAATGGGGAGAAATCTTCGAAAGACGGCGAAGGGGGGAAGAAGCCGGATCTTCGGAGTGTGGGACTTTGTCTGGTCCCAATCTCTGTGACGTTTCCGGTGGCGAATGAGGCTACTTCTGATCTATGGACGGCGCCCAACTTCGGTGGATCTTACAGATAGATAATTATTATCAGATGGTGAGTGACAGAATTAAAGCAATGGATGGAGAACCAGATGGGCCAACATTAAGTTTAGAAAATTAGGATTAATTAATTAATTAATCATCGATCTACTTTAATCGATCACTATCTATTTGCTTGTATTGTATTAATCGATGAACGGGAACAGCTGCTAAATTCAGAATGGAACCATGCTGAATTTAGCAATAGGATGGGGGAATTTAAGTAAAGGTCCTCCTGTTCCTGTTTTATTGCGGATTACTACTACCTTGTTCATTAATTTATATTTTCCTGCATGCTTTTTTGTAATAATAATTAATATATGTTAATTAATAAATGTAACTTAATTGCATGGCCTAATCAATTATTCAACCCTATCATTTTAATTTCCATACCACATAGGTTAGTGGGCTGGGCCGATCGTGGTCGAAAACCCCCGACTTGCGTGTAGTCCTGTATCAGCAATTTTCAATTCTGACTTTTCAGAATATAAATTTAATTAGTTCGCGAATATTGTATATTTGTATGTGACCCCTCTGTATTCTGCCTCTACTGATGATCAAGGAGACGTATGGCGTTCCGACGAGAATGGTCAGATGTTCGTAGACGGTCCAGTGAAATTGAAGGGCATCTTGTAGAGGATTTAGAGAAATACGACAGACCAAGACTGGGTGAGTATTGTTTTATGTATCTTAGAACTTTATATGCCGCTTGATAAGTGTAAAACCTGATCAGCACTCAGAAACTACACTCTGATCGGAATTACGTCATGACTCTACAGTACTCTCAGAAAATCAATGTCCTGAAATGAATGGAATGACCTCCTACTTATAAGATTTCTATTGGGTCATTTTGGGTTTTGGGGATGATCATTTAGTATTGAGTATATATACCAGACAATCTCTATTACAAGTATATATACTACTAAATGTTCTCCCTCTTCTACATTCAACACCTAGAGGTATTTATACACTTTTCTAATTGACTGACCTTCTTTTGCTGAACCAAATCTGACCCAACCGGCTCGACTAACCCGTTTGGGTTAAGCCCGTTGTGACAAAACGGGTCCATCAGTCCTATTTACCTAACTGAGCCTATCAATCTTGGTCTGATGGACCAGGGGTATCATCAGGGGATATAACAACTTGAGACCGTTGACTTTTGGCCAGGTTTTAACAAAGTCGTCAACTTGTGGTCAAATTTTGACAGAGTCGTCGACTTCTTTCTGATGTTAGTTCAATTGTTACTCCAACGCTCATTGCTCTTATAAAGGTCGTATCCTTGTTCATCAGTTTATTTGTCTGACTTTCTGGGTCCTTTCCTATTGCTGGTGATGCGACCTCAAATGCATCAACACCGTTCATATTAATTCGAGATGGGAATGGTTTTAGTAGATTTTGGCTGAGATGGTTGACTGCATGTGTGAATCGGTGAATGTCTAGGCTAGTGCAAGTTAAATATACTAACTTAATAAAAAAGGAAATTACCCAATTAAAATATTCATTAATTAAAAGTAAACAAAAGTTTCTTAGGGGGTTGAACATAATTATTAGACCTCGTACTTCCATAAATAGATAAGTCGGAGTTTCCCCAAGAGAACAAGACACATAAATACATAATCATTAAAGCTCGTCAGAGCTCTTCTCATTTCGCAACTGTTTTTAGCAATCTAATTAGTTATAAATAATCACCCCCTTGCAAACAAAATCCCTAGCGAAATGAAGTTCGCTTGTTCGCCCCGTGCGAACGAGCGAGCAAACGCAACCACGGAGTGAATCGAAGTGAAGGAGACGTCTGATCGCGAATCGAAGTGAAGGCCAGCCTGACCGCGAACGAAGTGAAGGCCTGTCAGTGAGCGAAATCGCGAGTGAAGGCCGGTCCCTGACAGCGAGCGAAGTGAAGGCCTGTCAGCGAGTGAAATCGCGAGTTGAAGACCGGTCACTGACCGCGAGCAAGCCCTGGCGGCGATCGACCGAGAAAGAGTGACTGGAAGAGAGCGAGGTCACCCCAGATCAGTTGCACTCCATGCCTTGCCTCCAGATCAGATCTCCTTCCTAACCTCTTTTTTAACTGGATCGAATGACCTCGGCTCCACGCCTGACTACAAGCGAGCGAACACCCAGTGACCGCGAGCGAGATCCTTCTGCGAGCAATAGTTCACTCACCTCCCACAGGATCACGTCCACTTCCGACGAGCGACAAATACAACTACCAGAAAATAGGAGGAAATCTCGCTATTAATTTTTGAACTACAAGCCGAGGACTAGCACTACATCTATTTTATACATCTTATCTACTTTTAATTGTTTAGTTAATTTGTTTGTAATATTTTTATTTTCTATTTCATCTAAATCGCATTTTAAAAAAAACTGTTTTTAGGTTTAATCGTAAAGAAACAAAATATGTTGTGAATTAAATATATATAAAATTTGAGTAATCAATGATTCTGAATTCTGAAAAGGGGGAAAAATCAATCGTAATTTGTTTCAACCTACTCCATAGTCTCCATGTCCATTATAGCTTCATCCAGCAATCTCCATGATTCGTCCATGATCTCAGGGCTGATCCGAAACATCAAAACGCAAAACTCGTCCTGGTTAAGAACTCCATCGCCATCCAAATCACCTTCTCTCATCATCTCCATGAGGTCCTCGTCTTTCATATCTTCAAGACCCAGAAGCTTTGAATTCAACTTCAAGCTGTCAAAAGTGATCACCTCTCTTTCCTGATCCATAACAAGTCTGAACCCATTGCAGAGTTCTTCGATAAGCCCATCTCCACCCAGCTTCTCCGCCATCACAGGCAGGAAATCTTCGAATTCCATTGCTACTGCTGCTCCAGTTTCCATGTCGATCGGTTTGAATGTCTGATATGAATACAATATGATAAGATCTAGGCCACTGGGTCTGTTATATAGTAAAAGAAGAGGTAAGGGGATTGGATCGAGGAAAGAGACGAGCGAGTTCAGGAGTCGGGTTCTAGGAAGGAAGGGTAGCAGCAGCCAGCGGGTGCAAATAATTCAGTAAAGAACGCGTAAAACTTTCTAAAAGGCCTGAAAAACAACCTTGGCCCAATCTCAAAAAAGCCCAAAAGTAGTATGTATGATGTTTTATATCCGCAAATTCAATCTATTTCCAAAAGGGTAGTTTAGGAAAGATAATATCTTAATGATGATATTTGTAATAATTACGAATTAATACAGTTTGGACACCAATTACAATTTACACACAAGTAGATTAGCTTAATTGGTCTCACAGTAACTATGAAAGATGGTTAATGTCAGTCTTTCTAAAAGATGGAAAAAAATCATATAGTGAGTGGCTTCAGGTTTTTCTTCCCAACTCATATATTGAAAGTACCTTTTATAAAATACCTATGATCCCTTTGGAGACATCTATGATGAAAGTATGAGAGACCAACCTCTTGTATTTGGTTCGGTTCATTTAAATAAACGAGCCTACTCTTGGGTTTGGGTTCGGTTCGTTTAATAACCGAACCGAATAGTTCGTCGAATGCTAAACTTTTTTTAAATCATCTTAAAAATAAACATTTCCATCTGATCATCTTTAAAAAAATAAACAATAAAAAGACATTATTTATAGTCTATAGTCTATTTTCTTTTGTTGACTCAATCCTTAGTTATTTTTTTTTTGTTGATTAAAAACCAGAATTAATATACTATATTAATGAAAAATTGTAAAAATATATATAAGTTATAAAATATATAATATAAATTTATAAAAAAAATTATATAATATAAGTTTCTAATATAAATATAAAATAATAAAATATAATAAAAATGTTAAACGAATCGAACCGAATCGTTCGTCGAAAATTAAACGAATCTATTACAAGGTTCAGGTCGTTTAATTACCGAACTGAACTCGAAACGAACCAAATAGTTCGTCGAATATCGAACTTTTGTTGCAACGCTAAGCGTATTTAGTTACAATAATATAATAAGATTGCATAGCTAATGATTTTTACTCTTTTTTTTTTACTTTTATTTTATTTCTATACTCTATTTCGTAAATTGAACAGTAGACTTTTTTTAATGAAATTTAATTACCTTAAAAAAAAAAAAAAAAAAAAAAAACTTATGATAAACTTTAGATTGAGAGATAAATATGAAAGTCTAGGGTTTAGACAGAGACAATCTCCTATCTAAAATCTGCAACGGTCATAGTAATCTCGTTTGTGTAATTTCTGGCGGATGAAGCGTCAGTGTTGGTCGTAGTGATTGACGGTCGTCCCTCGGTAGTATCTTCTGAAATTACCATTGGTCTTTTTTCCGATGAGAAACCCGGTCTCATTGGTTTTGGAAGTGGCGAGGTTTGAGTACTGAGCATGACGATGACATCTTTCATCGCAGGTCTGTCTACAGAAAATTCTTGCACGCAGAGTAGACCAATCTGGATGCATCTATGAGCTTCATCGTGATCTAAGCATGTAAATTTTATGGTTTCATCCAGAAATTGTTCAGTTGATCCATCTTCCATAAGTTTCCATGCCAAAGAGGGTAGATTTATGTGTCCATCATTTCCTTGATAAACAGTTCTATTCTTCCTCCCACTGACGATCTCCAGTAATAGAACTCCAAAGCTGAATACATCTGATTTCGCCGAGAAAATACCATCCATAGCGTATTCAGGAGGCATGTATCCATAAGTTCCGATCACTCTATCGGTGTTTACTTCTGACTGGTCTCCTTCGAATATCCTGGCAGTGCCGAAATCTGAAATCTTGGGGTTCATGTTTTCGTCTAGAAGAACATTTTCAGGTTTAAGATCTCTGTGTATAACGTTTAGCCTTGAATCTTGGTGTAAGTACAAAACCCCTCGAGCGATTCCCATGATAATCTCTACGCGTTTTTTCCAATCGAGTTCGGCGCGCGTCTCGGTTCCGCCGAATATGAACCCATCCAAGCTCCTGTTCTTCATGAATTCATAGATCAAGATCCTCTCCTCTTGCTGAATGCAGCATCCCAGAAGTCGGACGAGATTCCTATGTTGAAGCTTGGCGATCAGAGAAACTTCGTTCATGAATTCGTCCACTCCTTGCCCATTTTTCTTCCTTGTCGGGTTTGAATTCAATCTTTTCACCGCTATTAATACTCCGTTCAACAGATAACCCTGCAATTAAACCATATGATTTCCGTTCATGATCGTTGTTAATTATGATAATAAAAGTCTCTCTCTCTTTATATATATCGTCGGTGAATACCTTGTAAACTGTACCAAATCCGCCTTTTCCGAGAATGTTAGCATCTGCAAAGTTGGAAGTTGCGGAGGAGATTGTGGTGAGATCAAATAAAGGTAGCTCGTCATTCCAACGGTTACCTTCGTATTCATTGATCCTTTCTCTTTCCGCTCTTTCGGCCGCCACCGCCTTCCGTTCCTTGGCTTTCTTCTTCGCCCACATGAAAATTCCGAATGCTGTAAAAACAGAAAGAAACGGTACGACGATTGCGATGGCAAGAACCTTCGAGCCGTGTTTCTTTCCTGTGGTCATCGGAAGCTCGGATATAGGTAGACGTAGGTACATGTCTTGTCCATCTTGATCGAACACCTTGGTGTCGAAAAGATCGCCAAACCACAAGACGCAGCCTCTAGGATTGATGTCGCTGAGATAATAAGGAGCGTAAGCCGTGCAAGAGCAGTTGATGGAGCAATGCTGCTTACAGGCGTCCAGGGAGATATTCCGGTGAATTGTGGAGTTGGTTGTGTCAGGCAATTTGACATCGGTATAAGACATGAACCCAGTTTCACCATTCGCACAACCCAACTTCTCATTCCGGCGACACCCTTGTGTGTAATCTCTGTCAGTCCATGAAGAGTTGGAGATTGGATGGAAGCCATGGTAACACTTACAGAATCTTTCTCCTTGCGGATCACAGACACCATTGGGGCCACATTTAGAGTACTGATCGCATTCATCTGCTGCGCTCCTTAACGCCACCCATCTCGGAGTGTTGGTATTCCAAGCCACTCTCGCCAGAGTGTTGTTCGGAAAAGCCATCAGTCTGGCGTACAGACCGGGAGTGATGGTGTCGTATCTGTAGTAAGTTGTCGTTTCGTTGTCGACGTAGGTGAATGTATAGTCGTTGTACGTTTTCATTCTCGGAAGCCCACTGAACCAGTGACCGTTCCATGGACCAATCCGGTACCGTATATGTCCGTACACATCTCCGAAGATCTCATGTTCCGATCCCTTCGTACTCATCTTACACACGAACGACCCCGGAGATGGATCGCTTGGTGTGTTCCAAGAAGTCATGAACCACTGCTGCCCGGTTGTTTTGTCGAAACCAAGCTTCATGCCCGGGAGAAGTGTGTCGCTGGGGTGATCGAAGGATTGCCAGAGTAACAAGCCTTTATCGTCGGTAATGATCAGATTGCCGGAATCTAACAACTGGACAACTGGATCGACCACTGCTGGAGACTTGCTTGAATTCGTTGACCAGACAGCCGCAGCAGATGTAGTTCGATTGGGGAGAATAACGAGATCGCCGTTGTCTGTTAGCTGAACTACGCCGGAAGTATCTGGTAGTGGGTTCTCTCTATTGGCGACCCAAACCACTGTTTCCGGAGAGAAGACGTACCATATACCCAAGTACCTGTTTACCGTGGAGCTTCCACTCCCTCCATGGAAGAAACCCAAAGCAAAGATTTTACCTTTTGACACCAATTTGTCGCCATCTTTGATGCTCTGCGTGTGGTTCATCTTGTCTCCCACGGCAATTATGGCTGAAATTGCAACCAGAAGAGTGACGATTGGTGAATTCCAAATGTTCATGGCTTCTACGTTCTACCTAATGGTCGAATGCCCAATTTTCAGATCTAAATAGTCTTTAATTGTCAATTCATTTACAGCCTCTTTTGAATTCAATTCAAATCTGACTGCCCCACAAGTTTCCAACTCCTACCAGAACAAGACAAACACAGTCGAAGCACTAATTTTTACAACCAATCCGCGTCAAGACACACTGAAATGCTGAATAATAATAAAAATTCTGAAAAATAAAATTAATTCAAGTTTATTTAAAGTTTTAAATATTAAATATTTGATAGAGTTGTTTAAATATTTAAAATTAATCTTTCTAAATGTCCAAATTTCTTTCGGTGACTGTCAGTTAGGGATGGTTGAATGGGACTTCATTTTTTGATATTTTCTTATATTTTATAATATTAATAAATATTTTACAAATTAAAATCTAATTTGATTATTATAAAGATTTAAATGTGTAATCTTATAAACTATAAATCAATAAATTATAAATAAATAAATCAAATCAATCTCAATTATTTCAAAATATAAAATAAAATAAAACTCAAGATCTCAAATGAATTTTAGCAAAAAAAATATCAAGATCTCAAAAAACCAAGGCAGACATGTCCAAATGATCGATCTTGTATCTTTACACATCTTGTTACAAACCAGTTTTTCTCCACTACCAGTCGAGACATGATTGAAGAGAAACTATCATTTGAATTGTCAATTTTAATCCCACTATAACATCTACTTGCATCAAATTATGATTTGACGTCGAATCAATTAGAACACTAACCGAATGAGATTTTATTACATAATTCAGATATCTGCTTGATTATCTCTATGAAATTATTGTTCACTGATGATCTAAATTCTCCTATATCTCGACTCATTTGCAACGACTGCAACCTGACGAAGTCCGAATGATATGCTAGGTCCATTTTACAGATTTTCTGAAATTAAGATTTCAAACTTAAAAAAACACCAAGGATACCGAGTTGGTCGGAACCAAATCAAGAGGACGAAGTCGATCGCCCTAGAATTGAGGCCCAGTCTCCATAAATGTTGTTGTAAAACTAGATAGGGAAGAACTCAATTCGACTTGGAATGATCTTTGCTTTGGTCGACGGATACTGAGGTGTTAGATACTGATATTTTTACATGTAGATGATATACCTTAAAACCTCAAATCATCTTCAGAAAATTTTAACATATCTGTCGAGTTAAACCTTAATAATTTAAAGTTTAACTGATCACATTAACTATTAAAGTTTTTGATGTTTCAGGATTCGAATCTCAATATATATATATATATATTTTCATTAGGATTTGTTCAATGTTATATTAAGTTGTTAGACATTTCAGTTTTCAAGATAAAAAAAAAGATAAAAACTGCTGAGCGGTAAAAATGTAAAACGTGTGGTACAGATAAAATGGAAATTAAATATCTGATCCAATAGTCTAGTGTTATTTACCTTTTTACCACTGGAGAGTTGAATTCCTCTGTTTTGCGCTGAAAAACCGCTAAATTGGGGGAGATTGGGAGAGTTTGAGATAAAAACATGCGAGCATATCAGGTCCCGATTACTTCTCCGGTGCTTTGTAGTTTCTTCGGACCTCCTGTTTCCAAAACATACCAACATGGAATCACTTCATGGCAACCCGGCAACTTCCCATATCTCCACGCTTCAGTGATAAGAACTGGTCGGAGAAGATCTTCTTTTTCGACAGTCATATCGCGGAAAAATCGGATTTTTAGGGGGAAAGGAAGGTCGACGTTGGTTAGTGGCAACAGAGCGTTTGGGTTTAATCAAGGGGGAGGTGGAGGAAATGGGAACAACAATCGGAAAGTGTTGGGGAATCTAGCTCTGGTTATCGGACTAGGTTATCTTACCACTACAGGACAGCTGGGCTGGTTCTTCAATACTATCGTTTCAATTTGGGTATGATTTATTTTAATCACTTTTTTTGCCGTTAACAAACTAACTACAGTACTCCGTTGATTGCAGCTTTTTGTACTCATTTTTCCTATTCTGGGATTAGGTGCATTCTTATGGTTTGCTAGCCGAGACTTGATTCAAAACAGTGTAAGAATCAATATTTTTGAGTTAAATTTTACTTTTCATCCCTGAATTATGTTATGTTAGAAACTTAGAATGGATATATTTTTTAGATATGCTTTAGAAATCAGTAATGGTTTTGGATAGATTAGTTTCTACCATGGTTTGTTGTTTTCTTTCAAGGTTTTTAGCAGGTTTTTTGAATCATCTCTTTGCTTTTACTTCCTCTCTACGGTTCTACCATCTCAAAAGTTTTTCCCCCTTCCCCTAACCTCTATCCAAGTCCAAGGGAAATTAGGTTTTTGTGATTGTTGCTAGTGTCACTATTATTGTTGTTTTTTATTCATCTCTCTCACTGAACTTTCAAGTCTTTTTCATCAGTCTCACATGACTCAAGGAATTAACGAATCAAATCGACTTCCTATATCATATAATAAGTTGGAATCATCCAGTTTAATTGGGAGTGTTGTAATATAGATGTTAAATATATTCTAGTTAGGAATGAGTCACAAGTCACTAAATCAGCAGTTAAGGGGAGATAATTCTTAATCAAAGTGTAAAATAGTTCAAGTAATCAAGTATCAAACACTAGTTTACAATCATTATCTTCCTGATTTGTTTCTGTTTCGACCTGATATGTGCAGTGCCCCAACTGTGGAAATGACATTCGGATACTTAAGTGAGCTCAGTTAATATTTAATTAGTTTAGAGTTTATAAACACATAGTTTCTGATTTCTGATTCAATGCAGATCTTCTTTGAAGGATGGAATGCAATTATGTCCGTATTGCACCCAACCTTTTTCAGGTACAATCAACTCCATTGTATGCAATCTTATCCTTGATATATTCATTATATGATATAAATGAATGTCCAGTGCAGAACGACAGATTTGTTAAAGAATCTACAAATTTCTCCTCCGACCAATCGCCATTTGAACAGGTTTTCAATGACTTCCCACGTAGTAGCAACAGAAGCAGCTCCGAGAAAGGTAATTCTTTATAAAATCGTAGTCCTAAAGACTAATGCGTGCATTTTCTTTATTCATCATTCTGTTTTTTTTGTTATTTGTATATACAACAGGGAAGGCAACCACATCGTCCACAATCGTTGATATTGAAGCCGAGGTTAAGGATATTGATTGATATCACTTGCCATCGTGTCTTGGATTTTACCCAAAAAGAGCCGCTGAATGAAAAAGTGAAAAACAAGATATTCTAGAAGAAGAAGAAGAAACGATTTTTGACAGATCAATTTTATGCTTTACTCCTATTACCCTCCTGTAATTTGTAAACAAATGATGATTCTCTTCGCCTTCGATTTGTTTATCAAGTAAATGTTATTCGAACATGAACATGTTAATACCTACTAATATCATATACCAGCAGTTATAAATATAGGATTGGAATTATGTGTGATAATGGTGAAAAATATAATGTGTGATTGGAATCCAAGATGAGAGATAACATATCACAATCTGAAGTTTGCTCTATAAATATAATGGTGAAAAAAGACTGTTGAAATCAATTCACTATACAAATGAAAACTCTCAAGTTCAGAATTCAAACTAAAAATACCAACTTTAGGGTTTAGGGTTTACTATTGTATCAAACAATCATTTCTGAAAACTCAATTCACAATCACATACAATCAAAATCATAAGTAAGTTTGCTTTCCAACAAAATAATAATTATAGATGAGAAAACTACAGTTGGAATTAGAAAATTCAGTTTGATCGACATTTTGGTGAAGTAGATCATGAGTTGTCCCTTGTATTATTAAGAAAAAAGGCTATGAAACCTATGATGCATTTTAAATTTTTTAGTATTTACGGATGAAAGAGATTTGGATTTAAGAAGAAAACAAATACCAAAATGTCTGGAATGTGTTTAAATTTAATTATTTATTATATAAGCAAAAAAGTCAGAATATATATAAAGGTGAGATCCAAAAACCGAGAAGCAAGTTACCGTGGGCCAAACAGCGAAATAGTAGATAGATACCTCATACCTGGTTAAGTCTGATTATTTGGGCAGTTGGCATTGGTTTCGATTATTCGGCTTCATTTCCAGAGGAACGAACGAGGGATAATCGATCCGTGCTTCGGGAACTGGAACCCTCGATTGTTCTTCTTCTGGTGGAAGCTGAGCCATGAACGGGAAAGCTTCTGTTTCCAAGGAGCTCAACGCCAGACACAAAAAGGTCGCTCCTTTCTCTTTTCCGATTTTTGGTCGGTACTGCGACTTTTGAATTACCTGTGACAATGGATTCGTAAAAAAGGTTTTCTTTAATCTGAGATAAATTTATCGGATTTTATAAGTTGACGTTGGGGGCTGTCGATGGATCTTTCGGTGCTCGTAATTTGGATTTGGGGGTAGATATATAGATCTATGGTTGTTGGGATTATTTTAGGTTCGACCATTTCTGTTGATCTTCAGTCATCATCATCATCATTATTTTCTCGTGGAAAGGGGATGATTTCACAGGAAAAACAAAAACAGTTTTTTCACACCGTTTTTTGGATGGATTTCACGGCAATATCCTCTTTTTGTTTCCTCCAGTAATTTTCTGGGAACAGTTTGGGTTCAATTTGGAAAATTGAATCTTGAATGCCAGATAAAAATATATGTATATGAAGGTTAATCACTTGTTGTAACTAGTGAATTGATGCAACATTCCCCTTCCATGCTTAAATATGCAAGGGAATGATGTATTGTTGCGTGGGAACAACACTCTAGAGTTTCCTACCGTTTTAGATTACGAATCTTCTTTTCTTTGATACTATAGTATCTTTGGAATCCTTCATTCCTTTTATTCTGCAATTCAAAGATTTTTTTTAGCTTCAGGCCAAAATTGGTATTATCTTTGGTATCTTTGGTATTTCAGACCAAAATTATTGTTTGTTAATTGTTTTTGCTCTATAGTCACGCGTACTTGTTCAAAATTTAAATCTAGCTAAAATTGCTCTCTTCTTTTAATGTTATTATGATTCATAAGCATAAGATGATAAGAAGCTAATTTTGTTTTAGTTTCTATTTACTTTTGTTGGTGTGAATCTTCATAATCCATATTATATGACGCTATTGATCTGACGAAGATCAACTGTTGATTGAAGTTGAATAAAAATCAAGGCAAATTACTGGATTCCACTAGTAAAGTAAATGGAAGAAGAGAATATCAAAATATTTTGAAAAAATAGAGAAAAATGTAACCCGAGCCTCCTTCTTTAAGCCGTGTCAGCTCTAATGGCAGTAAAGATTTGCTCCCATGCTTCATCCGGTTACGCTCACTTCAAATTGCCCATGTGGTCGGCCCAAGTATAGTCCAACACATGCCCCGTGTAGGTGATCGTCCCCGAATGTTCTTCAGGATCTGGTTATGGTGGGTAATACTTCTTCAAATCAGAAACATTAAAAGTGGATGATATATTAATCTCTTCTGGCAGATCCAGAACATAAGCATCCAAGTCTTTCCAGAATAATATGGGTGGCATCCATATCCACCACATCACAATTAATCTTGTTACTTGTTAGTGTAACTTTTTCCAGTAGAAAGGGAACTACATATGTTTGAGTGACCGTTGTAGTCTCTCCCGTCTTGATCCAATCTAGCTGATAAGGGCTGGAGGCTGGAGCGCTTTTCCACAGATAGCTCCAGAGCTGCCGCAGTCTTAGAAGAGATCAAATTATCAGTAGACCCATTGTCTATGATAATATTTACTGTTTTCCCTTTTACAGCTTACTACCCCTAGTTCTGAATATGTTGTTTTTGTGCAGTTCTGGACTTAGGAGTTAGGCACACTCTATGCAATACACAACCAATCTATCACCATCTTTAACATATGCCTCTTTCGAATCAAAAGAGGTTTCTTCCTCCTCTTCACATCTTTCACATAGGTGGACCCCTTTTTTTGTGGACATACATTGGTCTTGTGCCCCATAGCTTGGAACTTGTAACACTTACAAATTGCTCCCTCCAAAAGAATCGAATGCTGGTTTTTTTATTGGAGTTTCTAACAGTGGACCTTTTCCCCTGTTGTTTCTGTTGGAAATTTAATTTTCTGAATTAGTAGTGTCCTTGGGAGCCACGCGTGTAGAATAATTCCCATATTTCCAATAAGATGTGTTCAAAGCCTTCTCTATTTGTTCTGCCATATTAATAGCATCTGCTAAGTCAGACTGTGTAGAGGTAGAGGTAACTTGTTCTGAATTGAATATTTTAATTCTCCCACAAATTGCACAATAAGCTGATCTTCATTCTCCATAAAGTCGTTTCTGAGGCTGAACGATGAAATTCCACTGTATATTCTTCTACAGTCCTTGCAGCCTGTTTGCAATTTTGGTATTGCATGAATAAGATCCTTTTGTAAGTCTTTGGGTAGAAATCGTTTCCTTATTAATTTCTTGATTTTCTCCCAATTTTTGATTGAATGTTTTTGCTGTTTGGACCGAGAAGTTTGTGTCTGATACTCTGATCCCACCATACAAATGTTCTAGATTTGTGCCTCACACTAACAAGCTTTACCTTCTGTTTCTCTGGGATTTCCACCACTTTAAAAAATCTTTCCACCTCTGTTAGCAAATCTAAGACTTCCTTAATCCATATATGGCTATTGAAAATAGGAATTTCCATTCTAAGGTGATATTTCCCATATTCATTTTCATATGATCTACGACCTCTCTCAAATGTGGAATCACGGTCTCCTTGACAATCAAACTGACCATGCTGATATTGATCAAATCCATTGGGCGCTGGATTGCCGTGACAACACTGATATTGGAACCTGGTGTCATGTTTTCTGCGATCTCTATCCGGTGACGGCTCCCAAGGTTCTGAATTTGAGGACGAAGATGATGGTAGTCGACGTGATTTACCACTTGAAGATTCCTTTTTTCCTACTCCGATCACCACTTTCTTCACTGTTTGGGAGAGATTTTCCACAACTGTGGTCAGAACCATCAAGGATTGTTGGAGATCATCTGGATCTTTTTTGTGACAATGTCCGACATTGTATGGATTAAAGATGATGTTGTGCCACTATTCTGGTGATCGGTGATCACTGTTCCAATGCAAAGATCGTGGGTTGTCTCTGATACCACCTTAATGCAGCTGACCTGATGAGGATCAACTGCTGATTGAAGTAGAATAAAAATTAAGGCAAGTTACTGGATTCCACCAGTAGATGATTGATCTAGAATCCACTAGATCTGAGAACGAAATGAGAAGAAAAACAATGGAGCAGTAAAGTAGGGAGAAGAGAGAGAATATCTTGAAAAAGTAGAGAATAATGTAACCTGTGCCTCCTTCTCTAAGCTTATTTACACTCATCTCATTAGCCTTGAGATGGTCCTGCAGTTCTTTATTAGATAACTTATGCCCTCTTTATTTATTGTTGTACTCATCTCAATAGGTAGAGGACTACCCTTGACTCCTTGAGATGAGTCTGCCTACTTAATTAATGGTAATTGTGATCCCACATAATGCAAGAGCACAATTGAAGGATCCCTTTCCTACATCATTATATGTTATTTATAAGTCGAAGCTCTCATAATTTTACTAGTTTTCTGACTTACCGGTGATCATCTACAGAAATACTGTTGAATGTATCAGCTTAATTTTTCAAGTATGATTTTAACTGATATCATTTTGATACATTCTTCTTCTCCACTCTGTGGATCCAATTGCAGATACTTGATGGGCTTCTTAAACTATCTGAAAACAAGGAATGCGCAGACTGCAAAAGCAAGTATGTCAAAAAAGAGACAATTATGTTTTGAACTATTACCAATATATGTATAGACTATAATATATTGCAAACTTATCACTTATGGATTTTTATTATCTTTGAAATACGAAGATATATCTAATTATCAAAATGTAAGAGTGAATAGAGAATATATAAACAACATTTTCAATGTTTCATTGTATCATCATGTGCATGATCAATGTATGATTGGTAAGGTTGAAAATTACATAGAATTTAAAATATTATACATCTGCTTCTTTTCTTATGAGAGAGAATATTAGATTATCTTTAAAAAATATACTGCAGTGGGAACACATCGACACACCCGATCATCACTTGATATGCAGTAGTATCTTGACTGGATTCTTATACTAGCTTTTTTGGCTTATTATGTTTCGCCCTTTTTCTGCAGGGGCCCAAGATGGGCGAGTGTTAATCTGGGGATTTTTATCTGCATGCAGTGCTCTGGCATTCATAGAAGTTTAGGAGTTCACATTTCGAAGGTACTAATATGACGATGTCTACTTATATTTTATAATTTTCATTTTATATCAAGTGGCTGGGCACTTAACTGTTTGCTTATGCATTTTGAAAAAAATCAGTACATTTCAATTTTAAAATTTTAAAAACCCTGTAACAAAATTAATAATAATTATCCAATGGTCAAGTTTTTTTTGTATAGAAATCATGATTTTTATTATATGAATGATGGACAGTGTCCTGAATTACAAATAGGGGGTACAAAAAGAGAGGAAAATGATCCTTAGACATCGACATTTTCCTATAGGTTAGCCGCATGAGGTTGATTTCCCATACTTGCATAGTATCTACCTCCAACTGTGAACAGTATCTCCAATTCTCTATGTAGGCAGGCTTAAATGAAAAACCAATATCCCGAGTGATAGCCATAGAGAGAATTTCAGGAGATCTTAAGGTATGCTGCTTAAGCCTTCTGTTCCTTTCAGCCAGATATGTCAAGCAATACATTCATCTGATAGAGTTCCAACGTATGCCCCAAGGAGGGGTTTTGTGTGTGAGTTTCTGACATGCATCATTGAGATCTTCTATTCTAATGTCAGTCCCTGATAGAGTAGGTATCATTTAGGGCAGTTTCTGTGCCTAGTAATACTTTTGTAGAAAATGGACAGTTGAAGAAGAGATGTGACCTTGTCTCCTCTGCTGAGTGTTACATAGGAGCCATTCAGATGGAGTTTGCATCCCCACTGTCTAAGTCTTTGCAAGGTATTTAGGTGTTTCCATTCAATTGTCTATATCATAATGGAAAATTTTGTTGGCACTTGGCATATTGGACCAATTCCCTTTGGTAATGAACCCTTGCAGTTCTTACTCTCAATTTCTCAGCAAAATCTCCATGGGCTTGTAGCGGAGAGCCTGTTCTCCAAATAACATTAGTTAATGTCATATTAAATATTAATACTACAAAATATTAAAAAATAAGTAAATTTTACGGGTGAGAAATGGCGGTGAATGTGAAGGTGAGAGATTATAGAAAATGGCTCAAATGTGCATTTAGCTTCTTTTTATTTTTTAAACCATAATGAAATTGTAATACTTTCAAACCCAAATATATATTTTTAAAATTCTCTTACACAAGTACTATCTTGAATTTATTGGAAGCAAAAATTACATATTTTTAATTTACAAATCTTGTTTCTATACTGCTTTAAAAAAATCTTGTTTCTATACTGGATGCCTTAATTATTTCAATTTCATCATCATGATTGTCAAATATATGGCTATTTATACCTAACTGAATAATGAGAGATATTTACAGGTTCGATCTGCTACCCTGGACACATGGCTTCCCGAGCAGATCTCATTCATTCAATGTAAATACCAATTATATATTTCCACTGGAAATGTTCTTTATGTATTTTAAACAATCAGGTTGATGTTATTAAAGATTTTTTATTTTTTACTTGGCTCAACAGCAATGGGAAATGAAAAATCAAATATCTACTGGGAAGCTGAACTGCCTCCAAACTATGATAGGGTTGGGATTGAAAATTTTATTCGGGCCAAGTATGTGTTGCCAGATATTTTTTATTTTATGTCCCCAACCATCTTTACATGCCCCGTTGTATTGCTACTAACTGCCATATTTATGTCTATTAAACTAGATATGAAGAAAAAAGATGGGTAACGAGAGACCGGAAACAAAGATCTCCTTTGAGGCTACAAGAAGAAAGAACTCAAGTTGATGAAAAACAGAAAAATGTTGAAGTTAAGCAGAAACCTGTCGAAGTAAAAGAGAAACCTTTTAGTAGGATTGGACAGGCATCCACCAATAGGGCAGCAGGTCAGAGGAATCCTCCACTAAAAAAAACGATACGGTCTCCTCCAAGAGCAATAGTTAGCCAGGTAACTTAGAGATCAGTTTGTTGCTTTGATGTTATCAAAGTTATAATTGTAGAGTTGATTGTTATAATTTCATTTGATTTTTTAATGAATATTTGTCACTAAATATTTCTTTAAAATTTATATGTAGGCTTCCTCTGATAAAAAAGAAGAATCTCTCTTGACACCGATTTCCGATCCACTCCAACCCATTTCGACTCCAGTCGATGCTCCGCCCCCAAAGGTTGATTATGCTACAGATCTTTTTAGTATGCTTTCAGTGAATGAGCATAGTGATAATGTTTTAGAGTCGTCTTCTACTGACGATAATTCATGGGCAGGATTTCAGTGTAAGTACTGTTTACGTTCATATGATGGAACGACAGAATTTTTTTTTTTTGAAGCAATTAAATTTCATTAGAATTTTATTTTAATATACTGTGTTTTATTGAATTCTATTTTTTGTTACTTTTTAACTTGTAGCTGCTGAAGCAACTAATTCAACAGAGAAAGCTACTGAGAAAAAAACAGTTGAAAATCAGTCTCAGTTGGCATCTGGAATCGAGGACCTATTTAAAGACCACCCCTTGCCTGCATCTTCTGGTCCAAATAACTCCCAGAAGGATGTAAAAACTGATATAATGAGCCTTTTTGAAAAGGTAAACATAAAACATCTATTTTCTTAATTTCTTCATAATTTTCTTATGCTTCATAAAAAATTAAATATTTTTGACGCACATAATGGCATATCAATGACATTATTCCTACATGTATAAGCTTTGAATATCTAAATTTATTTTCATTAAATCACATGTATAAGCTTAACAGACCCTATGAGGGATGTGAGTATTGCATATGGTGCCACGTCCTATTAGAAGAGCAAAATTTTACAGATTGAAACTCGAGCTATATTCATATGGGAGTCTAACCTCTTGAGGCACCAGTCCATGGCCAACTTGCCAGGATTCTACTGTCCTAGTCATATAAGAGAGTGACAATGTTATATTGCATTTTATGTTCTGCATTTAGTGTAACATTTCCCTACATTTGTATCCGGGTATTGCTCCCCCCCTTTTATTTTCAGAAACGAAATCTTTAATTCATAAAAAAAAAGCTTAACAGACTCGTAGTTTATTTTGTTATCTGTGTTTCTGAAGGTTTCTAAATTTTGATCATTTTTTTCTTAAATGATGAAGATTTTTATCCTGATATGAATAGTAACAAATCTGTGGTTGACTTGTACATGGCCATGTATTTTGCAGTCAAATATTGTCTCTCCATTTGCTGCTCATCAACAGCAAATGGCATTTCTTGCGCAGCAGCAACAAGCTCTTCTCATGGCCTCGTCTAAATCTGGTGGTGCCCTTCAAAATATGACTGGAAAAATACAGAATACGGGATCTATTGATGTCCAATCTTCTGGGGGGAAAATAGCCACAGACAACTTTAATTTTCTTGCTTCTGCAATTCCAGAAATTAGACCATCTTTAGCTGTAAACAATGAGCAAAATAAACCAATCCAGGTGATATTTGAGAGCGTAATTTCCAAATAGTATCTATTTAGAAGACATTTTAATCTTGATTTGTTTGTATATTTTGTGCTAGGTTGGAAACAACAATCAGGTGTATTCACCGGTAAATTATAATTATTTCTCTACATCGAGGTATTTACATATTCACTGTTAATTATTCAAATAGTTTGCAGTTTACTTAAAGTGTGTTTGAGTCTTTGAGATTCTCAGAAAATTAGATTCCTGGAAAACTGAAACTCAGTAGATCATTAATGTTTGGTAAAATGACTATTTTGTGAATTTTTGAACAATTAGACAGTAAAGCATACTCCTTGAAAATAAAATAGTCTATCATTTGTTGGAACTTGGAAGGCATCAATGGAATATATATGGAAGAGAATTGACGAGTTTGTCTTGGGGTGGTAGTGATGATTTGATGAATTTGGAATGTGGGTTTTATTAGATTTTTTCTTTCTTTCAAGAATCTCATTTTTTGATGTTGGTTTTCCATTTTATAAATTAAAGTGCCACCATCATTATCAATTCACTCCATCCCTCAGATATCCTTACGTTCAGTTTATTTTGATGCAGCAGTGTGTACGCTACAGGACCGACTGTACTAGTCAATGGAATATCAGCTAGTGGAGGGGGTGATTTCTCTTTATCACCAACTGTGTCTGTCAATGCAACATCAAGTAATGGTTTGGTTCAGTCCTCTTCACCAACTCCTCCATCTTATATAGCTCCCTCCAAATCAGGCAGCGATTATGATTTCTCATCGTTAACCCAAGGGTTTTTCACAAAACAGTAAGTGGTCATCCTTCCACAATCACAGGAGTTATGATAATCATAATTACATATTTTCCTTAAAATATAGCAATTGCATATCTTCGGTACCTGGTTGTAAATTTTTTACTCTCTCTTAATTGCTTGGATGCCTTTATTTGTACAAGTAGGTTTTATTGGAGTATTGAACAATACTTGGTTAAAATCCTTCTTGAATACGATTCGTGAGTGTATAAAGATATTGGATGTGAAATCTTTCTTGTTACCTGTGCTGTGCTTAATTTTTTTGAATATTGGAGTATTCTTCTAACTTCTTACCTTTGCTTAATCAAATGCGTTTGTCACTTTGTTGTGATCTGTTTTTTTTTTAATAATGGAAGATATAATTCTACATGATATACAAATATTTACCTTTGAGACTAGCTCAATTGAAAATAGTCACCATTAAGATTTATGAGAGTTTAAGATTTAAGTCTCGTTTGTATTACATTTTACATCTTGTAGAAAGATGCATTTAATTAAAATACATCATTGATTATATTGTGATAAAATTTTGATTAAAACACTTTTTATTTTTTGATTAAACGAAATGTACATTTTTACAAATACGAAGATCAATAATATATCAAAATCACATAATAAATATATCCTCGATTGAAAATTAATTGAAAATTATGTCCATAACAAAAATAGAATCCTAAACCAGTTATTAATAGTTAATCAATAACCAGTTTAGTTAACTCTTTAAGAAAACCCAGAAAAGTCTTCAAAATGGTTGTTGAGAACTTAAGGTTGGATGGTAGCAAAAAAATCACACCAACTACGTAACAACGACAATAAAACAAACACGTGTGTTTTCTGTTTTGTAAATCTGAAGAACATCCAGCCGTCCATCGGAAATCGGGATCTGACGCCTTCCATTTTGAAAGTAGTAGGTTGGAGTTTTCGTTATTTTAAGCCGCGAGTTCAGAATAATTATCGTTGTCCTACCAACCCATCCACCCGCGCTGGCTTTACCAACCCACCCACCCACTATATATATCAGATATACACACCTTAATCTGAATGGGTAGGTAGAAGTCGTTTTATTCTCGTCAATAATTCTCATCTCGCCTTGGAACGACGACGACAGTATAGTTATCCGAGTTGCTACAGTCCGGGAAGAGCCAGACGTCGGTTCCTTTTTTTCCTTCATCAATTCTAAACCCTAAACTGGTAATCTCTAATTCCCTCCTCATTTTTCTAGATTCAGTAGTTTGCAGTTTTTTAATTGAATAAGATTTCATTTCAGAACTTAAAAAATTATATAATAGTGTATCCATAATTTTTTTCTTTCTAAACAATCTCTTGAATGATTTAAACCTTATTTTCAAATTCCATAAATCTTAAATCCCTAAATGTTATTTCCAATTCCCAAACACCCTTCGATTCCAGCCTTCCTCCCATAGATTCCAGCTTCCCCCCATTTCTCTTACTTGATTCCTTTCTCTCCTCCTCAACGTGTTCATCGCCGGGCAACTACCATCGATCAAGATCATTCCGAGCAGCTGGGCATCAGATTTCCTGACTTCTTCACCCGGTTATCTTCATTCCATATTTTTTGTTATTGGTTTTTATTTCTTTATTCTATTTCCAGAATTTTATTACTCCTATTATCATTCCATCTTTTTATGTTCCAGATTTCATATTTCCATGGATGTTTTATTAAATATAAATTCGAACTCGAGCCCAGGGGCTCACGAGCTTTGAGCTTGATGAAATCATTATCAACCTAAGCTCTATCTCATTAAACACCCTAATTTTGAAGACAATAGGTTGGAATTTTTGTTATTTTGTGTCGCGAGTTCAAAATAATTATCGTTGTTTTAGTCGAGTTCGAGTTCTTTTTCGAGCTTATCGAGTTTGAGTTTCAAAATACCTTATCGAGTTTGAGCAATTCTTGCAAAACTCAACTTGGCTCGACTCGTTTGCATCCCTAGTTGATACAGTCCGGGGAGAGACAATCGTCAATTCCTTTTTTTCTTCATCAATCCTAAACCCTAAGGCGGTAACTTCTATTCTGGTTTTCAATGGATAAATTAAAGATTAAGGGACGGATTCAATGGAAATATGAGAAATAACCTGTTTTTCAAGGCACTTTGGTCAGAATTGATAATTGAGTAACATTGTGATGACATGTGTCAGACAGTTCTTCAATGGTAATCCTCTATTGAAATCTACTAATCACTCCTTTATAACCTTAATCCCTAAGAAACCCACAACAACTGAACTATCTGACTTTAGGCCGATAGCTTGCGTTAACTTGATACACAAGTTACTAACTAAAATCCTGGTAGATAGAATTGATGCAAAATTCCCCTTCCATGCAACATTGTGATGACATGTTGGAAGTTAATAGATCCAATCGAATAAACCTTAGCTAGGTGGAAAGGGAGATGCCTCTCCTACGCTGATAGAACTTAATTAGTCAACTGGATATTATTTTGAAAATTCCAATATTGGGCTAATGGAACAACTTTACCATGTACAATTTTAAAAAAGATCTAGAGTCTGGCATATAACTTTATATGGGATGGAAGGAGATGCAGTAGTTGAGCAAAGATGGCTCTCCCAAAGAAGGAAGGTGGGATTGGGATTAGGGATTTTTTTTCAACTAATGCAACAACACTGGTGAAAAGAGTGGAAAAAATATGGAGTCCAAACACCTCTATTCTAGTTGATTGGGTCAAAGTTAAATATATAAAAGGTAGAGGACTAGTGGAAATTGAGATTAGACTCACCCTAGATTCCCATATGTGGAAAACTATCATAGCCAACAGAGAGTTAATAGATAAGTGCATCAACTGTCTGAGCCACTATAGGATACTTCAAATGGCTCCCTCCAAATACTCTAAAACACTAAGACCCAAGGGTATCGTACAAGATTTGTACTCTGGCACATGGTCCAAAATGCCCTCTAAATTCTCCATGTTTTTATGGATAATTAAAGTTAAAAGCCTTAACACCCTCACCAGGCTCCAGAGTTGGGGGATCCAACTACAAACTACCTGACCCCTATGTGAGTTGGAGGAGGAGACAATGCAACATCTTTACTTTAACTGCCAATACTCCAGGCACCTCCTACTAGATTCCATTAGTTGTCTCAACAATGCTATATGGGCACTCAGGTGTCAAAACTCAGAACCCCCCTCTCCATTAATAGACATTAGGATAGGGGATATTATTGAAGCAATTCAAAAACTCACTCTCAAAGCTAGCTGTTGGGGCCTACATTGGTTGTTGTTAGCCTCACTCTCCTAGCACATATGGTGTGAAAGGAACATGAGATTAAAACAACATACCCTGAGGCCTCCAGAAATTGTAAATAAAAAAATCATTAGGAATGTGAGCATCGCTTATAGTGCCACAACCTATAAGAAGCTCAATCTTACTCGGATTGAAATTCAAGCCATAAATCTATGGGAGTCCAACCTCTTGAGGCACTAGTTCCTAGGTAGTTAGTCATGGTCATAACTATATAAGAGAGCGACAATGCTTTTACTTATGTATTTGTATCTTATGTATCTGCATTTCCCTACATATGTAATTTAGAAAACGACGATACTAATTTATAGCTATTTTAACGTTGAAATTTGGATAATGATTCACTACTAATGATAATAGGGATTTGTTTATGGTCTTAAATGATTTTTTTCCCTCTTTTTTAAAATTTGTTTCAGAAAGATTGTGAAATGGCATCTGTGGGAATGCCACACGTGCAGTTCGTGCGATGTTCTTCTGGTGAAGGGAGGGAAGAGAAGAGGATGTTGGGTAATTCCACTGGGAGAATTGGATTTGAAAAGAAGGTGGGAAGTTCCTCTAGTTATTTTGGAAGGGGGAGGATAGGATTTGTGTCTTCACCAATAGAGCACGCAGTTGTTATGGCAGCAACTACAGTTCAGAATCCAGCAGAAGTAGAGGAAATCGTATTGCAACCAATCAAGGATATTTCTGGAACTGTCAGTCTCCCAGGGTCCAAGTCACTGTCCAATCGGATTCTTCTCCTCGCCGCTCTTGCTGAGGTAATTTCTCTTTCTTTATGTTTAGAATCCCTTGCGTAGGCATCCGTCCCTATTTGAAGGATCCGCTGAACAAGTTTTTTCAGGTTATTTTGCACACAAACTTAACTAAAATATTATATTTGCAGTTATTTTATGTCAAGAAATTACTTACAATTCATTTATACATGATATAGATGATTAGACTTTAAGGCATACAAATTAATGAAAATATTGTTAAAAGTTTCGTGTGTTTTTGCAAAGAGTAAAGTTTTTCATTGAGATTACAAATTGGAAAATAAAATAAAATGAAGTGGGGTTGATAGAGTGGTTTCCCATTTCATCGACATTCTCTTGTGTGGCATGTACTCTTGTTCATTATTTAGAGAGTCCCAAGACTCTTCAAAGAAGTCCCTAACTCCCTAATGCCTTGTCTCTAATAAGGCAAAAAATTCAAGGCATTTTCCCTAATCTCAAGTTGAGTTAAGTTGGGTTTCTGGGGAATTTAGTTCCCTCACATTCTAACACAGGAAAGCTCATGGAGGGGGGGGCTTCCCCGTGGGATATATTTGAGGGACTAAACTAGGCTGGGTGTGGTGGATCCCACACCTACTGGCTTTTTAATTGCTGCTGCTGTCTTTTCCTGAGGGATGTTTTGGATCTGGATTTTTGTGCCCTGGATATGACTAAGGATCTAGCCCAAAATGGGTTGTTGATGGTTCTTAGTGAGGCTGGTGGCAAGGGTTTTCTGACCCTTGGATGTTTTTCTTTTTCCTTATTTCCTTTTTGTTTCCTAGTGTATTTCTTTGTAGATTCCTTGTGCACTTTTTGGGTATCGGGTAAAATCTGATCAGTAGGTATGTGATTAGACAGGGAGCTTTTGTGGGTTGGTTTAGATTTTCTCATGATGGGATTGTGATTTGTGGAGGTTCTCTGTTCTGAGTGAATGTGTTTTGGGTCCGTGAAGGTGGGGGAGGAGGCTGAATTGTGTGGGATCTGTGGTTCTGAGTGCTGGTGTGTATTGTGGGCTTGAAGTGTCAGTTAATTCAGTTATTTGGTGGGTCTGTGTATTGACCTGGTGAGGTTCGGTCAATGTGGTTGAGTGGGGTGTGTTTAGCTCAAGCAATATTGTTCACATTCTTAGAGTCTTTTTTTTTTGAAGCAATTAAATTTCATTAAAAAATAAGGCAATTGCCCAGTTTACAAAAATAGAGTATAGAAATAAAACAGAAGTAAAAAGAAATGAGCAAGAAGCTCATTGACTCTCTCCCATTAGCTATGTAATCTAGTTATATAGTAACTAGATACGCTGCCTTAGGAGGTTGGTCTCCCATGCTTCCATTATTCTTAGAGTCTTTGTTTTATGTGTTTTGATAACATTTAATTTACAAACAAAATATTTCTCATTATATTTCTAGTTTATCCTGAGATGGCTATGATATAAATTTCTCCTATATCTTCCGTTAGCATTTACATGGATGTTGGTCAATACCTTTCTGCAGGGAACTACTGTTTTGGACAACCTTTTAAACAGTGATGACGTCCAGTATATGCTTGCTGCACTAAAGACTCTTGGCTTAAGTGTAGAAGATGACAGTAACATTAAAAGAGCAATAGTAGAGGGTTGTGGAGGTGTGTTTCCTGTTGGAAAAGATCCAAATGAAGTCAGTCTTTTTCTAGGCAATGCAGGCACTGCAATGCGTCCGTTGACTGCCGCAGTTACTGCAGCTGGTGGAAACTCAAGGTTAATTTAAAAATCTTATTTTTTATTTTACGATGTTAATGTTTTCTCAATGATCTGTAAATTATTTCTGTCTACAGATACATTCTTGATGGGGTTCCCAGAATGAGGGAGAGACCTATAGGAGATTTAGTTATTGGTCTAAAGCAGCTTGGTGCAGATGTGGACTGCATGTTGGGGACTGACTGTCCTCCTGTTCTCGTGAATGCAAATGGAGGTCTTCCTGGTGGAAAGGTGAGTCTCTTTCTTAAGTTGCTGATTCAATTTTATCCAAATATTTGCTATTTTTTAGTTCTATAGGTATAGTGGAATAGTTATTGAATTTAATGCATTTAACTTCTGTCTTTCCAGGTGAAACTTTCAGGATCCATCAGCAGCCAGTATCTGACTGCATTGCTTATGGCATCTCCTTTAGCTCTAGGAGATGTTGAAATTGAGATCATTGATAAACTGATCTCAGTTCCATATGTTGAGATGACACTGAAACTCATGGAAAGGTTTGGTGTTTCTGTAGATCACAGTGATGATTGGGATCGATTCTTCATCAAGGGAGGGCAAAAATACAGGTATCATTCCTTTCCTAAAATATTTGTGCAAAATCCCACATTTCTGAAATTTAGATAATGGTAATTGGTTAATGGGGTTTGTTATATGAAAATGTCACAGATCCCCTGGAAATGCTTATGTTGAGGGTGATGCGTCAACTGCTAGCTACTTCCTTGCAGGTGCTGCGATTACAGGTGGCACTATCACTGTAGAGGGTTGTGGCACTACTAGTTTGCAGGTGATGTAAATTCATTTTTAAAATTGTCTAATGCTTTTGTTATCTTTTCCCTTTTTTGGAATTCTGATCTGACTGCATCATATTGGTTATCAACACAGGGGGATGTAAAGTTTGCTGAGGTTCTTGAGAAAATGGGTGCAAAAGTTACTTGGACTGATAACACCGTCACTGTAACCGGTCCTCCTCGTGGTTCTAGTGGGAAACACTTAAAGCCAGTTGATGTCAATATGAACAAGATGCCTGACGTAGCCATGACCCTTGCTGTAGTTGCACTCTATGCTGATGGCCCGACAACGATAAGAGATGGTGAATACTGAAATACTGCTAAGCAATTAAATTACTTTTTTTAAAGATTCCTGATTTTAAGTTTCCATTATCTTTAGTGGCTTCATGGAGAGTGAAGGAGACAGAACGAATGATAGCCATCTGCACTGAACTTCGAAAGGTCGGGCTTGATGATTTTTATTGTTTATAATCATGTTTGTTTTATTCTTCATTTCTTTGAAACTGAGTGTTGTTTTATTTATCGCAGCTGGGAGCAACAGTCGAGGAAGGATCGGATTATTGTGTGATTACTCCCCCTGAGAAACTAAATGTGACAGAAATCGATACATACGATGACCATCGAATGGCCATGGCATTCTCTCTAGCTGCCTGTGCAAATGTTCCTGTTACAATTAAGGATCCTGGCTGCACACGCAAGACATTTCCAGATTATTTTGAAGTCTTAGAGAAGTATGCTAAGCACTGAAGAAGCCAGATATTTCCTATGTATAATATTTTTAGAGTGGTAGTTGTTAGCCCTCCTCCAAGACAGCTCTGCTAGCTCTATTTATGAACCGTGCAAAAGTTGTATATTTTTAAATTCAGAATTCCCAAATTCATCCTAAAAGATTCTTCGTATCTCTCTCCTTTTCTTGTTTCTCTATTTTCTATTTTGAAAATAACTTGGCATCGAAGAAAGAAAATTAAATTGTTTAAAGACCTAATATAATAAATAAATAGGTAAAATTTAGTGTTAAAAATACTTGTATACAAATTTTAATGTTTTGGTTGAATTTTTACAAATTATGGACAATCAGAAATTTTAATAGTTAATGTAACTAAGATTAAAGTTACTTGAGTTAATCCCTGTTACTCCTTATTTTATTTTATCCCTCACAAAATGACAATCCACCTTAATGTGTTTAGTCGTCTCATTAAAGATTGGATTTGTCACAAAAAAAAGATTTGTCTTAAGTTCTGTAGTTATGTTAAATTCTTTTAGTAAATTCTGTGTAAAAAATACCTGACTTGGCATGGGGCATTTGTTATATTGCTTGCCATGTACTCTGCCAGAAGATCTAAAGATAACTTGTTGTTTCTTAGACTTTTAACATAGAACCCTGAAATTGATTTTCTTGTTGCATGGCATGATGTCCAATCAACATCACAGAATACTATTATTTTGAGCTCATTCTATAACTTGTAAAATAATCCCTTGTCCATTCAGACTAAAGATGGTTTAGCCCTCTTCAAACCAAAATCCTTAATAAGATCTAATGCATACTTTTTTTTGATTTATACGAATTCCTCCTAATATATAAGTCGGTTCTAATTGTATCTCAGATTCCCTAAATGCTTTATAGTAAATTTTGTGTTCAAAATTATCTTTAGGTTAGTTATTGCATTTTTATCATTTCTTGAAATAATCATGTCATCTACATACACTAATATAAGATCGATCAAATTCACTCTCTTTTTAAAGAAAATAATGAATTGTCAACCTTAGATTGAGTGAACCAAATTCTGATTAATGTATTTTGCAATTTTGCAAACCAGTTGCGGGATATTTGTTTTAGGGCATAGAAAGATTTACAAACCCTTGCATCCCCGTCAGGAGGTTTCATGTAAATTTCTTGTTCTAAATCCCCATACAAGAATACATTATGTACATCCATTTGATAGATTTTTCATTTTTTAGTTAATGCAATGGCAATCAGTGCTTTAACTGATATAAGTTTGACCACTGTACAAAGGTATCATTAAAATCAATCCTTTGTTAGATGGTAATGACATTATGGACCATGTTTTATTTTTCTTTAGATAAAATGAAGTGGGTGCCCTTTAGAACATCATATTTATTTCTTACTGATAATTTTTCGCTTAATTATATCATTAGGATATCGTATTCCCTTAATTGTTCTTAATGAGAATTTATTTTCTCTTTTGTCGTCACTTGTCATTGGAAACCTTAATTGTTATGGTGACAAATTAAGTTAATCTACCTATGTAAAATAAATATTATTTTTAACCATTATATTCTTAATATCTTGTTAGAATTTAGTGTTATATTTTGTTTGTTTGTTTAGTGTTATTAGATCCTCAGATAACGTAGTTTTGAATTTCAAAAATGGGCCTAAATCAGCCCATTTGAAGCAACCAATGGACCTTTAAAAACTTGAATTAGCTTTTGTCCTTCTCGCAAAATCACCATCTTACCAAACCCTAACTCGACGGCTGTTGATCTTTGAAACCCTAGCATCTCTTCTCACAATCTGAAATACGAACCATGGCTCGGATACTTTCGCAAGAAGAACAGGATGTACAGATGATGCTTTCAGCCGAAGTGCATTTAGGCACTAAGAACTGCAATTTCCAGATGGAGCGTTATGTCTACAAAAGACGCACGGATGGTTTGTTTGTTATTTTTTTCGTGTTTTGATTAGCTTTTCCTTCCATTTTTTCATATCTGTATTGTTTCTTCTATTGCTTGGATTCGTCTTTGCGGATTTTTTTTTGCCTTGCTATTTGATTGCTGTTTTCGATTCGAATTGATTCAATTTTCGTTGTAACACGAATCGACCGAACAGATACTTTTACCGGACCATACTTGATTTTACTCTACCTGACGACAATGCTTAGCATGACTGTTAAATCATGTTTCTGGGATTTCATATTGTCAAAATTATATCTTTTTTAACCCTACCAAATACCAATAATAACCGATCTTAATATTTGATTACATTACTTATATTTTTCAAAACGGTTAAATCTCCAAGCAGAAACGTAAATAATATTGTTTTTATTTACCACTAGGTATCTATATCATTAATCTTGGGAAGACTTATGAGAAGCTCCGTCTGGCAGCTAGAGCTATAGTTGCCATTGAGAATCCTCAGGACATTATTGTTCAGTCGGCCAGACCATATGGTCAGAGAGCTGTATTGAAGTTTGCCCAATACATTGGTGCACACCCTATTGCTGGAAGACACACACCCGGTACATTCACCAATCAACTCCAAACTTCATTCAGCGAACCTCGTCTTCTCATCCTTACTGATCCAAGAACAGATCACCAGGTAAATTTCTACTTTTCTTGTATTATATTTATGGAATATATCTGAATAAATGCTCTTTTATTATGTAGCCCATCAAAGAAGGTGCCCTCGGAAATATCCCCACCATTGCTTTCTGTGACACTGACTCGCCCATGAGGTATGTGGACATCGGCATTCCTGCAAACAACAAGGGCAAACACAGCATTGGGTGTTTGTTCTGGCTCTTGGCAAGGATGGTTCTTCAGATGCGTGGGGCTATTCTCCCTGGTCGTAAATGGGAAGTAATGGTGCGTATTGTAATGCAACCAAATAAATTTTAATCTTTTATATTTTTTTTATATAACCCTATTATTAACTAATCCTATGATTTTTTTGAAAAATTATTTAGGTTGACTTGTTCTTCTACAGAGATCCTGAGGAGGCCAAGAAGCAAGAAGAAGAGGAGGCCCAACCTCCCCAACAAGATTACAGTGCTATTCTTCCTTCTGACCAATGGGGTGGTCAGGATTCATTCATGCCTGAAGCCACCACAGTTGTTCCAGCTGTTGGAGGAGCTGAATGGATTCAAAATGCTCCAGTTGGTTAGTCGTCTTCAATATACTGATCCCAAACCATTCTTGCCTTGTTTCTCTTGTGTTATTCATAAAAAATAATTTCTGATTGCCACAGCTGAAGGTGGATGGGATGCAGCTCAACCACCAGAAATCATCCCTCCTGGAGCTATTGCAGACTCAATCCCACAGCAGACCCAGACTACTTGGGAATAATTTAATATGCCCCAGAATGAAAAACAGATCTTTGTTTGTTCATCTTTTTAAATTATTATCTGTTTTTTTGTATGAATTTTTGCTGAGAGTTTTGTTAGTGTTTTATTACTGACTTTGTCGTTTAACACTAAACAGGAATCTAATTAATTAATATTATTTTGTTAAAAAGTCTTTTCAGTATTCATTAATTTCTTCTGTTCTACTATACCTTGTTGCAGCGTAGGGTACACTAACATGATAATTGAGAAGCAATGGTAAATGGTACTAGACCTAGTGACCTATCTATTCTCTCACGATAATTTAAGTACTTACAAAATTGATGATTTTTTTTCCATTTCATTCTCTAAAATAAGGTGGAACAAGACGAGGTTAAAAATTTCATTTGAAGATGGAATAAGATCCTTTAATGAATCTCTCTTCAAAGATTTTGAAAGTTGATTAATCTCTTGTAGACTTAGATAAGAAAATGTTTGAGAATACTTGAAACATTGAGAGTGATATCGACCCTGCGATAGAGAAGCCTTAAATAGCCTCACAAGTCAAGAACCTTATAACTTATAAGATAAGGGTTGAATAATAATAATATAGAACAATGGATTTAAATTAAATTTAAGCCATTAAAATCAAATGAGAGAAATAAAATCATTTACAACTTATCTTGTAGAAATTAGATTTTGAGAATATTGCCGGAATGAAGGGAACTCAGCTGGGGAAGAGGAAGAAATTCAGTCGAGGTTGCGGTCGATGGAAAAGCGAATTGCCAACGTGCCGATCCGCCTCCATAACAGATTCCAAGCACTGCAGAGGGGGCCATTGAGGCAGGGAGGCCGCACCTCCGGCGCCAAAAGTCTCTAATTGGAGGCCAGTAGAGCATCGCACCTCTCAAGCGATGACTCTACTAGTGTGGAATG
Organism: Zostera marina; assembly: GCA_001185155.1. Taxonomy (NCBI): domain Eukaryota; kingdom Viridiplantae; phylum Streptophyta; class Magnoliopsida; order Alismatales; family Zosteraceae; genus Zostera; species Zostera marina. Next base: position 511,589 of record LFYR01001913.1, read on the forward strand.
CGAGGGGGCTATGCTCGGCGGAGAGGCAACGGGAGCTCAAAGAAATCTGCAACACCAATTCGATTGAAATCTTCGGAGCCCTGGAAACGAAAACTAAAATGGAAAAATCTAAGGATGCCGTCGGAGTAATGGGCGCGGAATGGACAATCATTAGGAACGTTGAGGGAAATGAGCGTGATTCTATCTGGCTAGGATAGAAGCAGGAGCAATGGAGTGCCACGGTACTCAAATTACACGAGCAGTACATACACGCAAGAATGCTAAATTCAGGAAGATATTCGTTCGATATTACAGTGGTGTATAGAGAAGGATCAGTGGTGAAGCGTCATCCACTCTGGAGCGGAATTACCGCAGCACGATCAACATCAGATACAAAGGACTGGATATTAATTGGGGATTTCAATGAAATCCGCCATCCGGAAGAGAGGGAAGGGAGGGGCAGCTTCGACAGAGCAGGAGCCGACGAGTTTGAAGCGGCGATCAGCGGGTTCACCGAACTCGATACAATTGGAGGCAAATTCACCTGGTCCAATGGCGTAGGATCTCAACACACAAGATCGCGGCTCGATAGGGCTCTAGGCAACCGGCGATGGATAGCGCGCTGGACCCAAACGCGGCCTAAGCTAATCTTAATTAGGGACAACCAGTGACCATGCGGGCTTGCATATCCAACTGGCAAGGCTTGAGAAAGGGTTGACACCATTTAAGTTTTATAACATTTGGGTAAGGGACGAGGAATTCAACATTGCTTCAGGAAAGCATGGTCATTGCAGTCAGGAATTCATCTCTTTAAGCTTCATCAGAAAATAAAGGCAGTCAGGAGCCCGGGGAAAGAATGGGCGGGCAAGAAACGACTCGCAGCTAAATCAACAATAAAAATAGCATCACAACTGCAAACCATAGCCTCCGAGCTGCAATTGGATCCCCATAATATAGCGTGCCAATGCAGCTTCAATGAATTGAAAGCCAAGTTGATTGAATTGCAGTGTAGAGAGCTAATGGATATCCAGCAGAGGGTGCACATCAACTGGATCACGAAGGGTGACCAGGGCACAAATTTTTTCGCTCAGGCAATCAGAGCTCGCCAAGCGAAGAACTCCATCATGAGTACTCTGGACTGCAATGGGAGGCAGACCAATTCGTTAGTTGAGATGAAGGCCAGAGCAGTAGATATTTCTCCAATCTGCACTCCGCGACGCCGCGACAGACTCCAATACCAAACTTAAATCTGACATTTGAAAAGGTGCTGAGTGATGAAGACAGTGCGAGGTTGCAAACTTTCCCGTCCAGTGAAGAAATGTGGGAAACCATCAACAACATGCCGAAGGGCAAAGCGCCGGGTATGGACAGCTTTACTGCAGAAATAATCATACACCATTGGAATGTGGTTAAGAGAGACGGCGATCATTCACTTCTTCAAAACCAAGAGAATGCTCAGACCTCTTAACCTTGCGATACTGACATTAATTCCAAAGAAGCGTGCGCCGAAGAGATTGCAAGATTATCGCCCAATATCGTGCTTGGGGGTTGTCTATAAAATCTTCGCTAAGATCTACCTACGCGTAGGCCTGTAAATAAATATTCGAAATTCGAATTGGGTTTCGAATTCGTTTAACACTAAACGGATTCGGATAAACGAATTCGAATTCGGATATCAATTTTGATATCCGGATTTAAACGAACCGAATTCGGATATCAAGGTATCTGGTTCGTTTAAAATCCGGTTCGTTTAAATTAAATATTTATATTATTATAAAATATAAATTTACATATATAACCTTTAAATGTTATAATTTATAAATTTATATATAACCTATTTATAAAATTTTAAAAATATTTTTTAAGTTTTATTTTTTAATTACAGTATATATTTGTTATTATTTTTTAATTTTATAAATATTTTTTTTAATAAATTTTTTTAATAAATTTTTTTATAAATTTTTTAATAAATTTTTTTATATAAATATTATTCGAATCCGAATATGCGGATTCGAATTCGGTTAAACCGAATTCAAAGTAAACGAAACTAATTCGAATATCCGGATATTAAACGAATTCGAATTCGGATATGATGGTATTCGGTTCGAATTCGGTTCGTTTACAGGCCTAGCTACGCGTCTATCGGCAGTGCTACCGGTGCTCATCAACGCCAACCAGACGTCTTTTATTAAGGGTTGACGGATAAGTGATGCAATTGGGTTGGCCCAGGAGTTCACCCAAGCATATAATCGCAAGAGTACCTCGAGGAGAGCCTTTATCATGCTCGACATTGCGAAGGCATTCGATACAGTGCGCTGGGATGTGATTGAAGTGGTGATGGAGCTAATAGGGATCGACCCATCATTTAGGCAGATGATCATGTCGTGCGTGACGACGGCCTTTGTCTCAGTGTTGGTCGAGGGGTCGCCAATTGAAATAATTAGACCAAGGAGGGGGCTCAGATAGGGAGACCCCCCTCTCCCCCTGCTATTTGGAGTACCTCTCCAGGCTGCTAAAGCAGGTAGTGAATTCCAAGCACCTCGAGCTATACATATCGGGCGGGATAGCTGTCGAGAGCCACTTAATATTTGCAGATGATGTAGCAATCTTCTGCAGAGCGTCGACCAAATCATTCAAGACCCTCAAGGGTGTGCTGGAAGAATTCGAGTCATTCTCAGGGCTGAAGATCAATGCCGAGAAGAGCCACGTTGTCTGTTCAAAGAGGGTGGAAGACAGAGCACAGCTTGCGGCGATCCTGGGATTTCAGTTGGGTGAGCTACCAATCAAATACTTAGGAACACCACTAAATGGGAAGTTGATCGGACTCATAAACTGTGACGGGTTGCTGGCTGAGCTAAAGAGCATCGTCACAAGATGGAGCAGCAAAAAGCTCTCATACATGGGCATAATCCAATTGGTCGATTGGATCTTTCAAGGTAAATTCGGTTACCTTGTCCAAAGCAATATCATCCCGCAATCAGCCCTCCAAGCGATCCAATCAGTGACATACCATTTCATTTGGGGAGCTCAAAAGGAAGTGGCGTGGAAGAATATGATTAAGCCAAGAGAGCAAGGAGGGATTGGAATACGGGACTATAAACTAACCCAAGTTGCGGCGACAGTCGACAGAGCTTGTCGAATGTGGGAGAACAATGGAATATGGAGCGACTGGATGTGTCGCAGGTGGGCGGCCCACGAACCAAATCGCGCAAAAACAGGGGGACTCATCCAACTGGAGGGCGTTACTCCGACAGAAGGAGCATATCGGCAAGTGTGTGAACCTCAGACCGCTCTACTCAAAATCGTGGCTGGGAAAGGGCAACGGAAACTTAATAAGAAACGTTGTAGCTACATTACGATAAGAAGATCCGAAGGACGGACTTGCAAAAGGAATCTGGGCCACCAAGGTTGCTCTCAACCTTTGGAGAATTAGGTGGAAGAACCTCCCAACAAAAGACAGATTGATTGAGAGAGGCATGGGAATTGCGAGCTGTGTAGTCGAGAGCAGGAATCAATAGACCATCTCTTCGCTAGATGTAAATTCACGTAGTGGGTGCTCAAGGAGGCTATGGGAGCGGCAGGGAACTTGGTTAAGCTAGGAAACGCAAGAAATTTTGAGGAAGCAACGACCGAACTTAACAAGGTGTCGCCTGGATCGCCAGCGTGGGGCTTCCAATGGAATGTGTATGGTGTGGTCATGTTTCTCATTTGGAAACAGAGGAATCAAAGAAGGATGCAAACAAAGAAGGACACAAGGCAAATGGTGTTGCGAAAGAGCATTGAAATGGCCGACATCGGGTTCTACAAGGAGAGATATAAATGGAGGTGCAGGACGGCAAGCGAAAGGCAGGCATTGCACCAATGGGATGCCTTGCTTATGCTCATCCATGAAGGATGAAGGAAGTTAGCCAAGGCTAACTGACAGGCGGAGGAAGAAGGAAGGTGGGTTAATTAGCTCAAAAATTCTCAATACGGATGGAATTCAAACCACCTCTAGGGTTCTATTAGAAGAAAATAATGTTAGATACTTTAAAACTTTGTTCAGTAATTCAACCACCCAACGGCCGACGGTTCCTGTCATTTTTCCTAGAGTGGTTTCTGAAACTATGAATAGGTGGCTGCTTCAGGCTCCGTTAGAGGAAGAGGTAAGGGCCGCACTGTTCTCCTTTAATTCGGGGAAATCTCCTGGGCCGGATGGTTTCACCTCGGAATTTTTCAAAAAAAATTGGGGAGATCTTAAAGGCCTAGTGATGGAGTGTGTAAGGCAATTCTTCAAAGGCAAACCTTTGTTGAAGTCTGCTAACCATACTTTTATCACGCTTGTGCCCAAAACAAACACGGCCTCAGATATGTCGGATTTCAGACCGATATCATGTGTCAATTTGATCTACAAGCTAATGACAAAAATATTAGCAGATAGGATCAGTAAGGTCTCTAGTGAACTCATCTCTCCAAACCAAGCAACTTTTATTCAAGGGAGGCTCATCTCGGATAATACCATTCTAGCGGATGAAATGGTACATGACTTTGGAAGAAAGAGAACTCCCAAGAGATGTTGCTTGAGTATAGATCTTAAGAAAACTTTTGACACAGTCAGTTGGGAGGCTATAATTCTCACCCTTGAAGCGTATGAATTTTCTCCTATGTTCTGCAAAATGATTTGGAATTGCATATCTTCTGCATCTTTTTCGGTGCTGGTGGAAGGGACTCCAACGCCTCCCTTCAAAAGCCAGAGGGGGATTAAACAGGGTGATCCTCTATCTCCTATTCTATTTGATAGGTTATGGATGTGCTAAGTAGATTGATACATGGTGGAGTAAAGAACAAAAGAATAGACACTTATCAGGTGAATGGTGCTACTTCTGTATCTCACCTCATGTATGCGGATGATATCCTCATATTTTCAAAGGCAAATCCGAAATCGCTTAATATAATTAAAGCAGTGCTTGAGAAATTCTCATTGTTCTCGGGATTGGAAGTAAATGCGAGCAAGAGCTCCTCCACCTTCTCAAAAGTATGTGCAGAAGATCAAGCTTTACATAATATTTTAGGATATACTGTTAAAAGTCTACCTATAACATATTTAGGGTTACCAATCACGGGAAAGAAAAAGTCATTTAGACAGTGCTGGAAGCTAATCCAGTCTATAGAGGCGCTCTTAGCAAGATCGAGTGAGAAATGTCTTTCCTATGGAGGGAGAATACAACTAGTTAACTGGATAATAGCTGGAAAGTATACTTATTGGGCGCAAGATATGGCTATACCTGACTCTGTGGCTAAGAAGGCGAGAAGGTTAGCTTATATATTTATATGGGATGGAAGGAAAGGGATCCCGTGGGCCCAAATGGTCCTTCCCAAGGTGGAAGGGGGTCTAGGGGTTAGAGACCTTTCCATTATCACTATTGCAACCAATATTAAAAGAGTTTCAAAGTAATGAGATAGGAGTGATTCTATTATGGTAAAATGGGTCCAAGATAGGTATATTAAAGAAAAGACGTTTAATGATATACAAATCAGACCTACTGTGGATTCGCATTTTTGGAAAGCTTTTGTTTCAGAAAAAAGCCTAGTGGATAAATGTTTAGATTGTAGGGCCAATAGTACGATTGTGTGGAAATATGATACTCCGATAAATAAATTAAAGGGAATAGTGGAAAGTATTAGAGATAAAAAGCATAAAGACATGTTAGCTGAGGGAATTTGGTCGAAGATGTCGACAAAATTCTCTATTCTCTTGTGGAGAGTAAAATGGGATCACCTAAATACGTTCAGAAAGTTAAGAAGTTGGAGAGTATAAGTACCTCCTGCTTGCTTGCTATGTAATCTGGAAGATGAAACTAGAAGTCATTTTTTTTCAACTGTTTTTATTCCAGATCTCTCTTAATTTCGTTGGCGGAACACCTAGATTTTGCTTTATGGAAAATAATGAATATTCCAGTTCCCACTCAATCCAGTCCACATATTAGATTGGGGGATCTGACGGAGGCAGCACAAAAGATTACGTGTCACTCTCCTCCTTGGGGGCTAATATGAAATGCTATTGGGTGCTTGTCGTGGCATATATGGACGGAAAGAAATAAAAGATATAGACAACACATTAGTAGGCCTCCTGAGGTAGTCCTTTAGGAGGTCATTAAAGACATCAGTCTCTCCTTTGATTTAATGTATTACAAGAAGAGCTGTTGTCACCCTTTAGAGACATCTATGATGGAAATATGGGAGACCAACCTCTTGATGCAGCGTATCTAGTTACTGTATAACCAGACTACATAGCTAATGAGAGTGAGCCAATGAGTTTTTTGCTCATTTCTTTTTACTTCTATTTTTTATTTCTATTTTCTATTTTTGTAAACTTGGTATTAACCTTATTATAATGAAATTTAATTGTTTCAAATTTTTTTTTATCTTTTATTAAATGTTATAAACTGCCAAAACTACTTTAAATAAAATGCAAAGTAATCTTCAACAAAAGAAAAAAAAAGATTTTGAGAATAATTGTCTTTAAAATTTAAATTAAAGAAAATATTGATGGCAAAAAAAAAATCTGATTAACGTTTGCAAATCGATAAAACACCCTTAAAGCAACTAATTATTTACATATCAAGCCCTCCGATAAATAATTATAAATAGAGGCGACACCACTCTGTTACTGGGTTACTTTTCCCATACTATTCGACCCGATCGCCCTCTATCTTTCCCAACCCTAAAACACTCCAAAACCCTAATCTTAAACGAGAGAAATGTCGCATTTTGGAAGATCCGGACCTCCCGATATCAAGGACACCTTCTCCCTCCTCGTTCTCAACATCAGCTTTCGTGAGTTGTTCTTCCGTTATTTTATGATTCGATCTATTATCGATACGGATTGTTTTGTTTTTATTTACTTATTTTCATCTGTTTATTTTTTAGGCACTTCTCCAGATGATCTTTACCCTCTGTTTGACAAGTACGGGAAGGTCGTTGACGTTTTCATCCCTAGGGACCGCAGGTGCGTGGAACCGGGATTTTTGCCATGACTTGTTCTGTAGGGTTGGAAAGGGGATACCGGATACGCGATGGTTTTAGTCGATTTGATGGGGTGTTCTTTGCAGGACTGGTGATTCTAGAGGTTTTGCTTTTGTTCGATACAAGTATGCAGACGAGGCTCAGAAGGCTGTGGATAAACTCGATGGCAAGTTGATTTTTTTTATAATAGTTATGGTTTTATTTGTTTGTTATAAATTTATTGTTTTTGCAAATTGGATAAAAACAAGGATGGGATGGAATTCATTAAAGGTAGTTCTTATTCCTATTAAGCTAATGCCACTGTCTAGTCACCTTAGTCTTCAACGCAATGCCATGGAAATGATATCCACCTTCTAAAAATGTTTGATACGTGCTTTCCAATCAGCTGCTTTTACAAAGTGCCAATCAAGGGCTACTATTACAATCCCAGATACATCAATATTTATTAGTCCTTACAGTCTACAAGTGGTAAATTAAGTTGAATGTTCAGCTGATTAAATAAGAATGAAATGCTTTCTTATGAATATTTTTTCTAAGATGTTTGTAATAACGTATGGAATCGTCCCCTTGATTTCATCATAGTTTTAGTAGATATAGGAATTTCAAATTTGTGTCGGACCAATGAGAAATGTAATTAATAATCTATATTTGCATTTTTTTAAATTTTAGTAAAATATGAAATACAAAACCCTCCTGAATTTTGGAGCTAGATCAAAGAAAAATTAATTGAATCAATATTTAAATAAATAAGTTTTTAACATGAGTAATTTTTATGTTTATTCAGTCAGTGTTCACCATGACACTGTAACTACTGTCAGGTTAGTTCTTTATAAATCCTCTAATTCCAAGGTTATTATTTTTTTGCATCAATTACTTAGTATATTTTGAATGAATACTGATATTTGTTATTAAGTAACATTTGGGAAAGAATGACCATGTTACCGTGTACAACAAGTTAGTGACAAATCAAAGTAAATGCATAAAGTTCATTGTTTTCTAAATATATAACATAGATATAAAATAAATAATTTTCAATACATGCAATTTTTTAGATTAGATACGAAAATTTGAAATATATTTTGGCATTTTATGCTGACCTGAAGCCCTGAATCCTTTACTACGGGTGTAATGTAATTTTTTTTGATCATATTCTTTAATTTTTCATTTACATTATAGTTGAAAATGATTGCATTATTTTTGTGCACTATAGTCTATTGCACTCTTTTTTCGATTGTAATTTTCAATTTCCTTTCTCATCTAATCACTGGATTTTTATCTTTCTATTTCTTTTATCATACACAGGTATAACTGTCGATGGTAGAGATATTATGGTCCAGTTTGCAAAATATGGGCCAAATGCTGAACCTGTGTAAGTACTGTTTTGGATTTCTTTTCTCCATCTGGAAATTCTTGCTCTTTTTTCAATATTTATAACTTAGCCAGTTACCTTATATTTTTAGATGACCATTTTTTATATCATATATTTTTTCTTCATTATGTAATAATTAATAGCCATTTTTGATGGCTTTAAATGGAATGCTTCGACCAATGATTTTCCTAATTTTTGTCATTCTCAATTATTCCAGGGTTTAATTATTTAGTTTATTCTTTTTCCTTTTTACAGTAAAAAGGGAAGAGTTACAGAGGTCTTTCCAAAGTCAAGGGGCAGATCAAGAAGTCGTAGTCCGAGGCCAAGGCATGTATTCATGTACCTTATAGTTTCAAAATAATTTAAGATTTGAATATGCTTTCTTCCATTATTGATGATATTTCAAGTTTTAACATTTGATTATTTTCCTCTTCCCTTTCAGTTTTTTTTTGTAAACATTAAATAGAAAAAAATATTCATATAAATAATTATAGATCTGGTGTTATTATTTATTCTGAAGGTACCAAGATGATTATAGAGGAAAAGATTACAGAAGGAGAAACTATAGTCCCAGTCATGGAAGATATGAGCGCAAATACCATCGTGATTCAGAGATGGAATATCGTCGTCGAAGCAGGAGTCGTAGTATGAGTCCTGACTACAATCGAGGTCGTGGAAAAGCTGTCTATGATAGCGATCGAAATCGATATAAAAGTCGTTCAGATGAAAGGTATGATTTGATTTATTGCCTGAATCTTTCAGGAATGTTGATTGGTGTATGATTTATTTATTTATTGCGAATAGTGCTTCACCTCGAAGACGCAATCCATCACCCAAAAGAAGCAGATCTCCGGATAGTAGTCCACATGGGAGAAGCCCACGCAGGCGAAGTCATGATGGACAATCTCTTCGTATTGATGGCCGTAGAAAGGCTATGCATGATAATGGCCGAAAACGATATAGGAGCCGTTCCTTTGAAAGGTTTAATTGATGTTGGGTTCATTCTTTTTGCTGTTTAGTGCTTATTGTATTATCTTTATTTTTACTTGACTTTCTTTGTTGTGAATAGTGGATCACCTGCAAAACGCAGCCCAACTCCTACAAGAAGCGAATCACCAAATAGCCCAAACAAGAGAAGCCCTCCTAGGCGAAGCCGTGATGATCATTCTCCTCACAATCGAAGCGGTGATAGGGTTTTGTATGACACTGATCGGAAGAGACATAAAAGCCGTTCCCATGAAAGGTTTGATTTATCATTGGTTTCCTAATTTCAGCTACTTATTATTTTTTATTGATTAGTACCTGACTTGCTTTGTTGTTGTGACTAGCAGTGCATCACCTGTAAGACGCAGCCCGACACCTAAAAGGAGCATATCCCCTGATAGTCCAAACAAGAGAAGTCCACCTAGACGAAGTCGGGACCGTGTGAGGGTTCCCAGAAACCCACTTGAAAGGTTTAATTTATTTCTGGGTTCATGTTTTCATCAGTTTTTTTAATGAATGCTTATCTGACATTTGATTTAATTTGTTCAATTCAGTGCATCTCCTCCAAGACGCAGCACACCATCTAAAAAAAGTCTTTCCCCGGATGATGTTAATGATAATAGCCCACATGGGAGAAGAAGTTCTCGCAGGTCTCATAGTGCATCTCCAATTGATCGCCGCATAATCTCACCTCGAATTAGTTAAAATCAGGTAAGTTGCTTCTTGGCCAGTCTTTTCGATTGATTAAGTTTAAGTAGGCAGCATCACCTATATCTTTCTTCATGACAGAGTTGCTGATGAGAGCCAGTCAAGTGAATGTTTGCACCATAACCTCTGCCGATCTCTCCATTGTCTGCTCTGCTGTTCTTATTTTTATTCATGCTTTTAAGGTGTAATGCATGTAATCCTCATGATAAATGAATTCTTTCCCATTTCATGGATTTTCAGGTGTTTTGGTACTTTATATACTCTTGTAGTCTTGCCAGTTGAATCTTTTTCGTCACCTCTTTTTTTATTGGTAATTTTATTACAATGACCAGTGTTGACTATTTTTTCAATCAGGAATATTTTATATCAAATGCTTGTATTCGCTGGGTGTATTATCACCACTTGCCATTTCCCTCATTCTTGATGCTCCTAAGTTACATCTAATGTTATTGATAGTTCTCTACATGCATTTTAAATTTGACCTCGTTGGTGATTGTTGATCAGATCTTAATTTTGTATTAAGTATTATCAAATGTTTACGAGGACATATTATCTGATGTTATTGACAGTCCTTGAGATACACTAAAAATAACTACGAAAGTTACCTCATTGGCATTTATCGTGCTTGTTTCGACGCTAAGGAGATACTGGACATTAGTAGGTTCAAAATTTCAAATAGTTTTAAATTTTTACGGAGATTGTGAAGATATGGCACTTTAGATTTTGATTTAGTTTATCATCCAATTTATATTTACCAAATTATTTGATCATTTCTAGTTGATTAACCAGAATTGATTAAATCCACAAACAATCAACCTCAAAATAAGCTCGGTTGTTTCTTCTTATAATAAAAAAGTGAATATATAAGTAACATTATTTCACCCAATTAAGTTTTTTATGGAGGCCGAGGTTGGATGGAGGCCGGGTGCAGGTGGGGGATATTATTTCATTTTCATCCAATTATGTTAATACAATTATTGGTATTCACGGGAAGGCCACCCGTCGGGATTTCGCCGATAAGAGTACACCATGGTTGGAGCCCCTGTTAGATTGAGGGGATTGGTCAGGTGGTAAGAATCTGGTTCAATACCATAATCTGTGAGTGGTCTATATTCGAGAATATTGTCATGGGACATGACAAACTCTGGGATCTCTACTTGCCCTTTTTCTATATTTTCCCAGAGATACTGTAAACGGCTCACATAATTGATCTTCCAATATAACCTGCATCTCGCAAAACAAATGAATACCAGCAAACCTTCAACTTTATAATTAGTATAATTCTGGATAGATAAATACTAACCCAGCACTTAAGAAGGCGCGGCCCATTGTGGCAAGGAAGAGCCTTGAACGGATCCCCGGGTGTAAGAAGTACACAACAACAAGCCTCTCCTTGAAATCAAGTGGGAGCTCTTCATAAATCCATCTCAAATTAGAAATACCTGGAGAGTTATGATGGTTCTGAACATCACTGTGCATATATAATATGCAAAATGGTCCCTGTGGCAATTCTTTTAAAATCTTTTGGAATATATACTCCTTCAGACGTTTCCCACTGATAACAACAGCTGTACAAATAAAGAGATTTTCAAATCACACTTGTTTTGTTTGCTACAAATCAAACACTAGATATATTCAAGTGTTGACAAATCCACACAGGAATGATAAAAACAAAACATGATTATCCATATCAACAAAATGAAGTTTTTTTAAGTTGAGTTAAGGGAGATGCATCAGAAACATCTTCTTTCCTGGAAATATTGATCACACACCCAATAATCTAGTAATATGTTACGTTGTCATTTGCATATTGTTCAGCTGATCATTTAAAAACAATGGAATTTCTCTTTATCCAAAATAATAACTCTCCAAAAAATTAAAAAAAACCCAAAGAATGGCATCGGCAGAAACACAGTTTTTGCTAGATCTCCAACCTAAACTAAAGAACATTAATGAGGTAAACTACTGAATTATACATATGGTATAAAACTTGACAAAGGCATAATTGAAGTAAACATAAAGAAATGATATGAGAAATAACCACTCAAAATCATTTCAATATTTTCCTACAGGATGAGCACAAAACCCCATCAGTTTGGAGTTTGAATTTTTTCAATCCATGTTAAAAAATATCACCTAATCTGAGCGTGGACATGATTGATACAGAAAAACAAGCAAATAAACATCAAAAAACTTGATATCATTAATGGAATCATCCATCAATAGTTCAATACCTGGAAAGAACTTTCCGACGATTCTTATGATTCTATTCCCATGCCTATCAGTTCCCTCGATCCGAACTGTCTGGAGTTGTTCGATGTCGGAAAAATCCTCTTCCTCCAGACATTCATGCCATACCTCATGTTCCTCAGGAATCAAAGGTTCGAGAAAGGAACGAGCATCTACAGTTAAGTCAGATCCCAATACCAGCACCGAGAATTCTCCGTTGTCGGAACCTTCTCCGAGAGACGACGACGCCATGATGAGTTCGAGGAAACTGCAGTGACATTTGGGGTTTTTAAAACATTATTAAGTTGGGAAAAATTGCATTAATTTCTCATCATTAAAAATACAGAGGTTAAAATGTAATTACATTAACAGCAAAGATTAAAGATGGTAATTAGGAAATCATTAAACTCCGGTTCATCTTTCTTAATCCCTCCAAACCGTCTTCTGTCTTTTCCTCCCGCGGCTCCCGCTCTCTTTCTTGCGCTCTTCTTTTCCGCAAATCACACTCCTCTGTTTCTCCGTCGCTTCCTTTTCTTCTTTCGTGCCCTTTCCTAGGTCAAGAGAATTTGCAATCCTCAGAGGTTCCCGAATGGGGGGAGACTGGGACGACCCGTCACGCGATGGAAACGACGAAGGTAGGTTTCTTCAATTGTGATTTAACATTTTCATTGATGATCGGGTGTTTTTATTTGCTCGGTTAAAGCTTTTTTATTTGTAAAATTATATTGCTCGTTCTATGTATGTTGCAGATGATCAGGAAGACTATGGTGATGATGGCAGGGACCGGCTTCTAGGGTTTATGTTTGGGAATGTCGATGGGGCTGGTGATCTTGATGTGGATTACCTTGACAAGGTATTTATTTAATTTAAATTTCATTATGGCATAGAGGATAATATCATAAGAGGAATGCTTAGATTTTTTTAAATAATGTAATCATTGTAATGCTTGTTGATTGTTGCGTTTTATACTCTGTAGAACTAGTAGTAGTAGAATGAACTAATAGTGTTGGGTTGAAATCTGTAATTTAGTTAATTTGCGTTGAACCTTCACATATCTGTATTTTGCAGACTGTAATAGGTTCTTTATTTTGCAATTTGCATCGGTGCAGTACTATTATATTGACTTTGTTATTTCTTGCTTTAGGGAGGTATATCACTATATCACATTGTTACTGAATATCTTAAAAATTTTGAATTGAAAATTCAAAATCCAAGGATTTAAAAGCTGCTAATCAAGTTACATGAGTTTATTCCGGATGAAAAACACACACACGTGCATGCGACCATGCACACACACAAACACTAAATTATAACTCTCTAGATACGAGGCTCCATTTTGATGTTTCACATCTTCTACAGTAATTATAAATTCTAATACCTTTTGTAATGAAGCCTAGTAGTTCACCATCACAAAATATTTTTATTTCTTTTAATCAAAAACATTTTTCTCTCTCTTTTATGATTATCATACTTAAATTTCCATATCTGGTATACATAACTAGAGACCAGAGTATCAGATATTGAATAGAATCATGTTTCCTATACTGACATGTTATTGATACTCATCTTTACAGAATGCAGACAGCTCATTCATTATTTCCAACTTTCTTACAGAGTTCAGAATCTTAGTTTAATTTCTTACTCTTTTGATGGAAAGTTCCATCCTGATCTCTTCTGTTTTCGAACAATAAAATTTTATGCAAATGTTGTTTCTTTTGTGTATTTTCAGGATGCAAAGGAGCATCTTGCTGCATTGGCCAACCAACTTGGTCCATCATTGCCAGATATTGATGTAAGGCTTTCAATTTTCACAAGTTTCGTATTTTTTATCTGAAAATTACAGATAGTCAAAATTGGTTTGGTAGCTTAGGAAAGGACAGAAAAGTGTAAATCAAACGATCAATAACACATTAACACTAAGAATCTAACAGGATAAATTCCCTTGGTAGATCCAGGATTTTGTTATAACCCAGTCTTAGTCAAAGTCTATTAGTGATATTAAATAAGGCTATTTGTTTTCATTTGTTTGTAATTACATTTTAGCCCTTATAATACTAATTGTAATTAGTTAGTGTAGATTAGTTCTTAACTGAATTCAGTTAAGATCTAATATTGAACTCAAGTGTATATAAACACATCCAATATATGTTTAGAGGGATCGATCACTTGATTCTCCCATTTCCTATCTTTCCAGTTTCACTCATATGGCATCAGTCGCCTGTTAAGATCTTGGGGAGAATTTCTGTTGAGATTGATCGAGTATCATTCTCTGTTTTTAGTTCATTCAACATTGGAATTTCCGCATCCAATCATGGCAATGAACGGAGAATTGGATGAGACGACGCAAATTCTTGGTGATAATCAACAAACGAAGGTCATCATAATCAAGAATTTGAAGACCGTTTCTTTGGACCGCAACAACTATTATGCTTGGCGGATACAATTTGCAGCACACCTAGCGGGGAATGAGCTAGATCACTACCTCACTGGGAAGGCTGTGCTGAACACTGCAGTAACGATAAGGCAAGACAAACTGATTTTAGCTTGGATTATATCGTCACTGACCGCACCAATTCTATCGGTGGTAGCAAATTGTGCAATTGCATAAGAGGCTTGGAAGAGGTTACAGATGGAGTTTGCATAAAGCTCAAGGTCAAGAGTCCTTAGCATACGCCAAAAGCTCCAAAGTTTGAAAATTGGAGGGAGATCCATAACAGAATATTTGCAGGAAATCGATGGACTGTTAGAAACATTATCTGTGACAGTGGAGGTAATTACAGATGATGATGTTATTTTACTAGTTTTGGCAGGGCTTGGAGATGAATTTGAGGTCACAATTCAGAATGTGACCACAAGGAGGGAGGAGATCTCGTATAGAGAGTTAAAAGCAATCCTAACTGATGTTGAAATCAGGAGAGGAAGAACTAATACAACTTCTTCCCTTAGCGCGAACATTGTTGAAGCTGAAAACCCTAAGAAGACAGGTAAGAGTTTTTACAAAACAGTACCTTGTCAAATCTGTTCAGGGAAAGGGCATGGAGCACTCAATTGCTACAACAGATTGAACATCACTAAGTTTCCTCCAACACATGGGAGAAAACTCGATTCAGATGGTCTGGCCAACAAGATGTCAGCCAATATTGTACAGAAATCAACATCAGTTTGATACCCTGAGGCAGGTATGATTGAGGAAATGTCTGTGAATGTTATGTATGAGAACTGTGAAAATGCAGGGCAAGAGAACACTGAGAATTCAGTGAATATGGTGTCAAATGCAAGGGCTTGGTTTGCTGATTCTGGCTCAACAAACCACGTTACAGACAGAAAGGCAGATATTCAAGATGGGTTGGATTGTGAGAATTCCATCAACACTGCCGATGGACATCCTATGAGGATTGTTCACTCTGGTAATTCTTTTATTTCTGTCAATAAAAGAAAGTTTTTTATGAACCAGATTTTATATGTACCTTCTGCATCAAAGAATCTGATTTCAGCAAAGAGATTCTGTGCTGACAATCAAGTGACTATGGAATTTGATCCACAGAGGTTGTTAGTCAAGGATATCAACACTAAATAAGTTCTGATGATTGGGAAGGAAAGTGGAGGACTATATCAATTACCTATACCTATAGGAGGTTCAGGGATGCAAGTTAATCAAATGGAGTTGGGGATGAAAGCCACTGCTAGAGTGTGGCACTTGAGATTGGGACACCTACATTCGAGGGCTATGAAGCAACTCAACAATCAGAATTTAATTAGAGTTTCAGATACAAATGATATCAAAAATTTATGTAAGGAATGTTGTATGGTAAAAGCTAAGAAACTGAAACATAATAAAAGTATCTCAGTTTATACTACTCCACTTGAACTTATTTTTGCTGATGTGTGGGGCCCTGCCCCGACTGAATCCACAGAAGGATATAGGTATTATATAAATTTTGTGGATGCTTCAACTAGCTACAATTGGATTTTCTTGATGAGAAGAAAATCTGAAGTTGAAGAATGTTTTTTATAATTCAAATGCATGGCTGAAAAACAGTATGACAGGAATATAAAAGCTCTCCAAACTGATAATGCTAAAGAGTTTTTAAAACTGTCAAAATTGTTAAGGAGTAATGGAATAATACATCGTTTTAGCTGTCCACACACTCACCCTCAGATGGGGAAGGTAGAGCGCAGACACAGACACAAACATATAGTAGACACAGGGCTGGCTATGTTGAAGCATGCAGGGTTGGAAACACACTTCTGGGACTATGCATTCATGGCATCTGTCTATCTTTATAACAGGAACCCCACTGAAATATTAAAAGGTATATCACCTTATCAAGCTTTACACCTCAAGTCCCCAAATTATTATAAGTTGAAAATATTCGGAGCAGTGTGTTATCCCAATCTCAGACCGTATAGGGAAAACAAATTGAGTGACAAATCAACACCCTATGTTTTTCTAGGATATCCAGTCAGTTGTGATGGATACATATGCATGAATATGAGGGATGGGAAGACACTACTTTCCAGAGATGTGATCTTTAAAGAAAATAAATTTCAGTAAAAAAAAACAGTTATTTCTCAATCTCCAACACATTCAGTTCAGGCAGAGGAGAGTGAATCAGATGAGGGTGAAGAAGAGGCCGAACAGAGCAGAATAAATGACAATTCAGAACAAGCAGTGACAGATATTTCAGAACATGCAGTGGCTTCCGAATCTACCACACAGTCTGAACTTCCTATCACTTTTGCTGCAGATGAGTTACCACCACTGGTTCAGTACAGTAGAAGAGCACCTGCTGAAATAGAAAATGATGAGGAAGAAGAGTCTGATGACTCTGCATCGAACTCTGAAGAAGAGTATAATCCAAAAATAGCAGAAAATCCAGTGACAAAAAACATACCTGTCACTAGAGCATCTAGGGGAATTATCAAGAAAGTTCAGAGATATGCTTGCAATATATCTCCCACACCAAAACAAACCTCTAAGTCAGTGAAATATGCCTTACAAGACCCTGAATGGAAGAAAGCAATGCAGGAGTGATGAAGCACGAAATCTGCTACCAGTGGGCTCGCGAGGTTGCGAGGAGGGCCGGAGACTTTGGAGTCCACGATGCGCGCTCTACGTCAAATACCTGCAGAAGAGGAGGGGAATCAACGACTCAGATGTGGGAGTCGGCGACTCGGGCTCCTTAGTTTGCTCTGGTTTGGAGTGTGTCAAGTGTTTTGTGACTTGAGAATGATGACCTCCCAAGGGCCCCTTTTATAGGGTCTTTGGGGCGTTTTTCATTCAATGTCCCTGGGGCCCACGTATGCCATAATGACGCGTGCCAAGTCAAGTAACGTCTGGGAATCGGCGACTCAGGTATGGGAGTCGTCGATTCAGGGTGGAGTCGGCGAGTCCTTTGGAGCCAGGTCGGGAGTCTACCAGAACCCACTACCCTGGTTCGGAATCGTCGACTCACCTCTGGAATCGGCGACTTGGTAGTCCCAATCGTCGATTCCCAGTGTTGACTTGAGTACTTGATGTAGATACTTGGCCGCAACCGTGGAGCTCTCCGGGGGTCCGGCATAAAGCGACGGAACTCTAGTCCTTGTTGAAGGGCGTTGCTGGGAGTGACTGACGTAATCAGGCATGTCTCACCAAGGAGGAATACAATGCTCTTGTGAGGAATGAGACTTGGAAACTCATCCCAAGGAATCCAGTGGATAATATAATCAACAATATATGGCTGTTCAAAGTGAAAGAAAGGTCAGATGAGACAGTAGAGAGGTTGAAGGCAAGATTGGTGGCCAATGACACCAATGAAGTAGAAGGACTGGATTATACTGAGACATTCAGCCCTGTTGTCAAGCACAAAACAATCAGAATAGTGTGTCTACTGAACAAGCACAAAACTTACATTGGCTTTATCCAAAGGTTGGTCACTTCAACAGGTGGATATAAGCAATGCATTTTTGCATGGATAGTTAGATAAGAGGATTGTCATGAGGCAGCCCATGGGATTTCTCGATGAAGAAAGACCCACACATGTGTGTCTACTGAAGAAGGCTCTGTATGGATTAAAACGGGCCTCAAGGATGTGGTTTCGTAGATTGAAACAATTTTTGTATCTAAAGGGCTTTGTGGCAAACATATCTGATGAGTCACTGTTTATAAAATATGGAGAGGAAGTCATCTACATACTTGTATATGTAGATGAGGTCATTACAGGCTCGAGTACTAAAGGCATAGAAGTATTTTTGAATGAATTAAAATTTGAATTTGCTGTGAGATTGTGTGGAAACTTAGAGTATTTTCTGGTTATCAGAGTTAGGAAGCACTCTGATGGTTTATTCTTGGACCAACAGTTATACTTGGTGAATCTCCTTAATAAGCATGGGTATGAAAACCTAAAACCCATTGCTACACCTATGCAACCTAATACTGATTTTTACTCGGAGGCAGAACAAATTCAGAACTCTACTGAATATAGGCAGTTGGTGGGTTCACTGCAGTATCTCACTACCACAAGGCCGGATATTGCAGTGAACAAGTTAGTTCAGTTCATGGAGAAACCCAAAAAGATACATTGGCAGACGTTAAAAAGAATTCTGAGATACTTATCTGGTACACACAGTATGGAGATTGTGCTCAGAAATTCTTGTTCCAATGAGATTACAACATATAGTGATGCAGATTGGGCATCTGATTCAACTGACAGAAAAAGCCAGACTGGGCACCTCTTATATATGGGTGAATCACTGATAGTTTGGTGTTCTCAAAAACAATCTACAGTGTCTAGGTTCAGCACTGAGTCAGAATTCAGGGCAATCACAGCTGCCACTGCAGAAGTTGAATGGGTATCTAATTTGCTGATAGAGATGGGAGTAAAAGTAGATACACCCATAGTTTTAAAAAGCATAAAGCGCTCCCAATTTCCAATTAGCGCTTTTTTAGCTTTAAGCTAAAAAAGCGATAATGGCATTTTCGTTAATATATGCAATTTTTTAGAAAATTGCATATATATTCCTGTATTATTTTTTTTCAAATCCTATAAATATTTTTTTTTCAAATATATACCCCTGTTATAAATATTTATAGGTGTAATATAACATTTATTACAGTAAAGATGTAATATTTATAGGTGTAATATAACTTATATTACACGTTTAACAAACCAACCAGGTGATGAATATTTATAGGTGTAATATTTATAGGTGTAACAAACCAACCAGGTGTCTAATTTGGGAAGACACCTGGCCAGACAGGTGCTGGACCATGAGAAACTTCCAGCAGCTATAAAAGAGGAAGAAATCTGTTTGAAGAGTTTGCTTCTACTGCAGCTTACAGATCTTTCTCCTCCTCCCTTCTCCAAGCTTCTACTGCCCGGTGATGGGTAGAAACCCACTAACCCGACCACATAAACTGTGGTGTGACAACTTGGGAGCAACTCAACTGGCTGCAAATCCCGTGTTCCACACTAAAATCAAGCATGCTGCAATTGATTTCAATTTTGTACGTGAGAGGATGGAGAAGAAGGCTATTCAAGTAATTCATATTCCAAATACCATGCAACGAGTTGATACACCAACTAAGGCATTAAAGTCAGCATCATTCATGGAGCTAAGAGCCAACCTCACCGGCTACCACAGATGTGCTTGAGGGGGACTATTAGTGATATTAAATAAGGCTATTTGTTTTCATTTGTTTGTAATTACATTTCAGCCCTTATAATACTAATTGTAATTAGTTAGTGTAGATTAGTTCTTAACTGAATTCAGTTAAGATCTATTAGTGTCCTATCTTTCCAGTTTCACTCATAAAGTCAAATACTCAAAATAACTTTATTCACTATTTTTTTTGATAATGGTAAATTTTGAGACTAATTTTAACAGAATCAATATTTAAATAAGGGGAGAGTAATCTTGATCCCTTTCTATTATTCATTGAGTATTATTTATACACAATTAGTATAACAGAAAGTCTTTTATACGTTTATACCCGTTACTCCTACCATGGTATGTAAATTACCAATCAGGCCATCATGAGTAATTAATTAGAAGTACTAAGAATATAGCTATTTATGTATATAAACTAATTCTAATACTAGTATAGTAGTATATAGTTGAAGTTCTGACTTTCTGATCAAATACAACATTTTCCCCAAGCTTTTGATGTGACTGCTTCTGTCCTAAAGTGCAGTCGACAACAAGGTTCCGGATGCGCCTTTGCGCGATGCGCCGCCACCTGGAGCATCTGAGCATATGCGTGCATATGCGCTCAGATGCGCCAGTGGCATTTTCGTAAATATTTATAAAATTATAGGAAATTAATATTTTTTTATATATCTAAATTATATTAATTAAGTTTTTTAGTTAAAAATATATTGGATAGAAAAATTATTATAATACATATATTTATTAACTATTATAACACCCTATAATTCATTGTAACACCAAGGTTTAAAAACCGGTTAACCATTTAGGGGTATTTTCGTAATAATATAGCTCTATAAATGGCTAGGGTTTCTTTAAACTTATAAAAGAGAGGCTTTTATAAAAAGAAAATAATAAATAACCCAAGAGGCTTTTAAAAAATAATAACGTAATGGGCTGGGCTGGGCCTTCTTTAATACATCCACAACATAAAAAATACTCTATAATAATAATTTATTTAACCACACTTTTTTAGTCCCACATCGATAGAATTCAAAAAACACAAAGAAGGTTGGTCTATAAATAAAGATTCATTTTGTCTAAAACAAATATGAAGTCTAAAGAGTGGGAGGAGCTTATATTAAAAATAATATAGCTCTTTTCATGGACCAATGTATAAATTTTTATGCTAAAAATTTATAAGGCCTTAAAATAAATTTTTTTTGCCTTTTTTTTAAAAATAAAAATAAAACAATGTTTTAAGTTATTTAAATAACTTAAAACAGGCCTGGATCCGGGTCGGATTTTACCCGGATCCGGCCAAGGAAGATGCGCCAGGCGCATCTCCCTCTGGGGGCGCATCATCGCATATGCGTGCGCACCCGGAACCTTGGTCGACAAGTTCCAGCACCTCACGAAGACTACGTTGTTGAATTATGGAGTCAACCGACACTGAAGAAGGAAGATAATTGTGTGTGAACCCTCTTATGTTGTGTTTATTTTCTTTATGTTGTCCTGCTAAGTTTATGTGTGGGGTTTATTGATAGAGGGATCCCTCTCATTGGGCTGGACCAAGACGGGAAAATAAGCCATGGGCTCTGTTTGGGACAGAGTCATGACTTTTTTTTTGATGATGTTAAAGTCCATTAAAAATGGAAAACAAACATACAGTAAAATACATGGTAAAGATGATATTTTTCTAGCATGAGAAATGAGGCATGCTCATTGACTCTAGTCCTATATAGCAATTCTCCTAGATCCGTGAAACTAGGCGGCTTGTCACCGGAGTGAAGCCTCTCATAAATTTAAGCACTGTATTTCCTCTGCTGTGCTATCCTTCTTGTAGAGTTCTTTCTTGAAGGATAGACTTGAGTCTTTTATAATTTCCTTTGAGAACACCTCTGATGGCCTGAGAGTATGGTTCTCGAGTCTTCTATTCCTCTCTGTGCATATGTGCCATATTGTGCTGCCTAGGATGTTCCAATGTAGCCCTTAACATGGCACTTGCTTAGTGAATTTTTGACATGCCTCAGTATGTTCACCCATTCTAATATCTATGTTGGATGCAAGGATTGGCAAATTTGATATTTTACAGATTGATTGGCCTAATGCTTCTATTATTTTAATCAATCGATCCTGGTAGATTTGATTCATTATCCTTCTATTCTCACATCCTATATTATTTATATATGAATAATATTATAATTACCTAGTAGTTGTCTAATCTAGGTCTATGATCGTTCGATATGCGATCGTGGGAGCAGTCGTGCCCCACGAATTGCGTGGGGTGGTCAAAATACTATATGTAAGTCTATGGGATTAATGAAATGTGTGTTTTAATTGACATTTTTTTCATTAGACTAATTGGTTTCACAATCCTACTCATCCCTGTTCTTTGTGACCTCCATCGAACTCTCTAGTCTCCATCCAGTCGATCCCTACCAGCTTTTCATTTTTATTTATTGCATTGAAGTCTTTATTGGGTCTCACCAAGTCAACAATAAATGCGATCGATCAAATTTATAGCCAACTTCTAGAACCTCAATGGTTAAAATTTAGAAGAAAATCAAAATAGACAAGTGGAAGTCACCTGCAGAGAATTTTATTGAAAGGGATATTCAAATATTATCGAATAATACTAGTAAGTTTGTACATTTGACCAGGACTCGAATCATTTCTGGATTAAAAATCAAAATTGTTAGGGCAAAATGATGCAATGTATGGTTATAATAATTCTTATGACCAACATTTGAGAAGCATCACAAATATGGGATTGTATGACTTTAATGAAGATCAAGGTCGGTCCGGAAGCCTTGAATTGGCCCATGATTGGCTTGACTAAGGTCAGGCCAATTCTCATTCTTTCTAGAAGAATCTGATTCACATCATTGGGCTGCCCATTACCAATGATGTGAGTATAAATACAATGGGCCCAAGGAGGAGCATTATTGAATATTATGCAAATCAGAGTATTACTTGTTCTTACTACTTTACTCTTACCGTCTACTATCTTTTTTTCTTGTTTCTCTTGTCTATCTTAGTGGATTCCAAGATCCCTCTTCCCGATCTGATCAGAAGGAGATATCCTATCTTCTTCTCCCCCTTAATCAGTTCTCAGATCCTTTTGCTACATCACAAAAGGATTCCTGGTCTTTTGTTTGAAAGGAAATATTGTCAACTATTGGAGAACAAAAGTTGTATTATTCCTTGGATTCCTATTTTTTCAACAAATTACGAGTATTAAATGAAAATGACAAATAAGACCTCAATTATATTCACATCTTGTTTAAATACTCATATTTTTTCACATTAGGTGATTTTATTATTCTAAATTTCTAATGGGTTGAAATAACCTAGAAGAAAAAATGAAGGGAATTAATGCAGAACAATGTGACTCTGTTCTGAAGGATGAGGAGAGAGATGAATCTCTTCTTGATAATCGGTAGAGAGGGAAGAAATCAGATTGGAATCCACCAATTGATTTCTGCCCTGGCCGAAATTACAGAAAAACAAGGAAGAAAAAAAGAAGAAGAAGAATTGGGAGATAGAAAGTCATAAGGAGAAGAGAGAAAAAATATACCTCACAAATATCAAGCAAAAAGTAATCCTTCTTTGGGTCCACTTGGTATTTATACCAAGGTTCTGGGTGCGCGCGCATATGCGATGATGCGCCCCCAGAGGGAGATGCGCCAGGCGCATCTCCCTTAGCCGGATCCGGGTAAAATCCGACCCGGATCCAGGCCTGTTTTAAGTTATTTAAATAACTTAAAACATTGTTTTGTTTTTATTTTAAAAAAAAGGCCAATTTTTATTTTATTTTAAGACCTTATAAATTTTTAGCATAAAAATTTATACATTGGTCCATGAAAAGAGCTATATTATTTTTAATATAAGCTCCTCCCACTCTTTAGACTTCATATTTGTTTTAGACAAAATGAATCTTTATTTATAGACCAACCTTCTTTGTGTTTTTTGAATTCTATCGATGTGGGACTAAAAAAGTGTGGTTAAATAAATTATTATTATAGAGTATTTTTTATGTTGTGGATGTATTAAAGAAGGCCCAGCCC
Source organism: Zostera marina (assembly GCA_001185155.1). Classification (NCBI taxonomy): domain Eukaryota; kingdom Viridiplantae; phylum Streptophyta; class Magnoliopsida; order Alismatales; family Zosteraceae; genus Zostera; species Zostera marina. The sequence continues at coordinate 535,562 of LFYR01001913.1, forward strand.
AGCCCATTACGTTATTATTTTTTAAAAGCCTCTTGGGTTATTTATTATTTTCTTTTTATAAAAGCCTTTCTTTTATAAGTTTAAAGAAACCCTAGCCATTTATAGAGCTATATTATTACGAAAATACCCCTAAATGGTTAACCGGTTTTTAAACCTTGGTGTTACAATGAATTATAGGGTGTTATAATAGTTAATAAATATATGTATTATAATAATTTTTCTATCCAATATATTTTTAACTAAAAAACTTAATTAATATAATTTAGATATATAAAAAAATATTAATTTCCTATAATTTTATAAATATTTACGAAAATGCCACTGGCGCATCGTGCAGAGGCGCATCCGGAACCTTGATTTATACTCACATTGTGTGTAGTGGACAACCTCCACAACGTGAGTCTAAATGGCTTCAAAGGTGAAGCACAATGGCTCGAGCCATCTCGAGCCAAGCTTGGGCCTGTTCAGGAGTGTGTCCTTTCAGTTGAGGCCCAATGCTATTAATTCCAGGATTGGGGCATTTATTGACATGGTGAGACCCAATGCTATTAATTCCAGGGTTGGGGCATTTATTGGCATGCTGAAAATTATAATAAGCACTCTTATTATATAATGCATTAAGATGCTCTGCATCAGGAATTAACACCATAAATTGAAATCTTTTGTTCTGTATGACTAATCTTTTGTTTACACACATGCACGTTTATTATTGACAAATGGTTTATCATTGTAATCAGTGTAAACCAACTTGGAAACTATGTATGGGTTTGCACAGATGGTTTTTAGTAATTTATTCTAAAAGTTAGTTCTCTTGCATAAGAAGTCTTCTGACCTGTATTTGTGTGTGACAGTTCATTTATATTTAACTGTACATTCATGATCCTTTTTCTTTGAATTTTGTAGTTAATGAAATCGCCTTCTACAACAACTTCTGTTTTTGAACATGGTATGAGTTTCATACTAATTACCAGTAATTAATATTTTGTGACGGTGAAGAAATTTCTTCTCATTCTAAAAATATCTCCTTTCTTTCTCAGATTATGATGAGAAGGCTGAAGATGCTATTGATTATGAGGATATTGATGAGCAATACGAAGGTCCTGAGGTTCAGGTTGCAACTGAAGAAGATCACTTGTTATCAAAAGAAAATTACAACGACGTTTCATTTGCTTTGTCAAACCATAAAACTTCTGTTTTTGATGAGGAAAATTACGACGAGGAAAATTATGATGAGGACGAAGAAGCACAAAAGGAAACTGAGGTGGGAACCATTGATTCTGAAATACAGACCCTCTATCCAACAGGTTGGTTGATGTGATTCATTTGATCTTTTTTTGTTATTTTGATCCTAAATATTTGATGTTAAATGATTTTTTTATTTTTTTAAATGACGTACTAAGATATTATGCTGTGATTAGAGAGTGGAAATATTTTACAAATTACGAGATAATGAGAAAATTAAGAATTGAATATATCAGCGTGGGGCAAAATAGTTAAGCAAGAACTAACAAAGGTGGTTTGATTTTTTTTCCAAAGGTTTAAACCCTTAGTTTAAAATAGATAATCCCTTTACTACATCAGATAATCCCTTTAAAATAGATAACCACCAGCCCTTCTAGATGTCACTACATCAGATAATCTTTTTAATAAACAGATAGTATGGTATCTGTTCGATTGACACCTCTATGTATGATCGATGAATGTTCTGAACTTATTGTGGTCACTATTGATGAATTTATTCTTCCATGGTTACTATTGATGAACTTATAGTGTTCATTGTTTTGAACTTAATTACTTATTATTTTCCATCATTTGAGTGTGTTCTGAACTTATGGCTTATGCTTATCATTTTCTTGGAATGATATATAAACATATATTAATATATTTGGATAAGCAAAGAGGTGATCAAAGATATATCAAGCATATATTAATATATATAAACATATTTGGATATATTAATATCAAGCCTGAATGCTTCAAGAAGAGCTGTTGTCATCCCTTGAAGATCATCTTAATTCAATTGTGGAGGCCAACCTCTTGAAGCAGATAGTCTAAGGATACTTTAGGCAACATGGCCAAGTGGAAAGTGCCAAGTTGAGCCATTGAGCTCAACCCTGTGTTTTTATTTATTTGCTTTTCCTCATTGTAACAGGGCATTGTTTGCCCCTTATTTAGAATTTAAATGAAAACTTTATCGTTTCATTTTTTTTTTGGATATGTGGAATTATAGGTTTTATAAAATTACGTGTAAAAATAATATGTAATATTTGCATATATGTATGTCTATGAACCCACCAATCCCAAATATGAGAATGAATGATGAGAAGGTTGCAAATGTGAATTTTGATTTACGAGTACCTCTCATGTGGTTCAATTCTGATGCGGTTAGTTTATTCCAATGTAATATTAAAACACATATTTTTTATTGCTTTCCGAAATTTCAGGTGAGAAAGTTGAATTATCCACTAAGAAACGTGACTCCCTTGATGAAACTATATTTTCAGCTGAAACATCAGAGCTTCAAAACATTTTGGTATGTAAAAGAATAAAGAATTAAGATTCAATATACATCACTAAATAACTATTGCTTCCCTATAAGATTGTGATTTTGCATCATATTTTTCCAGTTGATTTATTTGTATTTTCATCTGATTCTAATTTCGAGGCAGTGATGCTTAAATGTGATAACTTTAACATGCTATTTATCTTTCCTATGCTTTTTTGAAAATCAATATTGAAAGTGTACTTTGTAATTTTTACCTCAACATGGTTTCCCCCAGGGTTGCACATTGGTCTGGTTTGGCCCCATCCGAACTCGACCTGACCAGAAATCCGAAGTAATCGGGTTTGGGTGTAAACCTTAATTCCTTAAAAATCCAAACCCGACCAAATCGATCAGGTTCAGGATTCCCCTGATGTAGGAGAGATCTGGATATTCGTGGGGAAGATGGAAGAAGGTAACAAGAACTTATTCAATCGGGGAAAAGGTAGAACTTGGAATCCTCCAAGAATTCTAGGTTTAGATCTAGAATTTAGAAAAAGGAAACTGTAGAGAATGGTAAGAACAAAAGAGAGAAAGAAATAAGATAATACCTTTGATTTGATAATAATTCAATAATTGCCTCCTCCCATCATTGGCCTATTATATTTATACTCACATCAATGGTAATAGGCAACCCATTTGATGTGAGCGTAGGGTTCCTTAAGAGGAACGTGAGTTGGCTTGACCAAGGTCAAGCCAACTATGGTTTATTTCATTAATATCTTCTACTGCATCATCCCCCCTTATCTGAATAATTCTATTGTTTATTTTTGTGTTATTTACCTATTTACTGAATCTTTGGAGATAGTAAATTCCAATCCAAATCAATATTTTCTATAGAACACTACTTTTGGTAAAAGTGAATATTTAATATATTTTTCATTTTTTGATTAATATATATATTGTTCATTTTGCCATGGTTATTTTGACAGGAAGAATCTGAAAGTAAAGAGTATTTTCAGAAAGAGCCAGTGTCTTCTCTTCCTATTCTTTGTATTGAGGATGGGATACCGATCTTGCGTTTTTCCGAAATTTTTGGTGTTCACGAACCTCTGAAAAAAAGGGTTAGAAGGGATGATTATCGATTTTATTCCATAAATAAAGGTAAACTATCATGACATCAACTATGATTTAGGAACTGGTGAAAGATTCACTATAATATTTGCAAACTGATTGATGTATTCTTTCTTAGATTTTAACTACAACTGCAATGTTTCTCCATCAATCATCTGTATCCTGTGTTAGCATTTTGTAAAAAAAATTTTTTTCTAAACGATTTTATTTCTTTTAATGAGGTAGTACATTTCTCCAAACGAGTACATTTCCGTTCTTTGTATTTTTTCACTTGTCAATGGAATACATTCTTCGTGTTAGCATTTAACATGGTGTCATTTTTTTATTGAAAGTTTTTTTGTGCTGCTCCGAAGAGTTTCTATTTTCATTTTTAATTTATTTATAGACTGGAAGGTCAATCAATGCTATCTCCTTTACGCCATTCACACTTTTTTATTCCTTTGATGCTTATAGATCATTCCAAAAACACTGATCTTACTTATAGCATCGAAGATGATGAGATTACTTATTTGAAGAGTTCACAATATGAGCCATCGATCACCACACGTCTCAGTTTATCAAAAGACAATTTTGTACAATCAGATGAAACTGATTCAGAAACATTGGCAATTGGTATCCATGGTCACGGCAAAGACTCATGTTTTTCTTCAGAGCCTATGAAAAAAGACCTCACAGTAAATGTATCCTCTGAAATATCACATCTGTCTCCTATGTTTTATCCTCTTGATCAGCAGAACTGGGAAGATGAGATCATTTGGGGAAATTCACCCCCTCAACAAGGTCAATCTACAGACAGTTGTTTAATCTCCGAATCAGATACAGAAACCGTTTCTGATCTTGAAACTGTAGGGAATCACAAGATTGATTCAGGGAAATTTGTGCAGATTGAGTCCAATGAACAGAGTCGTGACCATCCTATTTTATCGGGAACATTTGATTCGATGAATATGTTTGATCCTGATATATTTCGGCCATCTGATAGAAGCTATCACCCTCAAATGCTGAGATTAGAATCTAGTATTGAAGGGGATGGTTCAGATTATGTTGTGAGGTCCAAAGATAGAGGTATACGGCTTTGTGTAGGCGACTTTATACGGCGGTTCAGCAAAATCTCATTGCAAAACAAGGATTTGCTTGAAGAATCTTGGTTAGATCATATTATTTGGGATTCTAGTAAATCTTATCCAAGACCAAAGTTAATACTTGATCTTCAAGATGAACGAATGTTATTTGAGCTTTTGGATAACAAAGATGCTGCAAGTCTCCAATCTCATTCTGGTGCTATGATAATTAATCATATGTCAAAATCTTCTGCACATGGTGTGTCTGATCATTCTGTTTTTTCTGGTATATCTTCTGGCAGATTCAATATTTCGAATGATACTTATTATTCCAGTCGAAAGATTTCCCAACAATTAAAAACTAATGCAAAAAAGCGTTCAATTTACAATATAAAAATCATGCATTCTGTGCCTGCCTTGCGATTGATGACTATGAAACCCAACCTGAATAGGTATGAACATGCTGTGTTGTTTTTGTTTATTTCTGTGCTTATGTAACTTTCATCATTTAAATTTTTTAAAGTTCATATAAGTTTATGGACTTTACGTAATAGTGTTGGAATAATTTGCTGGAATTATATTTGAAAATTTTATAATCAATCAATCAGTCATTTTCTTTTTCTTTAGGTTCACTATATTTCTTAGTCTTTTGGTGGATGTGCGATCACGCTTTCATACCAGCCACCAACCCTAAATCCTAATGACTTGTTATTGACTTATTGTTCAAACAGAACAATCTTCTCGTCTTCATAAAAAAAAGAACAATCTCCTTGGATCTTGTAGAACACAATGAATGGTGGCTCTCTAGTTTTTTTTTTTCTCACAAAGGAATTTTGGAGAGGTTTAAAAAAAGAATTTGAAAAATAAGGAAAGAAATCACACAAAACGAGAATGGTTTGTTAACGGGGTTTGACCTTGCCTACTTGGGGGTGATTGAGCTTCTCCTTATTCTTGGTGATAAAATAATAAAATGGGTTGTGATTATAAATAGGAAAATTTTAAGTATTTAAAGAATTAGTTGTCTTTGGATTGAGCCCTAGACAACTAATCCGATCCATTTGAACCTGAGTGTCACAAGAAGAGTTGTTGTCACCCTTTGGAGACTTCTATAATGAAAGTATGGGAGACCAACCTCCTGAGACGGCGTATCTAGTTACTTTATAACTAGATTACATAGTTAATGGGAGAGAGTCAATGGGTTTCTTGCTCTTTTTTTTACTTCTATTTGCATTTCTATTCTCTATTTTGTAATTTGGGCATTGCACTTCTTTTAATGAAATTTAATTGCTCTCAAAAAAAATATTTACAGTAGATTTCTTTTAACATGTACAATCTTGTGAAAAAATAACCAAGGCCCAAGAGAAGAATAAAAAGAAAAGTAAAATGGGTAGGGCATGCTAAACCAAGTCATCTGCCTATTATGCAACACTGAAAATGAAACGAGAAGTCACCTATTTTTCAACTGCACTTACACTAGAGCCATTCTATTACCCCTAATAGAAAAACTAGACAACATATTTTGGAAAATCATGAACATACCTACACCCACAACCATTAGGCTAGGAGACCTAACCGAGGCATGCCAAAAGATAACACGTCACTCTCCAATTTGGAGTTTATTATGGAACACGACTGGAGCCTTAAGTTGGCACATATGGGTAGAAAGAAACAGAAGATGGCAGCAACACTCACTCAGACCACCAGAAACGGTACTCAACGAGGTCATAAATGATATAAGCTTTTCCTTCAATCATGAGGACTTTAAGAAGAGTTGTTGTCACCCATTAGGGCATAGCATGATACAAATATGAGAGACCAACCTCTGGAGGCAGATAACCTAGTACCCAATACTAGGCAGTATGGCTGTGCGGAAAGTGTCAAATGAGTCTTGTACTCTTTACCATATTCTATTTCTTTATGCTTATGCTTATCCCCAATGTAATCAGGGCAATGTCCTTCATTATGATTAATGAAAATATTTAACTGTTTCAAAAAAATAAAATAAAAGGAAGAATCCACCAATAAAGAAAATATGATCAAGAACAAAGTGTTTTATGAATAAAAATATCTTAATGAGAAATATTATGAATTATCTAATATAACAATCTTGCAAACGATCTTCCATTCTTCCCCCATCAGATTATAAGTAAATCAGTATTAAAAAGACTATAAATATAACTTTTCTTTCAGAAATCTGTTTCAAAACTAATTATAAATTTCAAAACCCTTAATCAAAGCACTAAGCCCCTAACTAAGTAATAACACATTAATAGCAAACAAACCTAAAAACGAAAGGTAACTTGAATAAAATAGCTCGAGTAATTCTGCAACACTAATTTTAAAAGCTATTGAATAGATCATTAAGGATATCAGTCTCTCCTTTGATCCGAAGTGTTACAAGAAGAGTTGTGTCACCCTTTGGAGATTTTTACGATGGAAGTATGAAAAACCAACCTCCCGAGGCAAGGTATTCATTACTATATAACTAGACTACATAGCTAATAGGAGAGAATCAATGGGCTTTTTGCCCATTTTCTTTTACTTCTATGATTCTATATGTATTTCTATTCTCTATCATTATAATCTGGGCATTGCTCTTCATTTTTAATAAAATTTAATTTTAAAAAAAACTAATCCGATCTTCAACCCAATGGGAATTGGGCCTACGAGGAATATTCTCCACTTATTCTTATGCCTCCCTTAGTAATTATTTAATTGCTCATTGAAATAATCAAGGTTTCCTATGCTTGTATACGGTCAATAAAAATGTTATTTTTCTTGTCTTCGCTGTTTGTTTACCTAAAGCCATTCGTCACATTTTGTAAACTCGAACTGCATTCAAGTTTCTACTTTTTTTATGTTATCTCTGGGTTCAAAAGGCTGAAACATAAATGTTCTCTTTTCTCAGTAAGGAGATAGCTAATTTTCACAGACCAAGAGCACTGTGGTATCCTCGTGAGAATAAAGAGGCAGCCAAATTACAAGGAGAATTCTGTAATCAAGGATTGATTAAGGTTATCTTGAAAACATTGACAGGAAAGTTCACCTTATTACGTGTGGATGTTGAAGATACCATACTTTCCATTTTAGGGAAATCTTCGAAGAAGCTAGGTTTGTCTTCATATGGATTTGCAATAAAATAATAGTGTTTGTTATTGTAACTTGTGGTAAGTGATCGAAGGTTATATTTTAATATTCTGAAACTGCTTAAATTTACAGATATCAAATTATCTGAGAAGGTAAAATTATTCTATTCTGGAAAGATGCTTGAAAATGACAGGTCTTTAGCATCACAGAATGTTTTTCCAAATTCTCTTCTTCATGTTGTTCGTACAAGAATTAATTGTTTGCAAAAAGCTGAAAAATTGCCTGCTGAAAACAAGCCTCTCCGTCCTCCTGCTGCATTCAAGAAGAAATCAGATATTTCGGTAAAAAATGGTCACATATTCATGGTAGAGTAAGTATTAAGATTTTTGTGGAAGTATCGTAATTTATAAAAGTTATTCTTTCTGATTGTTTATTCAATGGTTTTCAAACATTCCAGCACAAGAAAGCCATGGGGTATTGGTTTTCCTGTGTGGGGGGCTTAGGTTCTAAATATGGCTAGGTGTGGGACTGCCTACACCTGAGTCTGAGTTAACAAACAGATTGTTGAGAATCCTTCTTTTATTTCTTCTAGAATCTAGCCTTAGATTGTCTAGCTTTGTTGATTGCATTATATAGAGGGAGTGTGAGATTTTTCTGAATAGGTTTCCTTGATTTGGTTCTCATTCTCTTTCCTTCCATATTTCTTAGTCGCATTCTTATGATTGCTCAGGTTTGTAGCTAGTTGGGAAGGTATGTAAATTGAGGTAGATGATTCTGAAATTATTTCTGTCGGCACTTATGTTGTGGTTATCATTGCTGGAAGGTGGTTTGCGTGATGCTTGGTTACTTGGTTGAGGATATAGTTCATCCCAATTACATTAGTTGTTATTGTGTCCCAAGGATATTATTGGCGGGCTAAATAATTCTTCCCTATTGGGAAGGTTGGGCTTTCCATATTCACCATTTGAGTCGGTACATTAACTAATCCAGTGGGCCCTGTAATTGAGAAAGTTCTGAGATTTGGAGTTACTGCCTCTATGGGGATCAAGTCAGGGATATAAAACCCTCACTTGTGACTGATACATCTTTCTAACTGTGGTTAGAAGATTTGTTATGGTGTTGTTTTCTTCATGTACGAATGCTTCAGAGCATTCCATTAGTACTGCCCACATCTTGTGGTAATGCATATGACTACTTTATATAGATCATCATTCTTTCCAACTGTAGAGTTTTCATCAACCTGTGTGTTTATTGTGTAGTGGGAATTTGTTTGTTCTTCTTGGCATATTGGCTGGTCTTCTTGGTGTCCTATCACTTGTTACTGTTGTTACAGTTCTAGAGATAGTAATATTTTCAGTCTGCTACACTTGTGTACCTATTCTCTGTATAGGTGTCTCCTCAACGACAGACTGTACATCCTGTTCTTGTGCTTGGGTTTGGACTGGAGTGCTTGTCATTGGTCTGGATTGCTCCGACGACTGGTCCGGTGGAGATTTTTTTTTTGCCACTAATGGATGGGCAAGAGACTGACCAGTGACCAATGTCCTATTTTTTTGCATCTTGAGCATCTAGGTGCTCTCGATCGATACTCCATTGTTATTTGGTGTTTGTTGATGCTGTCATTCTTCTCTGATATGACGACAATAGTGCTTGATGGGTATCGGAAGCTCTGGTTTATTTGAAAGGAGACTCTGATGCTCTCCGGATGCCTAAAGTTTAGCATAAGTAGGGTCTCCCAAAGTATTGACTATAGAATTCATAGGACTCTTGGAAAATATTCTAGGGATTAAATGCCCTATAATAGCCCATTGGGGGACTGAATCAAAGTCTTCCTCATGGAATTCTTTTGGTTGGAGCTTGCTGATGAGGAGTGGGGAGCTGTGGAGCATTTCCCATGTTCTATCGCAGCATCTAAGATAATTAGCAACATGATTGAATGTCGTTGTTAATGTCATAGTTTTAAAAAGCATAAAGCGCTCCCAATTTCCAATTAGCGCTTTTTTAGCTTTAAGCGCTTTAGCGCGATTAAAGCTAAAAAAACGATAATGGTATTTTCGTAAATATATGCAATTTTTTAGAAAATTGCATATATATTCCTGTATTATTTTTTTTCAAATCCTATAAATATTTTTTTTCAAATATATACCCCTGTTATAAATATTTATAGGTGTAATATAACATTTATTACAGTAAACATGTAATATTTATAGGTGTAATATAACTTATATTACACGTTTAACAAACCAACCAGGTGATGAATATTTATAGGTGTAATTTATAGGTGTAATATTTATAGGTGTAATATTTATAGGTGTAACAAACCAACCAGGTGTCTAATTTGGGAAGACACCTGGCCAGACAAGTGCTGGACCATGAGAAACTTCCAGCAGCTATAAAAGAGGAAGAAATTTGTTTGAAGAGTTTGCTTCTACTGCAGCTTACAGATCTTTCTCCTCCTCCCTTCTCCAAGCTTCTACTGCCCGGTGATGGGTAGAAACCCACTAACCCGACCCAACCCGACCCATCCACCCGCTTAAAAAAGCGATTTGGAAAGCGCTCCTCCAGGAGTGCTTTTCCGCTTTAAGCGTCGCTTTTTAATCTATGGTTAATGTTGAGGCTTTCCCTTAATTAATTGGAATTTCCCTTGTATATTCCATTTGAATTTGAGTAAACAAGCCATAGAGCTCAATAGCTCATCGATGGAGGATCGCTATTTACTCTCAGTGGAGTTGTGGGAGTTTCCCAAAGGGTGGGGCTCCATGTCAGCCCCATTGAGCTCAACAACTTTTCTTCCAATAAAGATCCCTGGGTTTCTATAGGAGAGTCCTCTGAGCTCCCCCAGATCATGGGTGGAGACCTATTTTTCCAAAATTCTGATAGATGGGGGGGGGACTCTCTGTTGGTGTTCCTTACTGCTGGGCTTTGGATTGTTCTTCTTGGCTGGATGGTGCTTATGGAGTACCTACACCTCCCGTGTGTTGTAGTTGCTTGTTACTCCTTCCTTTTCTTTTGTGCATTTCTGATGCAGAGCATCTTAATGCATTATATAATAAGAGTGCTTATTATAATTTTCAGCATGCCAATAAATGCCCCAACCCTGGAATTAATAGCATTGGGTCTCAACATGTCAATAAATGCCCCAACCTTGGAATTAATAGCATTGGG
>LFYR01001913.1:556547-577968 GCA_001185155.1 Zostera marina
ATGTATTAAAGAAGGCCCAGCCCAGCCCATTACGTTATTATTTTTTAAAAGCCTCTTGGGTTATTTATTATTTTCTTTTTATAAAAGCCTCTCTTTTATAAGTTTAAAGAAACCCTAGCCATTTATAGAGCTATATTATTACGAAAATACCCCTAAATGATTAACCGGTTTTTAAACCTTGGTGTTACAATGAATTATAGGGTGTTATAATAATGAATAAATAGATGTATTATAATAATTTTTCTATCCAATATATTTTTAACTAAAAAATTTAATTAATATAATTTAGATATATAAAAAAATATTAATTTCCTATAGTTTTATAAATATTTACGAAAATGCCACTGGCGCATCTGAGCGCATATGCACGCATATGCTCAGATGCTCCAGGCGGCGGCGCATCGCGCAGAGGCGCATCCGGAACCTTGTGATTAATAGAACTATTTCTTATTTTTTGTTGCAAATATTAAAAGTTTTCATTAAAAATAATGAAGGGCAATGCCCTGAAATACAATTGAATAGGAAAATAAAATGTGGCGGGGTTGATATTGTGATTTCCACTATATCGACCTTCTCCTATGTAGTTATCCTTCATAGTGTTCTAACTAAGAATTTGGCCTCAGGAGGGTTGTCTCCCAAACCTGCATAATAGTCCTTTCCAATTGTGAACCACATTCTTTCTTAAAGATGTCAGCTTTAAAAGATATTCTGCAGTCCTTTACTATATCAGCTAGAACGACTTCTGGGGGTCTGAGCGGGTGCTGGTGGAGCCTCCTGTTTCGTTCGGACCAAATGTGCCATGTGAGGCTACCAATAGCATTCCAATGTAGGCCTCATGGAGGAGCCTGATGCGTCAGTTTTTGACATAATTCTAAATTTATAATGCATCTCCAATTCTAATATTTGGATGTGTGAGGGTCGGAATGGGGGAGTTTGATATTTTCCAGAGGGTCTGGTTGAAATGTTTAGAGAGTTGTAGAAGAAATTTTCTAGTATAGGAGCAATTAAAGAATAGATGACTGATGGTCTCAATTCCCTAACCACAGAGGAGGCATGTTGGTTGTATGGGGACACCCCCACCCCATGCGTCGAGCATCTGTAGAGTTTTGATTTGTTTATTTTTGATCCTCCACAATATTACTGAGAATTTTGTCGGCATATGAGACCATATGCCTTTGGCCAGAGGATCCTTTGGGACCTTGGTTCTTAAGGTTTCAATGATGGTTCCTAAGTTCTGTTTTCCATTTCCAATTTTCCAAATTAGAGAATTTCCGGCTCTGCATTCCAAACATTGGTTGATTTTCCCTTTGGAGTCTAAAATTTCTTTCCATTGGGCAGAGTCAATGGAGTGTTTAGGGCTAATGTTGTTAAAAGCCATGTCTTTGGTGTATCTTCTCTGCATCCATTGTGCAAAATTTGCACAACCCGACATGATTCTCCACCCACTAACCCGACATGACCCGACCTATTAATCTGACCCACCGACCCACTAAAATAAAGCGCTTTTCAGCTTTAAACGCTTGAAGCATCGCTTTTAAAATTATGGTGCAAATATAGACTGCTTACCTCATATTGTAGCTGCTTTTTTAATAGGGGCAGCAGAGGCTATCATTTGAAGGTTTCTAACCTCTAATCCTCCCTCTTCCTTAAGTAGAATCATTAACGACCAAGGTATCCCTCTCCGTCTATCCCAAATGAACTGGTAGGCCAGCCTTTGAACTTTTTTGTGGACAGAGGAAGATAGGTTGATGCCTTGGGCCCAATATGTGTATTTTCCAGCTAGTATCCAGTTTACTAGTTGGATTCTACCTCCATAGGAGAGGCATTTACCGCTCCATTTAGCTAGCAAACCTTCTATGGGTTGTATTAGCTTCCAACATTGGTTGTATGATTTCTTCTTCCCTGTTATGGGGAGGCCTAGATAAACTATGGGGAGTTTAGAAATTGGGAAATCAAGGATCTATTGGAGTTCTGTGGAGCTTTCACATATCTTGGAGAAAGCTAATAACATAAGAATATAGTAGTGAGTAGTGAGTAGTGACTAGTGAGAGATGAGTAAGCACATTGACTTGTTTAGGTCTATATACATTGTGGGAGATATAAAGGTGAAAACTGTATAAGTCCATTTCTGTCCATTAAATTAATTGCAATTTGGCCTCATAGGCTCTATTGTGGATGAGCATGGGCTTAGCTTTGATGTCAAGGCTAACCCTCCAGACATGGGTATCCTTGACACTGTTTCTATTGGATTGTGGATGAGCTAACTTCTGTCTTTTTGGCTATTCTATTATGTTTCTGGCCGTGATACCTCTAGAGACGTCCTTGCTCTGTATATGGGTTTTATTTTCTCCGTATATATCTGTAAAATTGGGCAAGGTCCACTTCATTTCCAATCATACTTCATTAGGGATAGTGCTAAATAGAATCTTAATCTATGGACATGTCCATCCCTCACTTTCATATACTTTATGAGCAGTCTCCCTTCAATATATTTTAACTTTATGTGTTTTAATAATTACTAAGAGTGATGCTAAATAATATTTGAGTCGATGGTCATTTCCATGTTTCTCTTATTTTTTAATTTATGGGCTGCCTCCATTTAATGGATTTTAACTTCATAAAAAAGGGATTTTGTGAAGCTAAAGCCCACAAGAATTTTTCTAAACATATACACGTTATGTCTATTAGCTTCTTTCAAAATTTTGTATTCCTTTAAAATAAATATTTCCCCCTTTTAATTTTCTCTTCTGCAATTATTTTCAGGAACCTCACATGGAGGTAATGTCTCCAGCAACAAAAAATGTACAAAATTACATTGCAAATTTGTTATCTGTGTATGTACATCGGGGATTCCGTGCAAAAGAAAAGATGGGCTTCCTTCCTTTTATTCAATCCCATGAGCTTTCATCAGAAATGTCTAGCCTTCCAGAACCAGTTCTGCGAAAGAGATTGAAGAACTGTGCTTATCCAATGGTAAAAGCATTTTCATTAGTCAAAATAACAAGTTTAAGGATCTATTTCTTTTAATTCATATTAGTTGTAAAGTAGCCTTTAATATATTTTTAGCTGTAGATTTACTACTTTATGGTTTCTGTAGTTGATGGTTATTCTCTGACATTTGAAAATTATAAATACAACATGAACGGGGTCACATTTTCAGATCACTCTGCTTACAAATCTTATTTGTGCTTGTAATTTCAATAAGCATCTCTGTTTAATTATAATTCTTTACACTTTTCAGAGAGATTCAAATAAGCATTTGTTCTGGGTAATGAGAGATAATTTTTCGATTTTTGGTGAAGATATATTGAGGAGGATGGTGACACCTGAAAATGTAAGTTGAGCTATTATTGTTTTATGAAATTTATATGGCTTGTTTACACTATTACTTTCTTATTAACGCTTCTCCTGGCCTGCCTGCATCTTGAATTTTTTTGGCAGAAGTAAATTTTTCATTATATAATGAGGGACAACGTCCAGAATTACAGTGCAGAACTGCAGATAAAGTAAAAATTAGGGAGATGAATTCATCAACACTTTTCTATTTAACATTACAACTAGTGATTAACTCTATAAATTTCTAGCTTTCCCATAATTGCAGCGTGGTTATCTCCAATTGGCAACCAAAACCCATTCCATCTAAGTTCGAATAGCACATATCAGTATATCACACACTTCTCCCTCGATCGGACTACCCAGATAAATTTCTATCCATTACCCACATAAAGGAACCCCCCTAATAGGATGCCCTCATTTTGTGCTCCTACTGATCCAATAATTTAGGTGGCTCCCAATGTCATAGCAAAAGTACCCCTCCCCCATATTAAATCTTTATCAAAAAAAGTAACACCCAATCCCCAATCCACATTGCCCACACTGCAGGGATAAAATCATAAAATCCTCTTCAATCTATATCCCGCCCAAAATGTACCCGGCGGCGAAAGTCGGTGAAAAAATTTAGTAGCCGTCGAACTTAGACAAAATTGGACGAAGTATAACATCAGGTGTTAGATATAAACTCCCACCACTCCCTCTAAGAGAGATCATAAATCCACTGTGTGCTAAGACAATTTCATGTCAAAAGGAGAATTTATTTTACAGACTTTTATGTAGAAGTTTAGCATTATTCATATATATTAAATAGAAGCTTGCCGGGGCACTGGAGAAGCTCGCTGGAGTTTCTAGACTCAGTAGAGATGACTGAAGAAGAGTGGAGAATAATGGAGAAAGAAGAGAAAGTTAGATGACTAGGTTTTTTTATTATCTTATAACTAAGAAAAAAGGATATAAATGCTCTTTCTTTAAGTTATTTAAACGGGGTATTTGGGTCGAATCCATACCGAATAACTATTTAACCAAATAGTGCTAAGTGGTGAAAGGTTAGCACCATTTTCTGGGTTGGCCATTTAACCATATGGTTTTTAAACCTTGCTATAGATATTTTCCCCACTAGATATATAATTATGTTAACCAAGATATTTTCCCCACTAGGTTTATTAGTTTATAGATCTATATCTTACTAAATCGAGTAAATTCTCTAAAGCATGCATCTACCATTCAGGTTTGTCTGTACGAAAGCATGCAAACTGGACTCCAGCGCCTGAAATCTCTTGGAATTAAAAACCTTACACATCCTGTTGGCCTTTCAGCTGCAATGAACAGACTTCCAGATGAAGCTATTGCCTTGGCTGCTGCATCACACATTGAGAGAGAACTTCAAATAACTCCATGGAACTTGAGCAGTAATTTTGTTGCTTGTACAAATCAGGTTGAATGTCTTTCATTTACTAATCGGTTCTTTTATTTTCAATGATTGGTATGTTATAAGTTATATTTAGCTCTGAAGTTTGATGTTGATGCATATGTCCATATGTTTTGGTCACATCGTAGCAGTTATGTGAAAGCCAAAGTATAAGTACTTTTCTGCTTTTTTCCTAAATTACTCTAAAAGTGCTAAGCATTCTTCCTTATCTACTAAATTACTTTTTATCTACTCTAAAAGTGCTAGTTTTTATTGCAAACAGTAATTTTTTCCATTGATAATTAAGGGTAATACTCTGAATTAAAAAAATAGAAAAGATAATAAAATGAAGTGGGGGTAGAGTGGTTTCCCACCCCCACCGACCTTCTCTTAATGTAGCCATTGCTTCTAGTGATGTGGTAACTAAGAGTCTAGGAGCTCTGCCACGGGGGATTGTCTCCCAAACCTGCATCGTAGTCTTTTCCATTTGTGAACCACAACTTTTCTTCAAGATTTCAGATCTGAAAGAGAGGCTGGAGTCCCTGATAATTTCAAAGAACAATACCTCAGGTGGCCTTAGTTTTAGGGGTATGTTGGTAATTTGGGAGTTATATGTGGAGCATGTCTAGGCGTATATAATTGCAACCCTTATTGGGCCAATTATAAAGTAATTAATTGGGACCAGCCCAATTAATATCACATTATATATATCTTATGATAACATTCAGTGTTTTTCATGCGATGCCTAGGCGTCGCATATGCCATCATGCGGTTCAGCATATGTTAGGAGGATCCAACCGGATCCGCCTAACCCATTTACCCAAAAAAGAAGAAGAAAAATACCTTATTCTGCAAATGGCACCCATTTACCCCAAAAAAAATGAAGGACTTCTGCAAACCCTAGCTCGCCTCCTTCTTGTTCTTCTTCCAACGTTTTTCTTGTTTCTTCTTGTTCTTCTTCTTGACCTTCTTATTCTTCTGCAAACCCTAGCTCGCGATTTCCAGGTTAGAAATCCCGATTTCCCACCTTCTATTCCCGATATTGTAACTTAGGGTATATATTGTAAAATATATATATTTTATAAACTTAAGTTAAATATTTATAAAACTTAGTGTATATTATATATATATATTCTTGATTTTAGGCGACGCCTAGGCCCTCTATGCGGCCATGCGGTCATGGCCATCGCATGACTTCATGACCGCCTAAAAAACCTTGATTACATTACATTGTAACTCTAATCTTAATTGTGATATGATTCCTACAAAGCCATCACCATGGCAGAAGAGAGAGGAACCTCTATAACTCTATGTTCTTTTCTTTCTACTTTTCTAATGGTCTCGTACTCTCGTTAGGTAAATCGAGTACCACCAACATTGTGAGGGAGTGTCGATCTTGGGAAGATAGTCAAGCCGTCGCTTGATTAACACCTAGAGTGTGTGATGAAGCACGGAATCTGCTACCAGGGGCTCGCGGTGGTGCGAGGTGATGCCGGAGGCTCTGGAGTCCACGACGCGCGCTCTACGTCAAATACCTGCAAAGAGAGAATGGACGATTCTAGAGAGAATCGGCTATTCTCTTAGTGCTGCTCTAGTGGAGAGGGAACCTGTGTTGTGCCTTTGAGTGTCCCCTTGGGACCCTTTTTATAGGGTCTCGGAGGGCGCACTCAACGGCGGACATCGCGCCTGTTGCCATAATTGGACGCACTTATGGCCCGTTATGGCGTAGGCTGGCGGCGAGTAACGGTCGGAAATCGACGATTCAGGTATGGAAATCACCTATTTAGAGGCAAACTCGCCGAGTTTCAAGGGGCGAGACGTGCAGTCTACCATACTGCCGATCTGGGCCCTAACTCGGCGACTTACCCCTAAAGTCGGCGATTTGGTAGTCCAATCGCGATTTACGGGTTAACTCAGCGATTTAACGATGAACGTGTTACGCACCGTGGGAGCCTTCCGGGGGTCTGGCATAAAGCGACGAAACCCAAATCCTTGTTGGAGGGCGTTGTTGGAAGTGACTGCCGTAATCAGGCATGTCTCACCAGTGTACTATTGTAGCTTTCTGTTCCTCTCGGACCAAATGACTATTGTGGCCCTTCTATAACATTCCAGTGTAGGTCAATTTCTGGCAAGCTTCCATAATATCTTCAAGTCTTATATCTGGGTAGTTGGTCGTTGATACATTTGTATTAGATATTTTCCAAAGGGCATTGTTTAAGAATTCTGATATTTTGAGCAGTAAGGATCTGGTATATGGACGATAAAATAGGTGGCTTATAGACACATCTTCCTGTCCACATAGTAAGAAGGTTGCTTGAATTTGCAGTCCCCAAGCTTTAAGCATTTGGAGGGTTTTGATCTATTTGTTCTTAATTCTCCATATAATGATGGAAAATTTTGTTGGCATGTGTGACCGTATGTCATTGGTAGTTATATCCTTGGGAGCTTTAGTTCTTAAAGTTTCTATGATAGCTTCAAGGTATTTTTCATTCTTTTTTTCCAAGTGACTGAGTTGCCTACATTGTATTCTATGCATTGGGTTATGAGTTTTTGCTCAAAGATTAGTTTCATCAAATTACAATATGATAAGTTTTTTTTTTTGAGAAATTAAAACTTTCATTACTGAAAAAGAGGTTGGGCATATCCCAAGATTACAGAATATAGGGAAATGCAAGTACAGTAAATGTAAAAACATTGTCTATCTCTTATACAGTTATGACCCTGACTAACTGGTCAAGGACTGAAGCCTCAAGAGGTTGGACTCCCATGAGCGTATAACTTGTATTTTAATCTGTGAAAGATTGTGCTTTTTATAGGATGTAGAATCATATGCAATGCTCACATCCTTTATAATTTCCCTGACAATTTCTGGGGGTCTTAGGGTGTGTTGTTTTAATCTCTATATGTGCCAGGAAAGGGATGCTAGCATAGTCCAATGTACCCCCAACAACTGGACTTGTGGGTGAATTTTTGTATTGTTTCCATAATATCCCCTATCCTGATATCTATTGCGGGAGATGGGGGGTTTTGTCCACTAATTGTCCAAACAGCATTGTTAAGGCAGCTAGTGGACTATTCCGCCTATTCCGCCTTCCCTGACCCCTATTCCGCCTTCGCCATTTTTCCCTGACTCCCTCTTCTCCCATCCCAAATGAAGTTGTAAGCTAGGCTCTGAATTTTTTTAATAACTGTGCATGGCAGTGTGGTTCCGTTTGCCTAGTATTGAAACTTACCTTGTAAGACCCAATTTACCAATTGGGTTCTGCCTGCGTAAGACAGACATCTCCCTTTCCATCTGACTAACATTTTTTCTATTGGATTTATTAACTTCCAACATGTCGCGTGAGATTTCTTTCTTCCCGTTATTGGGAGACCAAGATAGTTGATAGGAAGGGATTTAGTTGGGAAGTTGAGAATGTTATGCAGACAATGATCATTCATGCATACTTTTGAGTAGGTTGCTGAGCTCTTTTCCTGATTAATCTCGAGGCCTGAGAATTTGAAAAAAGTCTCTAGGATTTTCTTGATTGTTTCTAGAGACTTGGGATTTGCTTTTGAGAAGATCAACAAATCATCTGCGTAGATGAGATGCGAGATGGAAACCGCTCCATTCACGATATAAGTATCCATCCTCTTATCTTTGATCTCTTTCTCTATTAGTCTGCTAAGGTTATCCATTACCAGGTCGAAGAAGATAGGAGACATTGGGTCCCGCTGCCTGATTCCTCTAAAATTAGTGAAGGGGGGAGTAGGGGATCCCTCAACCAATACCGATAAGGAGGTTGTGGATATACAGTTGTATACCAATTTGCACAACAAAGGGTTGAATCCCTATGCGTCAAGGGTGTGTGTGATTGCTTGCCATTTCACTGTATCGAAAGCCTTTTTGAGATCGATACTTAGACAACATCTTTTGGGAGTTCTAATTCTCCCGAGGTCATCTGGTCATTTACCATCTCGTCTGCCAAGATGGTGTTATCTGAGATGTTTCTTCCTGCATTGAAAGTTGTTTGGTGAGGAGATATTAACTCAGAGGAGACCTTGGAGATTCTGTCAGCCAAGATTTTGGTGAGAAGTTTGTAAATTAAGTTGACACAAGAGATTGGCCTAAAGTCCGATAGTTCGGTAGCTGTGGTTTTTTTTGGATAAGTGTGATAAATGTGTGATTAACCGACTTCAATATGGGTTTGTCGTTGAAGAACTGTCTGACACAAGTTAGGACTGTTTGCTTTAGTTCCGACCAGAGAGCTTTGAAGAAACCCACTGTGAAACCATCAGGTCCTGGGGATTTCCCCATTTGAAATGCGAACAAGGTGGATTTAACTTCCTCTTCTGTTGGTTGTTGGATCAACCATGTGTTCATATCTTGAGATACAATCCTAGGGAAAATAACGGGAAATGGTATCTTTGGGAAGGGAGAACTCTTGTAAATATCCTTAAAGTAATCCATACTCCTTTTTTCTAATTGGGCTCTTGAGATGACTACCCTACCCTCTCCATTTATTAATTTCAGAGTCGAGTTCTTTGCCTTCCTTATCTTTGTAGAAAGACTAAAGAACTTAGTGTTTGAGTCTCCTAATCTAAGCCAGCTGACCTTGCTCCTCTATTTTTGGTTAGCCTCCTCTATTTTGAGTTTATTGACTAACTCCTCTGGGTTTTTTTTACCTCTTCTTGGATAGAAGGGTCTATTGGGCTAGTGTTTAGTTGCTTCATTAGGGAATCGAGTTCCTCCCTAGTGGTTGTGATCTGTTTTGCATCAATACCCTTGGCCGCCGCCATAGTTCAAAAAAGCAAAAAGCGCTTCCACTTTTCAGAAAGAGCTTTTTCGCTTTGAGAGCTTTAAGCGCACTTTAAAGCACTTAAAACGTTGGGGTATTTTAGTAATATCCTGTAAAAATACATATAATCCTATATAAATACATATAAAACCTATAGAAAATTAAAAATATCTTATAAAAGTATAAAATCACATGTAATAGAACATTAAAGTTTTATTTCATACGACTAAAATTAAGTTGGATTTAATAGTAGTTGAATTTAATTTTTAATTTAAGTTAGAATAAAGGGGTAGAATAGGGAAAAAAAGTATATCAGGTGATTTTTTTTATTAAAGAATATGTGTAATTAGGTAATTGGACGGATCTTTACCCTAACCCGTCCGATTACCCGCTCTAAAAAAGCGCTCCTTCAAGAGAGCTTCGGAGCTTTAGCGCTCTTAAAGCGGTGCTTTCAAAACTATGGCCTCCACCCATTCCTTTCTGAGTAATTTGACCTCTTTTAATTTATGTTGTAGGCAATATAACCCATTGCTGCAGATTGGTTTAGCTAGTCCTGTCATAGGCAATATAACATATAACTCTTGCTCCTTCAACCATGAATCGAACAATCTGAAAGGCTTTGGTTTCTGTGTCATTTGTGCGATTGAGATGAGCATTGCAGCATGGTCACTATGGGACCTCGAATAACTCTGCTAGGTCGGTAGCTTCAATGAATTCAGCAGGCCCTCCATGAGCATAAACCCTGGCCCCTGGTCCTCTCCTTTCCTCTGGAGTTCTTATTTCATTGAAATCACCCAGCACTAACCATGGGTGGGAGATGATATTAGGTTGGATGTTCTTAATTGTGTTCCACAACGGTCTCCTAGCTTCCCTTGTGTTGTTTGCATATACTGCTGAGATAAAGAACACCAATCCATCCTCGTTGTATACCTTAGCATGAAGTATCTACCTATCCAACAAGATTGGCACCACTTTCCATTGGTCTTTTTTCCATAAAATCCAGATTGAGTCTGAATATTCTGGGTCCTGTGGGATGTTGTTTGAAATGACCTCCCACTCCGAAAAATTGTCTCTTACTGTTTAGAATTGTTTGGTTTTAATTCTAGTTTCTAAGTTCTTTTTAAGCATGACATTTTTTACTTCATTTTGGATTAGAGGGGAGTTAAGCCCTCTAACATTCCAGGTCATTAATGCCATTGTTAGGGACTAATGACCTGGCGGTGATGGGATGGTTTAGACTAGTTAATTGCCCGGGTGGCCTTTGCCACCTCTGCAATTGGGGAAGATTTTTTGCTCGATGAAGCATTCGAGGTGGCATATCCCATGTACAATCTTCTCTTCCTTATTCTAGCTTCTCTACTTAGGGCTGGATTTTTAGGGGTAACCGCCCTGATCATTAGGAGTTTGTTTGATAAATTATTTAGCTCTGAAGTGTTATGATGAAGTACAGTGTAAAAGTACTTTTCTACTTTTTCTTGATCTTTTAGGTCTTGAAATTTCCTAAATTACTAAAAGGTGTCACGCCTTTGCTCTACCTACCAAATTACTTTTTAACCTTTTGTCCATCTCTCACCTTACACTTATTGTAATTTATGAGCTATGTCTCCATTTAATGAAATTTAACTTCATCAAAAAAATGATATTTTGATGGGATTGGACAATATTATTGATATTATTTGTGATGTGTGCTTCGCCAAAGTCTTCATAGCTTACACTATAATTTAGTTAGGACATACAATTCCAATCATGTAATTGATATTTTATATTTACATAGGATAAGGAAAATATTGAACGTTTGGAAATCACTGGTGTTGGAGACCCAACTGGACGTGGATTGGGTTTCAGCTATGTTCGTGTTGCTCCTAAGCCACCTGGAACAAGTTCTTCAGCAAAAAAGAAGGTACCTGTTGCTCGTGTTGGTTCAACAGTTACAGGAACTGATGCTGATCTCCGTCGATTGAGTATGGATGCAGCTCGAGAGGTATTAATTGATTCTTAGAAATATTTTTTCCTATTCATTAATCATGTTACGTTTTCACACTCCAATTGAAACAAATGTTTAACAGCATGGTCAATTCTTTAAACGTGTAAAATGTCCTAACTCCTAAGAACCTATTCTTTACATTTCAGTAATGAATAGTCTAAATTACAAGTATTCTTAATGTGGTGGTCATTGTGTATAGGTTCTCATGAAGTTTAATATCCCCGAGGAAAACATTAGTAAGATGACAAGGTGGCATAGGATTGCTATGATCCGTAAACTTTCAAGTGAGCAATCTGAATCAGGTATTAAGGTGGATACAACCACACTAAGCAAATTTGCACGTGGACAAAGGATGTCTTTTGTTCAACTTCAGCAGCAAGCAAGAGAGAAATGCCAAAAAATTTGGGACCGTCAAGTTCAAAGTCTCACTGCTGCTGATGGAGATGAAAATGATTCTGAAGCAAACAGTGATCTTGATTCTTTTGCTGGGGACCTTGAAAATTTGTTGGACGCTGAAGAGTTTGAAGATGGTGATGAAGGTGATACTGCTGAATGCAAAAGTGATAAATCTGAAGGTGTCAGGGTACTGAAGATGAGAAGATGTCCTTCTCATGCTCAAACTGAAGAAGAAATTGAAGAAGATCGGGAGGAGGCTGCTGCGATACGCAGATTACTTATTGGTGTGACCTTTTCACCTTTTATATTCTTTATATCCTTTTATTGGTATTTAGTAATCAGATTTCTTTTTAGTTATCAATTATCATGAATTAACAGATTTTCTAGTTTATATATGATAGGAAAATGAACTTGTAGGCTGTAATGAATATTTTTTTGCAGTCTGATTACCTGACACCCACATAGAGTCATAGACTGTTATGTGGTTAAAACAAATTTAATTTTATATGTTTACACATATACCTGTTTAACATTCAATAAAGATATAATACTTAATACCTCTGAAATTTGAATAAGACTTCATCCAAGCTTTTACCGGCAGTCATGCAATCATTCTATGGATCTAACCGCATGATTTGTCTAGGCATCAGATGAAACATGTAAAATATGCATATGTTTTTTTACAATCCTATGTAATTATATATATGTGCCTATGAAACTTAAGAATTTATGTAATATCAAATAAGTTATAAGTATATAGGGGGCTCCAAGTATTTCAGTTAGAGACTGAATTTTCCTTGGGATTTCACTACCTTGGAATTGAGTATAAATTACCTGCTGAAATAGGAAGGGACAGCAGGTATAAATTACTCAGTGGATTTATAAGGGATAAGAGATAGCATTTTTTTTTTGCCAAAATAACTTTGAAGTGACTTGTCTTGATCACCCATATACATGTTTAGGCATCAAGCATGTGTAAAATTAGGCATACTATTCTTCTCCTTGTCTTTTCTCTCTCTCCCTGTTTTTTCTCTCTCTGATGTTGCCCACTGAGCATGATGAGATTGATCAGGGATTGATCAGATGGCTGGAGGTTACTGTGAAGAATGATAATCCGTGAAGACTGGAATCCACCAGTGAGAAACAAGATCTAGATCTAGAAGAGAATAAGAGAAATAGCAAAGGAGGAAGATAACAGAGAGAAAGTAAAGTAATTACCTGAGTGTAGAAATATTAATTAGAAAAAACCCTCATCCTTTACCACCCAATAATCCTTTTATATATTTGATATTTAGAATACAGTGAACAACCTAGCCCTCCATTAAATCCCTTTAATGACTTGATTCCATATTTGACCACTAGTATGGAATCAAGCATATAAAAGGATTAGCATTATCCCTGAGCCCCCGAGTGATGTCACTACTCACTACATCACTCTCGACTGCTGGATTCCAGTCTCTCAAAAGAATCAAATCAGTAGATAGAGTAATATTATGCCACAGTAATCTTGTGCCATTTTTAGTTCTAATCTCACAGCTTTCTGATCACATCAGTAGATAGAGTAACTCATAGCTTAATAGAGTAATGTAGACTATGTAGTAGCCTATTAGGTAATACAAAAGGATTCTTAAGAGTAAGAATCTTCTTCAGACTTTTCATCAGAATTTCTTCTAGTCATATAGTTGCTCAGTCCCTTATAAAAATCGTCGTCATCAACAACATTAAGTGTTTTTATCCTACTATAGGTATTTGTTGGTTGACTTGGTTCTATTTGACATCTAGTAATCCTATTATTCGGACGAATTTGGCTCAGATACCCTAGTATCTGAATCTCGATAATCCGAATCTGCCTGGATAATATCCGGATAGAAAAATCCGAATTTGAATTCGCTGAAATTTCTGGATATCCGAAAAATCCAAATCCGAATAACTTTTTATAAAAATATAAAATCACCCTTAATAAAGTTACCATAGTCAATTAATCCGAAAGTCAATTTATATTTATCTGGATATCCGAATCCGGAAATATCAACCGAATTCGGATTTAACGGCGGATATTGCAGATATCCGAATCCGTCTGGATAATTTCCGGATATCATTTTTTGTATCCGAATTCGGATCTGGAATCCGAAAATCCGAATTTGAATAGACATTCGAATTCGAAAACGGATACGAATACGGATTTCGGTATATCATTTACATGCTTAGTCATGGTGATCAAGATCAATCGGGCTCATAGTTTCTATGTCTGAAACAATCGAGTTTTATTTAGTCAGGGAGTGATTTAGGGTTTAGGGATTTGGGGGAGAAATAGATTTAGGGATTTAGCATTTGAGATTTAGGAAATATTAAAATGTAGGGGGTTAAATATAAATTTTTGGTATATTTTAAATATAAAGTTATGTATTTATTATTTAATATATTATATAAGGTTATTTATATAAATTATACTATATAAAATATTATATAAGGTTTAAATATAATTTACCCCAAATACATGTATTGTCCGGGGCGGAGATTTCAATCCCCGTCCCCGTACCCGGAAATGGCCGGGGATTTTCCTACTTCAGGTAGGAAAATCCTCCCCGTACCTGACCGTCCGGGTACGGGGCGGGTGCGGGGAATCTCACCCCTACCTCTAGTTGACCTTGCTGGTACCATATATTTCATTTTTCACACACAATAAACAAGCTGAAGAAAAATATTTCAAAGAAACATGGAGTTTCCTCTTTAACCTATATCTCAACTCTTGAACTCGAAGGAAGGCATCTTTGAAATTTAATTTCTCTTTTAAAATGAATCACAATATATTATACACTGATATTATATTAATCGAATGATTTTTTTTTGTCCATTTACTTCTTGTGTTACAGACTTATACCTTATTTGGTATGATATATGAATCACAATGTGTTGTAAATGTACTTTTAGATGACGAGACTGATATGAAGAAAAGGAAAGCTTCTGAAAGTGATACTGCTGAACAGATAAAGAGGTCTGATGCTATGGGAAAATTTGTCAACACACCAAAGTTTGATGTCTCATTTTCCTCTAAGGATATTATGCCGCGTGATCTCACTGAGGTGTACATTATTTCCTTTGTTTTATTGTTCCCACACTTTTTGGTATTTGAATGGTTTGTCTTTAATTTTATAGAATCTTAGAAATAATTTATGTTTTTGTTTTGTTGCTGAAACAGATGGAAATTTTTCCCGAGAAAAACTATTTTGGGATCAATAAAGTGAAAAAGGGAAATGGAAAGCTTGTAGGAAAGGTATGTAAATACCCTAATCCTAGCCTATCTTTTACCTATTGGTTGCTGGTTTTTAACTTTAGTAGCATAAATAACGATGTGGCATTCCCTTTGTTATTTAGATATTTAATTATGTTTTTTACTTTTCTATTATTTGAATCAGATTATAAAGGATAAGAAAGCATCCGATAAACCTGTAAGAGAAAATTTTGTATGTGGTGCTTGTAAACAGGTATGTAATATTTGGATTGGGTTGGTTTGGTCAGATTTTTTGTAATTAAAATAATGTGTTTACAGCTTGGGCATATGAGAACCAACAAAAATTGCCCCAAGTATGGTTTAGAAGATGTAGATGTTTCAGAAGCAGATGCAAATAAAGCTCATCTGCCTGAGACCTCCAGCCAACTTGAAATAAAAACCACTAACAAGAAATTGATGCAAAAAAGCATGGTAAAGGCTAAGACAATGGAAGCACCTGAAAGTTCTGATAAATCCGGTGGAAAGCCTCTAACAAAAGTCCATTCCTTAAAGGTTAAGTGTGGTCCTTTGGAACGAAACCTTGATAAAAATCTTCCAGAGGTTGAAAGTTCTGCTATACCGATATCTGAACAAATTTATGATATGGAAACAGAAGCTAAATCTACTGGAAGAATTAATAAAATTATTATTTCCAGCAAGATGAAACCTAACATTGTTCAGACCATGGTGCACAAGCCTACTGTTATATTAAGACTTCCAGCAGAACCTCGTAAAAAAATTATAATCAAACAACCAAGAAGTTCTGATCTGGAACAACTCACACAAGCTGTTGATGCTGGTGTGGATCGAGATTTTAGAAAGACCAAAAGAATTGCCGAGCTGGCACATTTTGAAGAGCAGAAAATGCAGGATAGTATGAAAAACAGGAGATTATGGGAAGATGAAGAGAAAAGAAGAAATAAGTATAGAAATGCAGAAGAAAGAAAAAGAAGGGATTATGGGGAAATGCTTATACAAGAAGAGCATCAAAGGCTTCGTGAAATTAGAATGTATGAAGAAGAAAAAAAAAGACAAACAATGGAACAAGCTAATGCCAGGAAGAAGAAGAAGAAAAAGACGAAGAAACATGAATTTAAAGATGAGTACTTAGAAGATTATACATCAAAGAAAAGAGATAGGACACTTGAAAGAGAGAGAGGCGTGAAAAGGTATGCTTCTGTCGATTTTGGATCATCAACAAAACGTCGAAGAGGTCCGGAGGTTAGTGTGTTATTTTTTACTGATAGCAATAAATATTTGATATTTGTGTTGTTTGTACTCTGAAACCCTTGTACACCATGTACTAAATGGTTGGTTTTCACCTAGTATTTTTAGCACCACTAAATGTGTTGTTTGTACTCTGCAGGTTTTTCTGTCCAACATATTGGAAAACATAGTAGACAAACTAAAAGAAAATATCAAAGTGTCTTTTCTCTTCCTAAAACCTGTAACAAAGAAAGAGGCTCCTGATTATTTCGATGTCATAAAAACACCAATGGATCTTTCGACAATCAAGGAAAGAGTTAGGAGAATGGAATACAAGAACTGTGAAGACTTCCGACATGATATGTTTCAGATCACTTGCAATGCTCATATATACAACGATACTCGAAATCCAGATATTCCTCCTCTTGCTGATCAACTTCTTGAACTTTGCGATGACCTACTGGATTTTAATGCTGAAGAGTTAAAAGAGGCTGAAGCTGGAATCAGACAAGGGTCCTGAATACTATAGTCTCTTGTATATTTAGAAAACACCAGCATCGTTTTTTTGGCTTTTTATTGTGTAGAATAGATGCTTCTTGTATATATTAATCTCTGCGGATATTATCCTCCCTAAAGTCTGTTTTTTTTCAATTGGTAATTTCTTTTTTCATTATATGAAAAGGAAAATAGTACATTGAATAAATGAAATGGTTATTGGCTGCACACAAATGCACAATAACACAAATACTGTTCCCGACAAGGAATAGAAATTCAGATAAATTCTATGAATTATTGCAAGTTAGTACTACGGATTTGTGGTAGAAGATAGTATTGCTAGATTTATCTTATTAGAGAAGTGAAATATTCTCCTAGTTAATTATTTATGTGTGGTGATACAGTATCCCGAACACGGTCACAACCTACCAGCAACTAGAAGTCCGGATAGCCTAAGATGAGTTGAGGTATCTATTCTAGGGTTGGGGAGGTTCCAGGTCGAATCCTAGGAAGATCGACTTTCCTGAGGATCGACTTCCCTGGGATCGACTTTTAAGTGAAGTCGATCACCAGGAAAAGTCGACCCTCAGAAAGTCGATCTCTGGAAAGTCGACCCCTGGATCCAATCTGATCAGTTAGGCGGTTACTGCCCAAAGGACCAGATTGCTCCCATAAGAATCCCTATAAATAGAGGGCACCCCCCACTCATTGAAGGTAAGTCATTTGGAGCAAAAGGATTCCTAGCGAAGCAGAGCTCTGCACACTTGAGTTCCGGTCCGGTTTCCCGCGGAGTTCCCCGCTTGGCGCTTGCTTGCGCGTCTTGGAGTACTGGTCGGGTTTCACCCCCATCAGTTGGCGCCGTCTGTGATTCAAAGATACTCACGACAAAAGCTCCTCGACTTTTTCGAAAAAAGGGATCGACTTTTTTCCAAGTCGCCAGCTAGGAAGTTTTGCGAGGAAATCAGCCAGCAAGGGATCGACATTTCAGAAGATCGACTTTTTCTTCCAAGAAAAAGTCGACCCCTCAAGGAGCTAGGCTTTCAGAC
Source organism: Zostera marina (assembly GCA_001185155.1). Lineage (NCBI taxonomy): Eukaryota > Viridiplantae > Streptophyta > Magnoliopsida > Alismatales > Zosteraceae > Zostera > Zostera marina. The sequence goes on from LFYR01001913.1 coordinate 574,465, forward strand.
ATCGAATTCCAAGGAATCCTCCAAGTGCACTAGGAGTCGACTTTTTGAAGATCGACTTTTCTCTTCAAGCAAAAGTCGAACCCACCTTCCAAGAAAAGTCGAACACTACAGGATGGTAGTAACTCGAAGCACTTCCCAGGGAGGAGGAGCAAACTCTCAGGAGGCGCCAGGGCAACAGCCTGGCAACTCAAAAACCAAGAGGCCAGTGGGTCGACCACCTAAAGCCAATAAAAATAAAAGGACTCCCACAGGACCTGAGTCTGAACCCGAAGGTGAACCCATACAAACTCCTCAAGCATCAGCAGGAGGGGAAAATATGAACATCACAGTTCAGGCGATAGCTGAGGCTATCCGATCATTACTGACAAGGAGAAACCTTCGGAAGAACAGCCTCAGAAGGAGGGACCCACAAGCAGCAAGGAACCAAGGACTGCCGCATCAGAATCCACTCATGGGTTCGTAAAAATGCCCATAGAAGAACTGGAAAAAATGAAGGAAACCATAGCGAAAATGAGCGAGAAGATAAAGGATATTGAAAAGTCTAGGGCATCGATATACCATACAAAAGCTCAAACCTCAAAGCAGGCCAAGGCACAGCAGGAGGTGTCAAGTCATAGGGCAGCGCACTCCAGCGCACCACTACCTCACATACCAGAGGGGCAACCCAAACCTTTTTTCAGAAAACCCGTACAGGAAGAAAGTACGGGAGACACGGAAGGAGGGGGCGAGGTCCCAAACTGGCTAGTAGGCATGGATGCCTTGCACAAATCGCTAATGGTAAAACCAGCACCTCTGAAATTCAGGCTACCCAGGCTACAGATCTATGATGGGAAGATGGACCCAGCGGACCATATAAACATGTTCGTAGGGGCAATGCAGTGGGCTACGTCAAGGGATGACATTCTCTGTAGAGCGTTCCCAGGAACATTAAAAGGACCCACATACAGATGGTTCGTCGAATTACAGCCAGGGAGCATAACAAATTTCGAGGATTTAAAAAAGAAGTTCGTCGCCCAACATTGTGGAAACACAAGGGTCAGAAAGGGCACGGAATCACTATTTGCAATCAAACAAAACGGAGATACGCTTCGGAATTATACAACTAAATTCACAGAAGCCATGCAGAAAATCTCCGATCTAAACACAACAATCGCAATATGCGCATACTCGAAAGGGCTAGACATGAACACGCCATTAGCAATAAAGCTAAACGTCAATAATGTAACATGCATGGAGGACCTGCTAACAAAGGCCCAGAAATACATAAATTCTGAGGAGTATGAGAAAGAAAAAGAAAAAGAAAGAGGTGCCATAAGCAATAAAAAAACATATGAAGCACCAAAGAAAAAATTCCAGAAATTCGAAAAAGGAGAATCATCTTGGAGACCAAAACACGACGGAAAGGTCTACCAAACATCTGAGGAGTTCGGGAAATCAAGATATCCAAAATACAAAGACTTGGGATTTACGGTTTTCACCACTCCAAAAGAGGAAATCTATAATAAAGAAAAAGGAAGAATAAGGTTTCCTCAACCAGAAGAGCTGAACCCTGCAACAAAAGAGGCTCGAACAAGGAGGAACAGGTATTGCAAGTTCCACAAGGATTACGGGCACAACACGGAAAACTGCAGGGGGCTAAGCACCTTTCTAGATACACAAGTAAAGGAAGGAAAGCTAAGGCAATATATAAACAAAGTAGAAAGGGGGCGACAAGGCTGCAAGGACCCAAAGAACAAGGGTAAGCGCCAACGCTCAAAGAGTCCTGATTCAGACACTGACCACAAAAGAAGGGTTATTAATTTAATCTTCGGTGGAGGATCGGTAGGAGAAAGCAGAAGTTACTCGCGCAAAGTAATGCAAACTACAACGGTACCAAAATCTAAGAAAAGATCGTACCCAAGCGAGGAGATAAGCTTCTCTGAGGAAGATCTGGACAACGTGGTCAGCCCGCATGAAGATCCACTAGTGATACAAGTGGATATAGGGGATGACTTAAGTCTGAACAAAGTTATGGTGGACAATGACAGCTCAGTAGACATATTATACCTAGCTGCGTTCGAAAAAATGGGCTATAAAGTAGATCAGCTAACCCCGGCCAAGGAAGCCATCTATGGGTTTACAAACACAAAGGCCCCAGTAGTAGGAGCCATCGATCTACAGATATCCCTTGGAAAAAGAAACGGGAGAGTATCGCGTACAGCACACTTTATTGTGGTGAATATAGACTCTCCGTTCAATGGGATCTTGGGCAGACCAAGCATTTACGGTTTCAAAGCGATACCATCATCTTATCATCAATGCTTCAGGTACCCAGGAAAGGATGGCAGAATGGCAACAGTTTTTGGAGCACAGAAAGACTCCAGAAGTTCGTACAGGAAGGCAACTAAAGTAGCCAAACCTGTAACCATGTACATCCAAGAAAGAGAGGAGGAAGAAGACACAACCTCATCCAATCAAGTTGAGGAAGTCAAACTCTCAAAAGGAGGAGTCCTGATAGGGACATCTTTATCCTCCGAGTTAAAAAAGTCACTACTACAGCTATTAGAAACCCATGTGCACACGTTCGTATGGGAAGGGGAGGCACCCTCACAGGTACAACGCACTATAACATGCCATGAGCTCAACATAGACAGTAGTTTTACTCCTATACGACAGAAGCGAAGAATACTCGCAGCTGAAAGAAAGGAGGCAGCACAGGCTGAAATTGAAAAGTTGATCAAAGCTGGGCACATCCGGGAAGTCAAATATCCAAAGTGGTTAGCAAACCCAGTTATGGTCAAAAAATCTAATGGGAAGTGGAGAATGTGTGTAGACTTCACAGATCTCAACAAAGCGTGTCCAAAAGACAGCTACCCACTCCCATCAATCGACATATTAGTAGATGCAGCATCAGGAAATGAGTTGCTATCTATGATGGATGCACATTCAGGGTACAATCAGATCTTAATGAAAGAAGATGATGAAGAGGCTACGTCATTCATCACAGAATGAGGGACATATTGCTACAAAGTCATGCCATTTGGCCTACGAAATGCAGGAGCAACCTTCCAAAGGCTGATGGACAAGGTTTTCAAAAAGCAGGAAGGAAGAAATGTCCTGGCATATGTAGATGACATTCTGGTAAAGTCCAAAAAAGCAGATGAGCATCCAAATGATCTAAAAGAAACCCTGGAAACTCTGCAGAATTATGGGATGAGGTTAAACCCTGCCAAATGCAGTTTCGGAGTACAAGAAGGAAAATTTCTTGGATTCTATGTAGGGCAGAAAGGGATAAAACCAAATCCAAATAAAATAGCAGCGATACTAGAAACAGCACCACCTCGAACAATAAAGGAGGTACAAAAGCTGAATGGAAAAATCAATGCCTTAAGTCGGTTCATTTCCAAAACAGCAGACAAGTGCAAACCCTTTTTTCAACTACTAAAAACTAGTCAAAAAGGGGCAATAACATGGACTACAGAGTGTGACGAGGCATTTCAACAGCTCAAAGCACATCTGGCTTCT
>LFYR01001913.1:584683-672326 GCA_001185155.1 Zostera marina
GACATCCTCAGAAAAAGATGAGATCGACATTTTTGGGCAACATCGACATTTCCAGGGAGAAATGAGATCGACTTGTTATCAAAAATCCGACATCTTTAGAAAAGGATCAGCGGTCATCGACATCCTCAGAAAAAGATGAGATCGACATTTTTGGGCAACATCGACATTTCCAGGGAGAAATGAGATCGACTTGTTATCAAAAATTTGACATCTTCAGAAAAGGACAAAAGAATATGACATTGACCAAAAGAAAACATCGGTTACACTAACGTACCTCAAAGTAAAGGTGTAAATCGAGCCAAGGAAAAGGAAAAAATATATTTATTCAAATGTACAAAATAATGAATGAAAAATATTACAGGTTCCTAATTAAAATTGATACGGCGACGTAAACGGCGAGGGACCTGGTCTAGCGGGGAAGCACCGCGGCGGGGACGCCTTCGACGTCGGCCACGAGGAGGGACAACAGAAGAAGAGGCAGGCGGAAGATCGCCACCAGACCATTCTTCAAAAATGGACTCCCTAGCAGCAACAGCAACACTCTGCCGCTCGACAATAAGCTGGCGCAGAGAAGGAAGATCCAAGGTCGACGACCGAGGATCCAAAATATTCAAAATCCGATCCAGCTCCTCAATCTCTCCCTGAATAAAATCAGCAAAGAGACTCACAAGAAGAGCCGTGGATGGATGAAGGAAAAGGAGAACCTAGGGGTCCTATTTATAGACCCTAGGACAGCACAAAAGGACAAAAATGGCAAAATCGACTTTTTACACAAGGGATCGACTTTTGACCAAAAACACCAGGAATCGACTTCTTGACAAAAGTCGACCAACCTCAACAAGGGATCGACATTTAGCAAAAGTCGAGGAAAAACAACAAGGGATCGACATTTAGCAAAAGTCGACCAAATTTAACAAGGGATCGACTTTTTCTTCTCACATAAAAGGGGTGCAGAAAAAAGAACCCAGACAAGGTGGAGTTGTGGAGGCACACCAAGACAGGAGGGTGCAACACGAAATGCTCCTGAGGAATCGTGGAAGTCCGCAGCTCGGACAGAGATACGGCAGCAAAATGAACTGAGCCATATAAAGATATTTGAACTCTTACTATTACTGGACGCAGTAACAAAGTAGGACGCCAAATTAACTCTATCTACGGAAGAACGTGGGTAGGGAAAGTCTTAATGGTAACAGAGTCAGGATGCGTATCCCATCCAAGGGCAAGAGTAAACCTCACCTACGGAAACATAGTGTTAGACGAGGGATATACTAAAAAGTGAACCCCACCTACGGAAGAACGTAGGTTAGACGGGGAACACATCGGCAAAAGTAAACCTCACCTACGGAAACGTAGTGTTAGACAAGGGATATACTAAAAAGTGAACCCCACGTACGGAAGAACGTAGGTTAGACGGGGAACACATCGGCAAGAGTAAACCTCACCTACGGAAACGTAGTGTTAGACGAGGGATATACTCAAAAGTGAACCCCAGCTACGGAAGAACGTAGGTTAGACGGGGAACACATCGGCAAGAGTAAACCTCACCTACGGAAACGTAGTGTTAGACGAGGGATATACTCAAAAGTGAACCCCACCTACGGAAGAACGTAGGTTAGATAGGGAACACATCGGCAAAAAATGAACCCCACCTACGGAAGAACGTAGGTTAGGCGGGGGACACATCAGCTAAACACACACCCCATTCTACAAAAATGTAGACAGAGGGGCAGGTGTCCAATAGTAAACCTCACCTACGGAAGAACGTAGGTTAGACGAGGGACGTACTCAAGAACAATCCTCACCTACGGATGAACGTAGGTAGACGAGGAGTCACACTCAGCCTCAGTCGCAAAAAGGCGAGCAAAAGGAGGGGGCAAGCATTCAAACAACAATCCTCACCTACGGATGAACGTAGGTAGACGAGAAATAACACTTAGCCTCAGTCGCAGAAGGCGAGCAAAAGGAGGGGGCAAGTATTCAGACAATAACCCTCACCTACGGATGAACGTAGGTAGACGAGGAAGCACACTCCACCCCTATCGCAGAAAGGCGGACAAAAGGAGGGGGTCGGGTACTCTCAAAACCCGCCATAGGGAAGAGAACCGAAACAGTGCTCAAGGATAGCGCAGGCAAGGCGTCAAGGTGGGCAAGCAGGGTTCCGCGGGAGAATCAGGCCGGACAGGTGTGCAAGGAGTAGGCTTCGGCTAGGACAAACCGGACAATAGTTGGCAAAAGCGCGTGACAACCTCCGTGGAAGCAAAGATACAACCTCGCAGGCGTAGAGAGGGGGGGGGAGTACTGGTGAGAGAGGATCTACATCCAGGGACATCACCAGAAATCCACATCCCAGCACGCAAAGAGGGGGGGAATACTGATAGTACAGGGTCCGACACACAGACCATAGTACTAAAAGACGTATCCCAAAGTATCTAATACGCAGAGGAGGGGGAAGTACTGGTGATACAGTATCCCGAACACGGTCACAACCTACCAGCAACTAGAAGTCCGGATAGCCTAAGATGAGTTGAGGTATCTATTCTAGGGTTGGGGAGGTTCCAGGTCGAATCCTAGGAAGATCGACTTTCCTGAGGATCGATTTCCCTGGGATCGACTTTTAAGTGAAGTCGATCACCAGGAAAAGTCGACCCCCAGAAAGTCGATCTCTGGAAAGTCGACCCCTGGATCCAATCTGATCAGTTGGGCAGTTAGGCGGTTACTGCCCAAAGGACCAGATTGCCCCCATAAGAATCCCTATAAATAGAGGGCACCCCCCACTCATTGAAGGTAAGTCATTTGGAGCAAAAGGATTCCTAGCGAAGCAGAGCTCTGCACACTTGAGTTCCGGTCCGGTTTCCCGCGGAGTTCCTCGCTTGGCGCTTGCTTGCGTGTCTTGGAGTACTGGTCGGGTTTCACCCCCATCAATGTGTGTATGTACTAACTACTAGGTAATGTTGAAGGTTTAGGATTGTGATGTATCCACATCTAGCTCGGCCACTAAATTTTCACTTTATTATTTTCTTGCTTTTTCTCCATTTGTTCTTAAGATCTAGGATCTTTATATTTGGAAGAAATTCCTCTCATCTTCCCCTTCCCAGTCTGTTATTGATCTTTACCCGGCCGGATCAATTCAGTTGCACATCATGTGGTTCATCAGTTTGGATATGTTTGGTTCATTCACTTGATTAAATCTGTTGTGTACAGAATGCATTTATATGAGATGATTTTGAACTCATTGTGGGTATTTATGGTTAGAACACACATTCAATGATATAGCATCATGTTTAATTGTTTGGGTGTGGCTAGTTGCGTTAATGTGAGGAGCTATTATTAAGTAAAATTCAATTTTAGTCAAAAAGGTATATTATAAGTTATTAAATTTTTATATATTTTTTCATTACAAAAAAGATCAAGGTTAATTACATTTAAAAGATAAATAAGATCGTTATTTTTACATTAATTTCAAAATTAATGGATATTATAAAAAAATAGTTTATTATTGTTTTAGTTTTAAATATAATTTCTTCATCTTTAGTTTTAATCTATTTTATAATTACAAACTGAAAAAATAAATAACCCTCAATCAAGTGTAACACGTTAAAAGCCCATTAGAATAAAAAGCCCATAACATCTAGTCTATGAGAGCCTGAAATCTATAATTGACCCTCTTTTTATAGGAAAAAGTCCACGTCGTGCCGTCGCCACCAAGCCAGCACGAGCACGGACTTGAACTGCAGCTTTGGACTTTTACAATCTTTATCTCTCTCTACGACTATCCCTCCTTTGTTTCCAAATCGGCAGCCGTTTCTTTGCTTTGGTTTCCTTTTAAGGATTTTTCCACACCACCCGTCGATTCCACCATCTTCTCCGTCCGTCTCGGGAGTAAGTGAACCGGCTATGTTTGACTAGGAAGTTTTGTGATGGTGAATCCGTTGGATGATGGGTGCCCTTTGATTTCGAGGGATTTTATAGTATTTTTCATGCTTTATGAAACAGGTGGATTTCGAATATCTGAAAGACTGATTTGGCATGTCGGGGAATCAGCTTTGTGCTTCTACTACTGCTCAGCAGCTGGGTGAGGGATCTTGCACTTATTGTCGTTTTTTTTTGGAGGTTGATTCTTCCTTGGTTTTGTTATAATTGGCTAACTCAAAAGATTTTTTAGATGAAACGACGTGTTGGTTTTCTTTTTGTTGTAATTAAGACGGTTCTCATTTTGTTTTCTCTCAAATTACTAAATTAGGATGGAAACTTAACGCTCACATTTCTAAACATATGTTTTGAATTCGAAAGTTTGAATTGCTAGCTAGCAAATACTTGAGTTTCAACTTTCAGATGACAAACCAAACATCATTTTATAAAAATTTATGGATTTATGATTTATCCGATTCCATTTTGATGCACCAAGTGCACTGCCACGTAAACGGAAACTGAAACCCCAATGTTATTTTGCTTCTCCCTCGTGAAAGTACCCTAAGTTTGGAAGCTGCTAGTAAGGATGCAAAAAAAGTTCGGTATTCGACGAACTATTCGGTTCGGGTTCGGTTCGGTTAGCTAAACGAACCGAACCCGAACCTTGGTTGAGGTTCGACGAACGGTTCGGTTCGTTTAACATTTTTATTATATTTTATTATTTTATATTTATATTATAAACTTATATTATATAACTTTTTATTATAGATTTATATTATATATTTCATAATTTATGTATATTTTTGTAATTTTTCATTAATATAGTATATATTAATTTTCATAATTTTCAACAAGAAGAAAAGATGACTAAGGATTGACTCAACAAAAGAAAATAGACAATAAACAATGTTTTTTTTTCAAAAATGGACATGTTTATTTTTAGAATGATGTAAAAAAAGTTCAGTATTCGATAAACTGTTCGGTTCGGGTTCGGTTAGGTTCGGTTAGGTTCGGTTCGGTTATTAAACGAACAGAACCCAAACCCAAGAGTAGGCTCGTTTATTTAAACGAATCGAACCGAATACTTAGGTATTCGGTTCTCGGTTAACATCCCTAGCTGCTAGTGTCAAGAACTCATATTGGAAAATGGAAATTATCTTCAGATGTATATATATATAATTATATATATATATATATTATTAGGTATCATCAAATATTCAAATTCACCTCGGAAAGCTAGACACTGCCATTTCTTGTATTTTTATACAGTCATTAGATTTCAATGCTAGGTACATGATACGTAGGATGTAAATTAAATGACATTCTATACAGTAGTAGACTAGAAGTTAAGTCTTCTCCACTTACTTTCCTGAATGTGTCTTAATTCTAAAATTGGTCCATTATCTCTTGATCTTATTATCTTACATTCTTATTCTTCTATATTCTTTATTTCATTGTGAATGAACAGATGTTGAGCAAATTCTTATCGATGCGCAAAGTCGATGGCTACGTCCTGCTGAAATTTGTGAAATTCTTCGTAACTTTCAAAATTTCTGCATTGCTCCAGAACCTCCAAACCGACCTCCCAGTATATTTTTTGTTCTCTATGTTCTGTCTTTTATTATGATGGGATTTTTTTAGTTTTTAAATTCTGCAAATTAGTAATCCAGGGATTAGGGTTAAGAATCAGCAAGAAATCTAACTGCATTGTTTAAAATTTAATTTTAGTTACTTTGTTTTTCTCCATTCAATAGAATTGCATTTTTGTGATGAAGTTAAAGATTTTAATTAGATAGATTTACATCTGAGTTCTTTAGAAAGATGTGGCCAGAAATTAAGGGAGATCTTCTTCACTATGTTAAACAATTCTTCCAGGGGAAAGAGAAACACATCCCCTCAAGCCAGACAGCCTTCATACAAGGAAGAAACATTTCTGACAATACAATGTCAGCAGAGGAAATGCTATATGGATTCTTTAGAAAAAGGACTCTCCTAAGAGGTGCTGCATTAGCATTGAACTTAAAAAGGCTTTTGACACAGTTAGGTGGAAAGCAATAATATCTACAATGGAAGTCTTTGAATTCTCTCCCCTTCTCTGTAGAATGATTTGAAATTGTATATCCTCAGTTTCCCTCTCTGTCTTGGTAAAAGGTTCTCCCACCCCTCCTTTCAAAAACCACAAAGGCATCAGACAAGGAGACCCCTTTTCCTCTATCCTCTTTGATCTGCTAATGGATGTGCTTACCAAGCTTTTTGACGCGGCCAGGCGATGCCTGGGACCGCATACCGCATATGCGACCGCCTGGTCGCATATGCGGTCCAATATGCGACATTTATTTTTTTTTATTTTTTTTTTTATTTTTTATTTTTTATTTTTTACTACACGATTAGGTATACCCATCTAGAAACGCGATTTCTACCTTGTAATCGCGGAAGCAGCAGCCAGGAAACGCGATTTCCAGCGGCGGCCAGGAAGCAGCGGTGATCCTTCCTTCTCCCTTCGTTGATTTCAGTAGTTCTTCTGTCCTTTTTTTATGCGATTTCAGTAGTTCTTCAGTAGTCTTTCTCCCTTCTCCCTTCGTTGTAAACTAATTTAGGATTTAGGGTTTTTTTAATTTAATTGGGTATTTTTATAAGGTCCTTAAGTTGTATAAAAATAATAGAATTCATTTAATTTTTTCAATTTTAATATTTTCTACTTGGGTAAATGGATCGGGTTTAGCCGGATCCGACCCGGATCCGGCTAAACCCCATAATATGCGACCCCCAAATATGCGATGGGGGGTTACCACCTGGTCGCATATGTGCTCACATATGCGCGCATGTGCGACAAATCAAAAAGCTTGGTGCTTACTGCTTAGCAAGACGATTGAGAAAGAAATCAGTCTCGACTTTCGATCACTCTGACACATATATGGTAAATAGAACTACTTCTATCTCACACATCATGTATGTAGATGACATACTTCTCTTCCCAAAAGCCAACTACCAGTAAATAGTCAGAAGAGCTCCATTACCTTCTCAATCAAATCCACTCTAGAGACAACTAGAGTTCTCTCCCAGAATTCAATCAAATGATCAAATCCACCCTACACCAATTCTCATCCTTCTCATGCCTAGCATTAAATAGCCAGAAGAATTCCATTACCTTCTCTAAGGTCTGTGAAAAAATGAAAATTCCACTGATCTATATGACATATTATGATACCCAGTTGGAAAACTCCCAATACAATACCTAGGCCTCCCTATTAATGGAAAATTAACACCCTTCGACCAATGTTGGAAACTCATACAACCCATACATACTAACTAGATGGAAATCTAAGTGAATATCGTCTTGAGTCTGAACACTTTAACTAGACTGCAAAGCTGGGGAATCAACATAAATACGTCCTGCCCACTATGTGGAAATGAGGAAGAAACATTTCAACACCTATACTTTAACTGCCATTACACTAGATCCCTATTTGCTAGAGTCCACTAGCTGCCTTAACAATGTTGTTTGGACACTTAGTGGGCAAAATCCCCCATCTCCCGCAATAGACATCAGGATAGGGGATATTATGGAAAAAATACAAAAATTCACCCACAAGTCCAATTGCTGGGGGAGTACACTGGACTATGCTAGCATCCCTTTCCTGGCACATATGGTGTGAAAGGAATAGGAGATTAAAACAACACACCTTAAGGCCCCCAGAAATTGTCAGCAGAGAATTTATAAAAGATGTGAGCATTGCATATGATTCTACATCCTATAAGAAACACAATCTTTCACAGATTGAAAAACAAGCTATACGCTCATGGGAGTCCAACCTCTTGAGGCTTCAGTCCTTGGCCAATTAGTCAGGGTCATAGCTGTATAAGAGATAGACAATGTTTTTACATTTACTGTACTTGCATCTCCCTATATTCTGTAATCTTGGGCTATGCCCAAGCAGCCCAACCACTTTTCATTAATGAAAAATTAATTTCTCAAAAAAAAAAAATCTAAGTGAATATCCTATGGTGGGAGAATCCAATCAGTTAATTGGATCTTGGTTGGTAAAATGTAAATACACATACTGATCACAAGGAAATTGTCTACCAGCCTTAGTCCACAAAAAGATCAAAAAATTGGCCTATCAATTCATATGGGATGGCAGGAAAAGAATCCCATGGTAAAAATTGTTCTTACCCAAAAATTGTGGATTGGGTGTTAGGAATCTGGATGTGATAGCCACGGCATCCCCCATCAAAAAAGTGGCTGGTATTTGAGAGAAAACATCCATATTAGCAATCTGGATGAAGGATAGGTATTTTAAAAACATAGCCTTACAAAACATTCTAATTCGACCAACCATTGATCCCATCCAATGGAAGGAAATCATGACAGTAAAAGGAATATATCCCCTCCGCCTAGAATGCAATACAGGCAACTCTACCATCTGGAAAAATGGCGGAGGGAAAAACTCTCTAGGGACCATCATAGAAGTTTATATTAAAAAAATAAAGCAGAGTTGGAACATTTTGTGTTAATTCTGTTTCTTCTACTCTTTTAAAAGACTGATGATATTGTTCACTTGCTCACTTATTTATTTTCTATTTTGTTTTTTTTCTTTAGGTGGTTCAATTTTTCTTTTTGATCGAAAGATATTGAGGTACTTCAGAAAGGATGGATATAACTGGAGAAAGAAAAAAGATGGAAAGACAGTTAAGGAAGCACATGAAAGGTTAAAGGTGATATTCAATATTTTTAGTCGAAGTCAGATCTCTTTGGAAATTTACATTTCAAAAAATATCAAGTATTTATTATTGCTTTGAAGTATTAATCTCTTAATGATGATAGGAACATGTCATTATTATACTTTAAGTAGCAGAGTTTTTCCCCTTACTGTATGATTTTTATGATATGTGAATTCTCTTAACATCATGATTAGACTGTAAATGGGAGTCTTTGGTGCTTTTGTACTTTAGGCTGGAAGTATAGATGTATTGCATTGTTACTATGCACATGGTGAAGAAAATGACAAATTTCAAAGGCGGAGCTATTGGATGTTGGAAGAGTAAGGAATTGCATTTTCATATTATATTCTACTTTTTGTTTAAAAAATTTTGCCTTCAGGAATTGAATTATTTGTGCATTTATTATATATAGAGAAAGAACACTTCAGGTGAGATCTCCATGTGTGAGATGAAAATAAAAAATCATAAATGATATTATCTAATCATAATTGCATATCTACCTTGAGATATGTGTCACGTAACAAGTGAAGCAATGCATATTCAAAGAACCGCATATCTTGAGGTGGATCTCACACATGAAGATCTCACTTGAATTTACTCCTATGTGTGTGTATATTACTAAAATATATTCCATTATGCAGGAAGTACATGCACATTGTTTTGGTACACTATCGTGAAGTAAAGGTTATTATCAACTTTCCCTTACATATCATTCCAAAACATCCCTCTTCTTTTGTAATGTTAGTGTTGTTGTGTAAATATCTAAGTATTTCACTATAAAAATTTACATTTATAACATCCGTTATCCATTGTTTTCTTTTTATCTGTTATAAATTTATAACACGCATAACTATGTGTTACTTATATAGATACAATATAGATAGATCATTCTTTTCTTGCGGCACCAATTTTCAATTTAAAGGATTTTCAATTTTTCATTATGGTGGTCAAATTTGGGGTATTGTTAATTTATAAATAATTATGCATAACCAATACACAAATATATTTTGCTAAGTATCTTTTTCATTTGGTGGTAATCGTTGCTAAGTGTTTATTTCATAAAGATTCATAGACATGTTTATTTTAGAATTCAATTGTCTAAAATAAAATAAAAAAATTAAATGATGTCATTCTTACATTTATTATTTAAAATTATATGTAAATATATAGGAGTCACTTTTAGTGTGTTCACTACCACCGTAAATGAAAAGCATGTTTTCACTGGGCCGATGAGCACGTAATGACATATATCACTGAACGAAATACACATTTTTTGTTGGGTGGCATATATTTCACTAGGGCTTGTGACTGCATATCATTATATTATATTATCATGAGTGCACATATATCATATTATCACAATATCACCCCTTCCTTACTGTGGTTGCTACATATATGTTACACCCAAGGTTTCCTTCATATTTATACGTATACATATATATTCGAATTTTCATTATGTACTTGCACAATTTACTCTCCACTGAAAAGACTCGAGCGTAATTTTATTTATGAAGTACTGATTGCTGAAGTTGTACAAATGCAAACGATTCATTTTTGAATTTGTTACAGCAGTAAATGACATCAACTTTTCTATAAAAATACATTTTTCATATAAATGCTGTTTAACAGTTTTATTATTGGTTAATTTAGTCATTTTTCCATAGTCTGAAGTTGTATATATTTTTAGGGTAACAAAACAAGCCATACCAAGGGTGTTGTTCCTCACAGTGTCTATGACCACAGCCCTGTTGCTTCAAATTCTCTAACGATTCGTAATCAAATTACATCACAAACAACTGATGCTAATTATCCAGATAGTGTTCAAATATCGGGATATGAAGACTCAAAAATGGGTATACATTTATTCAATTGTTCTATTTAACCAACGTTTATGGATCTACATAAGTCAAAACATTGAGGCCATCATCCTATAAATATAATGTCAGCAGATATTAGATTTACTGATTCAGATTTCCAATCACAGTGTATCTAAAGCCAAATTCGGTTCAGCAGATAATTTCCAAGCAAGTTCCAGACACTACCCTATCCCTGAAATGTCCCAGTTTGCTAACTTGATGGATGCTAGCCTTCCGAAAACTTGTTTTCCAGTTTTCCAGAACACACAAGGTAGTTGCGTACTTGCGTCATTAAAATATTTGATCTTCATTTAAATCATTATTTTTGTTACCTTTTAATGATATATGTTTAATTCAGGTGATTCTGAAGAGCGTGGAACTACAGTTTTTGATGAAACAAAGTATGAAATAACACATAATGAAACAAAGAGTCAGATGGGCTTGACATCTTTGGATGAAGTCTTGGAGTACTGTAATGTGGAACACCAAACACATTTTCCTTCCACTTTTCATAACAACTTGGAGAGTATTCCAACCAGAAGAAAAAGTGTGGTTTCTAACCATGAAGTTTCTACAGGCAAGCTTAGTTCTGGAATAAAAGACGTTGCTAACACATATGGACAGGAAAATTTGCAGGTATAAACTTCTAGGGAAAATGTGAAATAAATGATCCTTATGTTGGTATTCCACTATTCTTTGTTAATTGCTTTGCATTGAAAACATGCATAGTGTGGATAAAAAAATCATTGTACATATGAATCACATAATGTGATCGTAATGATTTCTAGGATTTTAAATATTCAAGTGATCAATCCCTCCTAAAATGTTTTTAATGAATACAATTAGGAGGGATTAGATCTCAACAGAATAACTAACTTTCTGTTGTGTCTTATCCAATCAGAATATTCTAGATACTAAATCTAATTACAATTAACTATTAGACTAGTATACTAAAATACCAATAACACCCAATATTTACTAATAGTTCTAGTTCAAAAAAAGGTTTAATTCCATTTCAGCTATCATATTTTAATTTATTTAATTATCTTTAGTTAGTTAGTTTTTTATCAAAATGAAATTTTACTCATCGCATATTTCTTTTGTTTGCAGTTTCCTGGTCCTGATTCTTTTGTTATGGTCTCGAAAAAAGATGCAGATAACGAAATAAACGACGACCATTGTTCAATTTTAAATCAGCCATCGACTATTAATGACGTGCAAGGTGATAAAAGTTTGAAGAAATACGATAGCTTCTCTAGGTGGATGAGCAAAGAACTTGGGCAAATGGATAACTCCAATATGCAATCCAGTTCCGAAACTTACTGGGATGTTGCTGATAGTGAAGGTGTAGTGGAGGATTTTAGCTCTTCTCGACAAGATGATTTATACCCATATCCATATGTGTTGAGCCCTTCGCTTTCTCAGGACCAGTATTTTAGTATTATTGACTTCTCACCAAATTGGGCCTATTCTGATATGGAAACGAAGGTACTGATTTGAAGTTAAATTAAAATGTTATTTTTGTTTAAACTTTTACTATAATATATATGTGTGTCCAGTACCTTTTGATTATTGTTTATCTGATAAATCCTTTAATGAAATAGGTCATAATTACTGGTACTTTCATCATGTCTAAAATTGAAGTTGAAAGATGCAAGTGGTCATGTATGTTTGGGGAAGTGGAGGTTCCTGCCGACGCTTTATCTGATGGTATTCTTCGATGTTATGCTCCTCCCCACAAAGTTGGAAGGGTCCCATTTTATGTGACCTGTTCCAATAGGTTGGCATGCAGTGAGGTTAGGGAATTTGAGTATCTTGTCAGCCATGCTCAATATATGGAGAATTCAGAAACTTATGCTGGAAGCAAAAATGAAATGCTTCTCCACATACGCCTTGAAGAGTTGTTATCTCTGGGACTGGGAACTTATGAATCTCTGGAGCTAAAAATGTGTCATGCCAATTATGAGAAATCTCTTATACGCAATCAAATCAGTTCATTGTTGTTAAAAAGTGATGAACGATACGCTTTGGCAAAGAAAACTAATGAGATAAAGTTCTCATCTAGAACGTCAAAGGATGAATTAATGCAGAAGCTTCTGAAAGAGAAGTTGCATGCATGGCTTCTTTGTAAGGTGGTTGAAGATGGTAAGGGTCCAAATATTCTAGACAAGGAAGGCCAAGGTGTGATTCACTTAGCAGCTGGCCTTGGTTATGATTGGGCCATAAAGCCAATAGTACTTGCTGGTGTTAATATCAATTTCCGAGATGCACGTGGATGGAGTGCCCTTCACTGGGCAGCATACTTTGGGAGGTAAAAAACATCAATATACACACATACACTTTTGAATAGATGCACACATACATATTTCAGATTCCTGATATTTTTATCAAATTGTGTTTATTTCCAGAGAGCGTACAGTTGCAATGCTAATATCCCTTGATACAGCCCCTGGAGCATTAACAGATCCAACTCCTGAATTTCCCAATGGCAGAACACCAGCAGATTTGGCTTCAAGTAATGGTCACAAAGGAATAGCTGGGTATCTAGCTGAATCTTCTTTAACCACACATCTGTCAGTTCTCACTTTAAGGGATTCACTACAAACTGAAAGCATTGATATTGAAGATACCACAGAAAGGCATGCCAACAAGTTTGATGAGAGAACTGTGCAGACAGGCTCTTCACTGGAGGACTCACTTTCTGCAGTCCGCTCTGCCACTCTGGCTGCTGCCAGTATTCAGCAGGTTTTCAGAGTGCAGTCATTCCATCGAAAGAAGCTTGTTGAAAGTAGTGATACTAAATGTAGAATGGTCGGTGAACATGCTCTTTCACTTGTAGCTATCAAAACAAATAAAACCAGGCATTCCAATGAGCCTGTGCATGCTGCTGCGATACGGATACAGAACTCATTTCGAGGATGGAAAGGGAAAAAGGAATTCACCGTGATTCGCCAACATATTGTTAAGATCCAGGTATGCTGCCTCTTTTCTTCCTAGTTTTTAAATTGCCAGTAGGTTGGCATAATTGATTATATACTTTTCAGGCACATGTAAGGGGGCATCAAGTGAGAAAGCATTTCAGGAAGGTCGTTTGGTCAGTTGGAATTGTGGAGAAAGTGATACTTAGATGGAGGCGTAAAGGAAGCGGACTACGTGGCTTCCGTTCAAATGCACTGACAAAGATCTCAGACATACAGATACCATCTAAAGATGACGGAGGAGATGAAGATTATGACTTCTTGCGAGAAGGAAGGAAACAAACAGAACAAAGGATGAACAGAGCACTTTCCCGAGTTAAGTCCATGGTTCAATACCCAGAGGCAAGAGATCAGTACCGACGCCTCCTTACTGGTGTGGAAGAATTAAAGGTATCTAAGGTTAGCTTTTATTTTACTGATTCTATTCTATTTCATCAAATAATATGTGGTGTGTCAACCAGAATTATATATTGTGGATTCTGGAGTCTGGTAAGTCACATATGTTTTATTTACTCCTCCCTCCATCAAGCTTTGTTTATTGGGGATGGGTCTAAAGTTAAGTTGGTTTAACTTCATTCTACTTGTAACAAATAGGATGATGCGCCAGGCGGAACCTTGGAGAAGGAGACTGATGATCTCATGATGTTTGACGTTACAGAGCTACTTGGCGAGGAGGATGTTCATATGTCGCCGGCTTGATGCGTGCGTGTGAAATTCATGGCAACTCTATATGTACTAAGTTCTAACTTTCTTCTAAGTACTTGATTGCGTAATTACTTATGTATATTATTTGTAATTTGTATATAAGATTGAAATCTATAAACAATTAAAAAATACCTCCCTATTTATTATTTAAGTAGTTATTACTTATTAATTGTCTGAAATCTGAATTCAGTGTGCTCAAGCAATCCGACGCGCTCTGGTCAGAATCAGGTGTGGATCCAAACGTAATGAGCTTGGTTCCACACTTGCACCTGATTTTTGGGCCTATTATGGTTTTGAATTTTTGATAATTTTTAAGGATACATGTGTAAATTAGCCAAATTATTTACATAGTTCATGCTATTCTCAGAGAGAAAACGAGCTTCTGTAAACATCAAACATCTCGGACGAGCAGAGCTGGGGTTCCTGGGTCAACCCATTTTGGAACATTTTTTTCAAGAAGCCAGAAATCGCACCTCCGTTGTTGACATTGAATCCGGTGTTTGCTTCTCTGATAGCATTGCGCATGGCTAGGAGTAAACCACCGTACGTCAGTCGTGGATCGCTCTCGACGGCTTTTATAAAAGCATAAGTCATTGCACCGGTAGTCGTGTTGCCGGAGAGTGCAGAAGTATCGGCTGAAGTCTGATTGTCGTCACACCCACTGATGGAAATAGCCAACCCACCGCCTCTCGTTCCTTTCTCTGCACCGGAGCTTGGGCGGTGATCTTCCCATTGGAAGTACCCTGTTCTGGTGTTCATTCTACAAAGATAAGGAAGATCGAGTGCTGTACCGCTGTGACAAGCATCGACGATTCCGTGAAGTTTAACGTTTTTGGTGAGAGGCCGAACCATAATTTCGTTGATCTCGTCGTCGATGATAACACCGTTGGTCTCGTAGTCCAATGGACAGAGTGTCTCGTCGAACCCGTCGATCTCGTCGCCGGTTACGTCGAACTGCTGGGATCCATGCCCGGAGAAGTGGAAAACTAACGAGTCCCCCGACTGGCAATCGCTAACCAACCACCGCATAGCCGATAGTATGTTCTTCCTCGTCGGAACAAGCCACGGGTCTCTTTCTTCTTCCGTGAGAACGACGATGAACTCATTTCTGAACCCAGATTTAAGGAGAAAATACCGCATACATTTCACGTCATTGACCGTTCCATTCAGCTCGTATCTCTTACCCTTGTACGCTATTCCGATCAGCAGAGCCCTCCTCCGTCCATGCACCGACGGAAAGGTTGACGGTCGGAGATTTGAGATGGCTGTGGAGGAGGGAGAATTATACTGGGTCGTAATTGGAAGTGGTGGTGGTGGGTAAAGTACGGATACAGTCTTTGAATAACGTGAAATGAGCCCTGCGAACCAGTTTTTTGCATGCCTGACTGGACCTGCCGGAGAACGAACTCTGGTGACTCTCCCGCATACTTGACAGTGAATTGTTTTGGCGTGAGGAGGCGCAATGAAGATTTGACGGCCACACCCACTGCACCGCTCTGTTCTTTCCGCCATTGATTGATTAATCAATCCGTCCTCTCTTCTTAATTCTTATTGAGGTTGATAATGGCTTTTTGTCAACTTTATTCCAAATCGATAGAAATGCAGAAGAATGTGATTCTAACCTTTATTAAAACCACCAAGATAAAGTAGATGGGCTACCTAGCTACCAATGGGCTTATGGGCCGAACCAAGAGACATTTACTATTTTATTTACCTGTATGACTGTATCTAAAAAAATGAGGGTAATATAGTCATTCAAATTATATAAAATAAAAAGGAACATAAATCGACGTATAAAATCGCGTTTAGGGTTTCTGTGGCATTGTAGCGGCGGCGAGGCGACACGATGGTAATTACTTTCTTCTTCCCCTTTCCCATACGTTTTTCTTTCCCATACACAATGAAAATCTACCGGTGTTTCCGTTTATTTATCCTCCTTTCCCTCTTCAACGCGATGACGAACTTGCATTTTGCTTGTTGTCGAAATCTTTGATTAAGTTTTCTTTTTCTTTTATGTCTTTTTTTATGGCTCTCATAGATCTTCTTGTTATTTGGAGTGATTAATTTTGTTTGTGAAGTTGTAATTGGAAATTTGTAATCTCTGTTTTTAACTAAAACTGTGATGAATTAATGACCGAAGGTTAACGTACCCAAGACGAAGAAGACATATTGCAAAAACAAGCAATGCAAGAAACACACCCTGCACAAGGTCACGCAATATAAGAAAGGTAAAGATAGTCTTGCTGCTCAGGGAAAAAGGCGTTATGACCGTAAACAGTCTGGGTATGGTGGACAGACAAAGCCTGTTTTTCACAAGAAGGTAAATAATGATCGATAATAATAATAAAAAAAATCACACAGATACAATACAATTACTATATAACTTATTTTAGACTTTACTTACTGTTTAATTTACTATTTCAATTCTGAGTTTGTACATGCTTAAAATCACGAGTTATCATACTGATTTAAATTTTAAATTGTATAACTTTATTTCACTTGATTTTATACCATTTTATAGTGAACATTTTATTTCAAATTGAATAATTAATTCATTAGTTAATTTTATACCATTTGATTTCATGCTGTCTGAAACCTACAAAAAGTGAAATAAATAAACAAATTATAATTGCACAGATACACATAAGATGTTTAATACATTTTAGACTTTAGTTATGGTTTAATTTACTGTTTGAATTCTACGAGTTTGCACATGCTTAAAATCATAAATTATCATGCTGATTTAAATTTCAAATTGTATAACTTTATTTCACTTGATTTTATTCCATTTTATGGTGAACTTCATTTCATTTTATTTCAAATTGTATAACCAATTCTCATTAGTTAATTTTATTCCAATTGATATCATGCTATTTAAAGCCTAAGAAGAGTGAAATAAGTAAACAAATTATAATAGCAGCTATTCTGCATTCTAGATTTGATGCCAGTATGCAATTACAGACTAAGAAGATTTGATGCAGCTATTTTAGATTTGATGCCAATAGATTCTGCATTCTAGATTTGATGCCAATATAAAGCCAATCGGCAATTTATATTTATTTTTAGCATTGCCACTTCTTCTCGTTCATTTTTATACTGTTTGAAAAATAAAATAAAATTTAACCTTTACAGGCTAAAACAACGAAGAAAATTGTGTTGAGGTTGCAGTGTCAAAGCTGTAAACATATGTCGCAGCATCCTATCAAGGTCTCACCTAAGCGTACATTATAGCATATTATTTATAGTCTACTCTCCTAAATAAACATTTATTCATCTGATATCATAAGTTTTTTAAACCCTTCTCTTTATTGTTGCAGAGGTGCAAGCATTTTGAGATTGGTGGAGATAAGAAAGGCAAGGGAACGTCACTGTTTTAATCGTCTTCTCTTTTTATTATTTTCCTTATGTTTGGTTAAGACCGGTTCTTGATTTTTTTTTGATGTCTTTTCAATAGCATTTAAAATTGGTGTTACAGAATTACTTAAGCTATTTTATTCAAGTTACCTTTCGTTTTAAAGTTCGTTTGCTATTGATGTATTATTTTACTTAGTTAGGGTTTTAGTGCTTTGATTAAGGATTTTGAAATTTATAATTCGTTTTGAAACAGCCTTCTGAAAGAAAACTTATATTTATAGTATTTTTAGTACTGATTTACTTAATAATCTGATGAGGGAATAATTGTAGATTGTTTGCAAGATTGTTGTATTAGATAATTCATAATAGTTCTCATCAAGATATTTTTTTCATAAAACACTTTGTTCTTGATCATATTTTTTTATTGGTGGATTCTTCCTTTTCGTTTTATGCTTCTCTTTGGCCCTGGTTATTTTGTTTCAAGATAACCAAGGTACTAATTTGCCTAGCCTGATTTTCTTAAAACTGGTTTAGCCAATTTCCTTAAGGCTTATGTTTTTTTTATGAAGATAAATTGAAATTAATTAAAAATTTAAGTCTCTTCATGTAAAATAATTAAATATAAAGAACTTAATAACCAGGATCTAGAGTTGAAAACGAGGTGTGTTTCAGATGGGCTAAATCTACCCATTATTCTTTCCAAGACGGGTACGAGGTTGGTCGACCCTAAGGAAAATCTGACCCCTTTTCACTGCTATTAATAACCTAAAAAGATTATGATTTAACAATTAGATTTAGATATCTTCATTAAAATTGACTATATGAGAATTCTATCATTTCCGATTGTGTCGGGGATCGGAAGTCTTCAACTGACGGTGAGATGCCTTGACCCACTAAGCGGTCCAAACAGGCCAGACCCGACAAAGCAGTCCAAGACGGTCCAGGAACATCGGGCTATCGTGTGTCGACTTAAATAAAAAATCTGCACTACAGATGACTACAACATCTGTAAGAACTAAAAAAATAGTGGTATAACCACAACAATGGATGAACTTTATGCATTTACATGTGAAATTTTAAAATCAGGTCAAAGATATTACAATTTAGCAATGATAATGAATGTATCTATATTTTTAAAATATTAAACAATGCTTCTGAGATAGTGAAAGACAAACACGTCTAAAACGTTAATGAAATCGT
Source organism: Zostera marina (assembly GCA_001185155.1). Lineage (NCBI taxonomy): Eukaryota > Viridiplantae > Streptophyta > Magnoliopsida > Alismatales > Zosteraceae > Zostera > Zostera marina. The sequence continues at coordinate 603,408 of LFYR01001913.1, forward strand.
AATCGTCTATCTATTTCAATGAAATCTTGAGGTGTACTATTTTTTTAAATATGAAACTAAGATTTTATGAACGTTTTTAGACTCAATGAAAATAAACTTCTTCACATACTTAACTTAGTCATTTGCTAAATAAAGTAATTTGTAATATTAACTTATTCACTTCCTTAGTTCCTGACAAATTTGGACATTTGGTTCAGCCCTTTTATAATCGGATCCGAATCCAAGGAAAGACGCCCGCCCGCTCCATCTCTATAAGAAACTGCTTATATCCGTCGTCGTCTGTCATGTTTATTGCCCAAAGCTACAAAATTGTAAACCTCGTTCTATTTCCCCCTTTTCTCCAAAATTTTTCAGGTTCGGTGTACGTTTTTCGCCTTCTAATCTTTGATCTCGTCGTCTATGTAGGAATTTTAGGTTTCTGATTTGGTGTAATTTTTTATTTTCATGTAGGTGAAGTCACAAGTGTCAATCGAATTCCTACAGCGGCGGCGATATTTGGGACGAAATCGATTGAGAGATACAAATATTTCTCGCCTATTTCGTCAGATTCTTCAAGAATTTTGTACGAGGTTTGTGAAGTATTTTTTTTTTTGCTTCGTCTATTCATTTGGTACGCGATCAAGTTTTGATGGTTGTTTTGTTAGCAATTTTTTTCCTGTTAGTTTGTTGTCTTTGTTTCCAGTTGGGTTTATTTTACCAAATTTTATACTCCGATTATACCTTGTGTTGTTTGCATGAATTGGACCAATTTTTTTCCTGTTAGTTTGTTGTCTTTGTTTCCAGTTGAGTTTATTTTACCAAATTACATACTCCGATTGTACCTTGTGTTGTTTTCTTTCCATTAATATATTGCGATTTTTATAAAAATATCTTAAACAAATAAGTAGTCAAATTTTTATAATGAACTTCTTTTGAACGAATATGAAGTCTTTAGTTGTACTTCTGAGCTGCAATTACTGGCAGTATACCTTGATTGGAAATTTTTATAGGTCAACTTTGAAGGTGTTATATGTTCGGACAAGTGTGAAGATTGAATAATTGCTCAAGTTGCTTTTGGAATGAAAAAAACACAGACTTTTCAAAATGGGAAATCACTAGATTGCTTCAAAGTATTAATTTAGTGTAATTGTGCATGTTTGTACATTCTTTACAGGACTTATATCAAAAGATTTCCAAGTTACACCATCAACTGTCAAGAATATTGTAAGGTGTCACCAGTGCTTCCTGCTAAAAATGGAATCTGGGCGCTTTGGTTCGCAGCAAAGATGGGATTCTAACAGCGTAATTGCAGTTTTCTCCTTTGTTAGCTATCCTGGATGATATGCAGAACTATGATTCTGTATTTGTACTCCATATTTAGTGACATTCCATCCTTAACAAATAAACAAAGACATCCATTGGAGGGTTTGGATATGGAACGGATTTCACTACCCCTACCATTGATATTTATTGCTGACTTGACTTATTCTGTTGAATTCACAGGCTTTGGAGGGGTATTGTGCTGTCAGTCAACCGAATTTGAGGTAACTAAACTTATATAGTCGTTTTAAATGGAATCAGCAATTATTTATTATGCACCTACTAATATAATATAAGTATTAAATAGAAATTGGCCTTGTAACTAATTTGTAATTTGTTTTTTAAGTTTTTATTTTATTTTGGTAGAAGTGGACAACTAATTCGGTTATTCATAAGTGCATAAATATACCTTAATACAATGGAGATAACAAGTTACAAGTTATTTTGACACTCTTCCATAATTATTTAGAAATTCTGTTATATAATATTGTCAACTTGTATTAAATTCTCCTATAGTTATTATCTAAATAACTATTTTCATTGTTTTAGCTTCTACTTGTTATCATGGTTTTTAAGTGACTGCTTAAGCTCCAACTTAGCAATTCTCGTTAGGGTTAAATTAATGTTATGGGAGTTATAAGGGTGGGAACTGTAAAATAGTTATTTAATGGATTGAGGTCGTTAATAGTTATTTTGGGAGTCCAACCCAATAATAACTAACCTCATAAACACACACACATACATACACACTCATGTTGTTGTTTTGTAACCCCATCTTTGTATCCTGATTTCCTCCACCATGATAATAGACCCCATGGATGTACACCTCTCTGTAGAGGTGGAACCATTATCAAAATATTGTGTTCTTTTACTTTTTCTACTCGATATCTATCTACTTCTGTGCTGTATATTGATCAAATCTGAATCTGATTAATAAACATTATTCCATTGGTACACATACTGACGTACATCTGTTCAAGTGTATAGCACTTGCTGTAACAGTCATGTACTCCTGTGAACAGCACATCCACTTTACCTCTTATTAAAGTAATATGTGTTATGCATATTTGCACAATATTATTGATTTTTTTAATCTGATCACTGGATATCTTCTTTTTGATTATCTCTTATCAAATCCAACACATATTGTATTATTTTTTGCTTCACGTTTCTGCCAGGGTTGGTGGATCATGCAATGGTAGAAGAAATTTAGATGATGGATTACGGAATGATCATGTTTATCAAAGGGAGAGTTTTCACCAAGGAATACATGATAGGGATGTTTATCAGTCCTCTGCTCCTATTCCTAGTAATTGGTCCCAATCAAGGAAAAATGTTGATGAAGAGTTTGAGCCCATCCGAGATTCCAGGAGGCATGAAAAAATATACCCTGATTCATTTCAGGAAAAAGATCATTTTCGAGGACCAGATAGATTTCATGATAGCTATCATGACGCAGATAGCTACCATAATAATAGCTTTGAAGATTCATTTGAAAATGACAATTACCATCCCCGATATCGTTGCAGTCGACATATTAGGGAAAATAGTCATGATAAAGATCATGACTTTGGTCGCTATAGTTATGATTCTGACTATGAGAGGGAAGGAAGGGAAAATAGTGGGCAAAGATATGATTCTCGTGGCATTGAAAAAGATAAACGGGGTTCAAGCTACGAAAGGGATCTAAGCCCACATAGAAGATGGAGACATTCACGTTCTCGTTCCCGTGGACATGATGATCGTTCCAGATCTAGGTCTCCTCGAGGGCGAAGTCATGGACGAAGTCGCAGAGATGGCAGCTATGATGGCAGCCGGTGTGATAGAATTGAAAAATGGAGAGACTATGACCACGAGGATAAACAACATTATACATCAGCAGTATGTTTAATTGTATCATTCGGAGTATATCTTATGATTATTTTTACAGTTATAATCTTCTTATGAGGTTCTCTGAATGTTCAATGAAATGTCTGCAGGGTCCATCACCGACTGTAGTTGTTAAAGGATTGTCACCAAAAACAACTGAAGAAGATCTGTTCAAGATTCTTGTATGTTGCCATTGTGCATTCTCAAACCAGCGTTTTACAATATTTTTTCCTCTCTTTATAGAACAGTCTGTAATTCTGTATTTATTTGAGAATGCAATTTTATCATTTTGCAGACTGACTGGGGACCACTTCATCATGTTCGTGTCATAAGAGAGCGGAATTCTGGGAAGTCCCGTGGATTTGCTTTTATTGATTTTCCAACTTTGGTAAGCATTTGAGTATTTAACATTCTAGTAACATTTGATCATTTAATTAGTTAATCACTTTAATCTCTACTAATTTTTCTTTCATTCGTTTGTCACTTATAGGGATCTGCAAGCAATATGATGAATGCTGTTGGAGATGGTGGTATTATTCTTGATGGAAGGAAGATTTTCTTTGAATACAGGTGTTTCTACTCTCCTTTCAAATATAGAAGAATGCTGTTTCAATTGATTTTTTTTATTTCAATGATATTGTAAATTGACTTTTTTGCCACAGATGATATTGTCCTTGAAATATTGTAAATGTAGTAATGTGCTCTAATGTTGTATATTCTGTTTTTTGTGAAAGATCTGTAAGAACTAAGAAATAGAAAGTTATTTTTTAAAAAAATTATGGTTGTTTTGGCCCTCTTGATTGTTTTTTCTGTTTCTTTTGATATTTTAAAGCTGAATAAAAACTCTAATGATATCGGTATCTCCTTCAAGCCTGAAAGCTTTAAGAAGAACTGCTATCACCCCTTGGAGACCAGAACAATACCGATATGGGAGACCAACCTCCTGAGGCCGATAGACTAACTCATGTCGGGCAGCATGGCTCAGTGGAAAGAGTTTAGAAAAACCTAGTGCTCATACTCATGTGTTTTATTATTTCTTCCTTTCTTTACTGTATTTCTTAGGGTACTGCCCTTCATTTCTATCAATGAAAAATTTAATTTGCATAAAAAACTCTAATGATATCTGAAAGAGAAAGGGGAATTATAAAGAACTGGCCTAGCCATCACATCTTCTTGTTATTCCCTATTTCCTTTGGGGGATTTAGGATACCTAGTGTAGTCCTAACCTTTTTTATCTTATAAAATTATAAATATTTGGCCCTTTAATACTATACCTAGTCATAAAAAAACATTAATGAAGTTTTTATTTTTCGTTGTAATGTGCATTGTGCAGTAGTAAACCTACAGGATCTGGTGGGCTGGGACAAGAGAACACTGGGAGATCTGGTCATTTCAGGAGCAACATGCCATCTGATTGGATGTGCACTATCTGTGGATGTTTAAATTTTGCACGGCGGACATCATGCTTCCAGGTTTCTATTGGATTGTTATTGTTATCATCATTTGACAATTGATCTCTTTGTATTTAGAATTTATTTTTGATGAAAGTATATTTAGAATTGATCTCTTTGTAAATCATCATTTATCGTGTGATGATATAATATAAGGAGTTCAAACTAAAAATCCCTCAGGTATCATGTATTTTTTCATTTCCAGTAGATTGGAAATATGTAAAATCCCTCAATTTTGATGTTTCACTCACTTCTTTTAGATTTCAAGACCAGTCAATTTTTGGATCCCAAGAACATCCATCCTTACAATTTACAAAGTAGATAAAGGATAGATATGTTAGGAATCAATCCTTAGATCTTATCTAAATTTCGAATTCTGGAGAGGGTTTTAATACAATGTTTAAAATGTCACAATGGCATATGCACACTGAAGTTCAATAATACGTCTATTGAGAGCTTAATGTGTTTTGTTTCTGTTTACAACTCAATTGTTCCATGTGCTTCTCTGGCCTCAGGGCCATATCAAACCTTATGTTATTTTCTTCTTATCTTAAAAAGTAATATGTTTTAGTGCAATGAACCTCGAACCGATGATGCACCCTCAGTAGCAGACGTGTCATCAGTAAATGTAAATCTAACAAATGCCGGAAGGAAAGGGTCAGATTCTGGTAGGTCAATCCTGATGTCTATTGTTGTATTATGATTGCAATCACTGGGTTTGTTATTAATTTAATATGCTATCTTTCAGGTCCTACACATGTTTTAGTTGTCCGTGGATTGGATGAAAATGCTGATGATGAAATGCTTCGCTATGAATTCTCTAAACATGCTCCTATTAAAGTAATATAAGTTTGAACTATTTATAAAATAATATTATTTTATGCTGACTGATTCCATTTATTCTTTAATCTGCAGGATATCCGACTTGTTAGGGATAAATTTACACATGTCTCAAGAGGCTTTGGCTTTGTTCATTTCCATTCAGTAAATTTCCAATCCTGCTGACACATTGTTTGAATTCACTTTTGTTGTATGCTAATTTTACAACATTACAGATTGATGATGCTACCCGAGCTCTGGAAGCGACAAATGGAACAAAGTTCGAAAGGAATGGTCAAGTTTTACGTGTTGCCTATGCGAAAAGTATTCACGGACCAAGTGTTTCGGGAGGCGCTCAATCTAGCAGTCTTGCAGCAGCTGCTATTGAGGCTGCGTCATTTGCACAACAGGTTTATTTTTTCTGCACTTTTAGTAAATTTAACTTCATTGGCATAATCATCTTTCCTGAATATTTTTTTTTACTTTTGATAAAGAATAGAAAAATTGATGTTTAAAAAGAAATCTATATTTTTTCCTGTTTTTAAGTTAAATAAGAGTAAATCAAAATTAGAACCCATTCTATTTTATGATGTATTATTGTTAAATGCTTCTGGCTTTTTTAGTTAATTTCTTTATTATAATATTAGCTGATTAATTTCATTTCCAAAAATGATATCTTATCCAAGGTTTTATAATTTGTATGTGTCCATATGTGGCCTTACACGGTTACACCTTTGTGTTAAATCAGCCAACTTAAGAAATTAAAAGATGACAATTGGCTCTTCTCCCACACATGGCCAATGTGATTTACTCTTGTTTAGGAAAGTCTACTAGAAGACAAAAAAGGCAACAATGGCCCTTTTTTTTGAAGAATCAAGCTTCACTACTGATCCTTAGTGATGAAACTCCAAGTTCTGGAGTTTGGGGAAATCATCTTCGATGAAATTCATGATGAAGAATGAACCTAGTTCAAGTTATTGGAAATGGTTCATTGTTGATTGCCAGCTGGAGGAAGGAGGTTGTCAATGGTTATATGCAATATGCATCATCCAGAAGATCGACAGTATGAGGAAAGCCTGCTGGACGTTGTTTGGTGGTGAGGAATAGATCTCCTTCCAGTGGAAATGAAATGACACGGAAAGCATGGAAGCTTGCAATTTTGTGTATTTCAAATTTGATGAGATCCAAACTGGGATCCGTCTAATTGCCTAAACCCCAACTGCATAGGGATTAAGGGCTCATATACACATATGTGGTTCATTTAAAATCATGATTTGAATGTTGTACTTTTCATACTTCAATTGTTTGAGATGTTTAAACTTGTATGGTTGAATTTTTACATTTTGAAACAGGGTTCAAGTTATAATTTGAATATCACCTGAAATTCATTTTTACATCTGAAGCTCTTAATTTGCATTTCAGTATGATTCTGTTGGTTGGGCACCTAAAGAATACAATTCTGATGATAAACAGCCATCTGGGCTTGATCAAAACCAAGAAACAATTAAGAAAAATGGTTCTGCCCCACAATCTGGTTTTGTGTGGGATGAGACATCTGGTTATTATTACGACGCTGCTTCTGGCTTCTACTATGATGGGAATACAGGTAAATTTATTCTCTTGACTATTATGGTGGACTCAAACGAAGACATGCAGCATCTAACTTTTAAAAAGTAAAATAACATTACTAATTGAATGTCTGGTGCTAAAATAGGCCATTCAAGTCATCATGTTCAATGTTCATTCACATTTTTATTTTTTATGTTATATTGTCAATGTCCATGGCTTCATGCACATTTTTGTTATAATTATTACTTCCATGCATAAACTTAGTTTTATTTATTTTATTACTTTTTCTAACCTGTTACCTTTACCTTCAATTAGTCACATTTGGTTTGGTATTATGTAAAAAATCATTTTGTCTCTCTACCAGGTCTTTATTATGATGGTAACAATGGCACTTGGTTTTCTTATGATCACGAAAAACAGCAGTATGTTCAGTGCACTGATCCAAATGACAACCAGGTATCCGGGAAATCTACAAAATCATTAGATGAACCCTCTAAGAGGAAAGCAGTGATCTCTGCACCTGCTGCTACAATATTATCTAAAGAGAAAACCTCGTTACCAGATGCCGTCCAAGCTGCTGCTGCAGCAGCCCTGGCTTCAGAAAAAAAGGCAAAAGAAAGAACAAAAGAAATAAAATTAGCTTCAAAAAGCAGTATTCTGGCTAGTAAGAAAAAAATGAGTAATGTTTTGACTATGTGGAAGCAAAGGAATCATGAAGGTCAGACTGCTCGTGTTGTTATTGAGTACAGTCAAACACCTTCCTCTTCAAAGAACAAGTACAGGAATGATTCTTTATCTGGAAAGGAGTCATTTTCTGGCTCTGGTGTTTCATCATCGACCGGAAGTGAAATCGCAACAAACAACTCTTCAATTTCAGCAATTACAGATTCTCAACCTAAACAAAGTTTTATTGGAAACTCTTCGAGAGGCAATCTTATGGGTGTCATCAGAAGTTCTGATAGGGGTGTTGTGAAGTCTGATACAAAGTTTTCAAGTAAAACAAGCACCAGTGATGCATCGATGACATATCATGGGTCAGCTCCTTCGACAGAAATGCCCTTTAGAACACATGCAGCAGCCTTAGGATCATATACATCAACACCAGCTACCACAACTGGCAAGCGGAGATTTTCTGAGGCACCAACACAGCCAACAGCAAGAGAGCAACCGCAAACAGGATATCGTGATCGAGCAGCTGAGAGAAGAAGTCTTTATGGATCATCATCGTCGATCGTTGGAGAGATGTCTGATCTTGGAGTTAGGGAAACAAGTAAGAATCTTATATTAATTGCATATAATATATTCGCATCCCCCATACGTGTTTTCTTGCTTTACTGATTATTATTGAGGTTGTCTTTGAAAGTAAAGATGCTTGAAGAAGATAATTAGCGTTATGCATGTTTGAATTTTAATGTTAACTATTTCTTTCCATGCCTGTTAACTATTTGAAAGTAGAGATGATGCGTTACTGCATAATTTATCCTGTTAACTGTTTTTTTAAATGTTTTACTATTTCTCACATTTGTACTTTCAGTGGGTTCTTGTCATTTTTTTGTTTAAGACAATCCATTCTGTTGGCCCATTTTTATTCCATTTAAGAGTGATTAACATTCTAGAAATTCCTTTGTTGTCAAGATCGTGATTTTTCACACCGTAGAGGCTCTTCATCAGACTTAGCAATGCCCTTTCCGCCAGGAGTTGGTGGAGGACATGTTACCAGTGATACTCTGGGATATGAGGTAGTGACAGCAGATCGAGCCATTGATGATAGTAACGTAGGAAACAGGATGCTGCGGAATATGGGTTGGCAAGAAGGATCGGTGCGTTTCTATTTCTATTGTCTTTTTGTATCTGAGTAGATAAATTTTAGGTGTTTTTTACTGTTTATATAGTGCACCCAATTTGACTGGCTTCACGAAATGTTTGAAAACCACTGAAATTTTACTTCCAAACCTTAGTTGTATTTTAATGACATGCATCTTAAAATACTTCCTAACCACATCCAAAGTTGTCTAATTATAAAGATTAAAGATAGGTTCTTTCTTATCTCCAAAAAATTTATATTTATATGAAGGGCTTGAGTTGGAGTATAATCATCCATGAATTCCATGTAAAATTTGTATGAAAACAGTTGTGGCAGTTTTGTAATTGCTGTTGCAAATTAAAAATCTTTTGATGTATTTCTAGTGTAGAATTCTATTTTTTCCAGCCTTTTGAATTGAAAAGTATTGATACAGGGTCTCGGGAAGCATGGCAGTGGTATCACAGAGCCAGTTCAAGCACAAGGAATGGAAGAAAGAGCGGGACTTGGACGCCACCAGAGAAAAGTCGTTGACAAAGACCTCGAGGTGCAGGCTGGGGACACTTACCGCACACTTATACAGAAGAAGGCTATTGCCAGATTCCGAGAGATGAATTAATCAATTGATTAGTGAATTGGGACGATGTTGCCTTGTTTCTCTTGAGAAGCTTTCATGTATCTCTGTAAGCTTGCTTATTGTACTAGAACATGAAGCTTTGAATTCCAATCGTTTCATTATTCATATATTGAACAATCCAAGTTTATTATTTTCCCATTCTTTTTTTGTCCTTGGTCAACAAAACAGTGTTGTAGTGTATGAAATGAATCAAATGAGCCTACCTACATAGTTGAAATTTTGATTTTAACATTCAATCTGCAGTTAGCAAATAATCAAACAGGCCATAGCCATAGGGTGTGATTTCCTTCCAATGGGTCGACTATTGGAAAACGAAAACAACATATATATTCAATTCTTTGGAAAGAATACAAAAAATTCCTAAATAAAATTTGAATTACATAAAAATCTTTATACCATTTGTAATTAGCCAACCGCACCAGATCCCAATCCTAAATAAATATAATTGTTGTTGTTGTAAAATATCCTTCAGTTCGGTACTTCAGTTAAGTTGTTTATCAAGTCCCAAAGAGTCAAAAAGACTAAGCAGACGGCAGTGGAGGAGGCAGGAGGATTCGGATTTTGATCGGGTATAAACCGAAACCCGAAAGTACATAACCGGATTGGATTAAGAATTGTCGAATTGAGATAGAACCCAACCTGGCGTAAACTGGTTTCCATTGCTAATAAAATATGAGAAATTGAAAAGGAGAAAAGGAGATGGAAAGAACATAGAAGTTTCCTCTCAATTTCTGGTCTGAAGAGTAAAGTCACGTGTCACTGTCCTCATTGTCCATTTTCCAAACTCCACCAAAGAGTCCAAACAGATTTTGGAGCAGGGCCATTAAATTCAATGGGTAAATTACTTCTCAGACCAACTCAGATGTTTTATTTACACAAATTGTATGTAATTATTTACACAGATGTTTTTATTTAGACTTTAATGAATGCGATAAAAATGATTAGATTGATTTATTTGGTTACATGAAATTCACCTGTTAACAGGAAAATGGTTCAGTCAATTCATATCGATCCATGAAGAAGACAAAGGAGAGGAAGCTTCGTGGAACCTTCCACTCACACCTCTCTCTCCCCTCTTTCGGCCATTTAACAACAACAATCCTCCCACCCACCCACCACCAATCCAATTCTTCATTCTCGCAACCATGAAGTTTTTCTCTTCGTCTTCAAAGAAATCAAAGAAAACGATCAACATCTCCGACCGTCCACCATCATCGTTCAGCTCGGCATCCTCCGATACATCCGGGACGCCAACAACACCCACTACTGTCCTCTCTGCACCGCCGGTTTGCAGACGCTACATCGGTCGTAACGCGTCGTGTTTGGACCCCGAGTATGATCCTCCACGGGAGATCACCGCGACAACGATCGCCGGAAGATGTAAATTATCTTCTTGCAATTATTCTTCTTCGTCCCTCAGACGAGACGAGGATGGGAAGCTGACATGCGAGGAGCTCCGACACGTCCTCTGGCGACTCGACGGAGGCGTGGTGGACGACGTATCAGGGATACTGGCGGAGTTGGATAGAGATGGGGATGGGAGAATAAATCTGGAGGAATTGCTCAAGGCGAGAGAAGAGGACAAAGCGAGGGAAGAGGAGGAGCTTCGAGTTGCGTTCGGAGTTTACGATGCAGACGGAGATGGGAAGATCTCCGCCGAGGAACTTTGGAATGTGTTCCAGATCTTAGGCGATGAGACTTGTCGGATCGAGGATTGCCGAAAGATGATCGGCAGTGTTGATTCCGACGGCGACGGTTATGTTTGTTTCAAGGATTTTGCGAAAATGATGTCCAATTCTACTATCACATCCTGAATGTGCGTCACGTCATCATTGTAATTTATGGCGTTCGTGGCTCTACTATTTTTAAGGGTGAATGGGTAATTCTGCAATTAAATCAAATATGAATTATGAAATAATTAATATTACGTGTTTTTTTTACCCTTTAAACTTAATTATTAGACAAAATAAAAGATTATTTTCAATTGGTCTTCAAATCAATTTTTAGAGGTAAAATTACAGAGATATATATATATATCAAAACTCAAGTTTAAAGTGATAGATAGTTTTAATTTTTAACCCTTAAACGTGAGCAACTGACTGAGAGATGACAGGTTTAACAGTTTTAATTCCCAAGGTATTTATGTGTTATTTGATGATATATCATCAAGATTAAATTGAACTGGATAATCAGAAATCATAATACAGAAATCATGTTATATTTTTGGTTTGATGTTGAGTACTTAAAGAAATACAAAATAAAATATAAATGAAGAGGATCTTTGTTCCTGCTTTCTTCACAATTTCACTTCCATGGATCTTTTCTTTTTAGGCGTGATGTTTTGTTTCTTTCTGCCACTGGCTGCCAAAAAAGAAATATATAAAAAAAAGTTTTCAAAACTCAACTTCAAGAATATAACATTATCACTTCCACACAAGGGTTTTCTCATGTGTTCAAATCTATTGTAATTTGTATTTTGTAATGCAATACAAAACAAATAGTGTGACGCAAAATATCAAATGCACATGCCCTGTGCCGACTTCAACTTCATTTTCTTAACCCAGAAAGTGGGTCCAATATTTTACTTTAAGAATTGCATGTGATTGATTCTCTTGGATTTTATTTCCCAGAAAATCTATAAAGTTCGGCAACTTTATTATAAGTAAAAATCAAAACATCAGGACTTAGAAGACAGGAATTCAGCATAATATATTGGTTACTGCTTTACTAAGTTACTGGTAATTTAAATTTCAGCACAATTCAATTTCAAATAAACGTTTGAAAAGCATAATTCATATAAACAAAGGTACTTATTAGTTACCTCCTCAAGGATGTTTAGTTCTCTCCTGTTACACATCTGATCGTAGTTGTATCGAAGGAAACTCTTGTAGAAGGGATTCAAGATCTTGAGAAAAACTTTCAAAGTTGTCATTGCTTGTATGATCATCAGAACGAACCTGTGTGCTTAAAGAATTTTTTGAATGAGTGTCATTCAATAAAATACTATCATGGAATATCTTTAGCGCGCTGTTGGTTGAAATAAGTTGGATAGTTTGGTGCAGGCTGTCGAGCTTAGTTATACTCTCTGTAGATCCAGATAGCTTATCTTTGACGTGCTTGGGTAGACCAGACAGTGTGCTGCATCTCATCACAAATCACAGTATCACACACATACATGCACAAAAACTGTTAATGACTTTGGGTCTCTAGATTCTAGTGGGTGTACTTGTATTATTGACTAATCAACAGATAATGCAAAAGTTTTTGAACCTTGTAACACCTCTGACAAGCCCAAATTTGTAACCAACTACGACGGATTCTTTGAAACCAACATTGAAGCCCTCCTGTGCGGATGCTTCCTTTCCAGCAATCAAACCATCTCGATAGCCAATCTATGATATGGTCAAGCAACTTCAAATTTTGAAAGAAAGAAAAGTGTCCATTTGAAGGGAAATGGATGGAGGCATGAAGCAAAAGGTATTCTTAAAATTTGAGGATACTGTGTGGAATTTGATGTTTCTTTTTTCACTCTCCCTGTTCAGCTCTGACATGTTGAAAGGATCACTCACAGATTCTTCGTACCAATCATTATCATCAAAATCTGGAAAATAAATCACAAGTGAAAAATGTAAAAAGAGAGAATCAAGACATGCAGTTTCTTTACAGTTTATCATGCCAATTCATGTCATTAATAAAAATTGGAAAAAGAAAACTATAATTTTGAAATCAAGCAAACATGATAATATTGAAATAAATAATTCAGAGCAAAACATAGTAGTGATGGTAATATGGTATGGTGCTAACAATAGTAATAATAGTAGGGGGGGAAGTGGATAGAAAATCAATATTTTGTAAAATATATAGTTTCAAGTTTCAGTTATAACTTATAAATTATATGACAGGAAATAATGCAAAGAATAAATAATTTAAAGTAAAAATAAACAAAAATGTGAAGGAATCAAGGAACATATATAACTTCAACCTGGAGGATTTTTCGAGTCATTTTCATAAGAAGAAGAAGAAGCAGTAGGAACCATGGTTCAAAAAAATCGACAAAAATTCTCTTCGCCCCTCTTTCAAATCCTTTAGACCCTGTAATTAAGACAACCCAGAGAAATGAAAAAAATGATTTAGAAAAATAAATATAAATATTCGAAGATTGTTTTATTGTTTTAAACACTTAATCGTAATCAGGACTAATGCTTTGAAATTTGATATTAACTTTAGAGCGTTTAGATGAACTTAAGGGATTACTGATACTTTATTCTTCAAAAGAGGTTATCAAAATGAATTATCGACATAGGGAGTTATGATAAGAGGTTGGAAGATTCTTCAAAAGAGGTTATCAAAATCAATGTATTAAGAGAAATAAGAGATAAAATTGGGAAGATTGGAACTTGGAAGAAATAAAAGTGAGAGAAGATTGGAACAAATCGAACCTAAAATCCATATGACTAGTGGCTACGGCGAGCATCAGTTGACGGTGAGAAAAGAGGTTTTTGAAGATAGAAAATTGAGAGATTGAGAGACGTCGATGATGGATTAGAAACTTAGGGATTTGAAAGAAGGAAATTGTTACATATTTCTATTTATTTAAAAAAAAATCAATATTACATTTACATCTAAGTGTTTATTATATTCTAAAATTCCAGCAGAATGGTCCCTTCATTGTAGTTTTGTGAACTTGTTGGGGAAGAAAATAAAATTTTATCTACAATTTGGGTAAATAACATGAAACTGATTAAGGTTGGGGAAAATTGTCATATTTAAAAGTAATAACATAAAGGTCCAAATACCAAACTAGTACTACCCACTACCCAGACAGGCGAAACAAGACAACTAGGCAATGCTAATCAGAAATCCAAACGAAATTATATATGTTCTTGCTGGCAGATTTTGATATCAAATTGCTCTGTTTCATCAGCATTTGCTCCTGCGCGCAAACATCTCCTTCCTTAATATTAGACATACAGATCGAATTGTTAGAATCCAGTAGCTTATGATTATATATAGTAGTTAAGAAAACTAACCAGAACTTTATAAGCATTATACAGCGATATGAGAGTTGGGTACAGATCCACAACAGCAAGTGCGATATCTTCGACAACCCGTGGAACCTGAAAGTTGTGAATTTACACAAACTTTGTTTTTCGACGGTGAATGATAAAAAAGAAAGTGAAAACCTGCATAAGCTGGACAGAAAACAATTTGCTTATTGTCATCTTGTTGAGATCATGACACCTCTTGATAAACTCCACGTAAGTGGGACATATTTTTGGATTTTTATTGCTATTGCTGTGAAATTGTGCACTGTAAAATTGAGTTATTGCCCGTGTAAGGTGGCCGTACTTCCCTATGGTTTCTGTCAACCCAGCAGTCCTTATGACATCAAATCCATCGACAATTTCTGTAGTAAAACACCTGAAAATTGGATAGCTCTATAAATATAACTAGATAAGTATACTTAACATAAAAGAAAGAATGTGTACCAGAAATCTAAAAGGCCAAAGCCATGAAAAGGTGCAATTGTCAGCTCGTAAACTAGAATTTAAAGTTAGTCTAACTAATCAAGACAGTATTTGTATAAAAGGGAAACTGCATAAAAACATTCAGATCGTAAATAGAAACCATAAGAATATAAGATTAGGAGAGGACATAAGAAATAACTTACGCTGTTTTAATGGCTTCTGTGCCTTCGCATTGATTAGGATCACCTTCGACAAGATAAATCAGCTTTTGAAGCCCACATCTCTACAATATAAATAGATTGGCATATTAAAATTTAAAAGATTCTAAAGAATTACACATCAAGGCAATATCATACTGATCTATAAAAGGCGGTGTTGATGAAAAATAAAAGAGACATACCAGCAATCTTAATTTCTGGTCTTTGTAACGGTTGTCTATGAGCGAACCTTTTAAATCATCAACTCTTTTCCTTTCAACAATAAAGTCAAGGATGTATTCCTTTTTATGATGCCTATGCCGAACTATCCATGTTCCATCCCCAACTGGTAAGCGCCTAATCTGAATAATGTAAAAAATTAGTTTGTGTACTTTTTAACGAAAGATATTTTGGATTCAAAAAAAGAAGGCTATGATCTTATAAAATAATTAATTAAAACTGAAAAGAATATTCCAACATCAGAGAAACTCAACCTCTACCAAAATTTTGAACCGAGATCTTAACATTTCAGCAACATTGCCTCTTCCAGCTCCTGCGCTGTAATAAAAAAAGTAACGAAACATACAAAATTAGATAGATCCAGTGGAACATTTGACTTGTGGATCAATTTAGTTTTTAAACTCATGGTTTAAGCATTAAAATATAAAATTAGTTATAACAAATATAAAATATGCAAATGCCATGCATATTTTTAAAATAAATTACTCCAAGATGGTTTACCAAAAGTTTAAAGGCTTATTACACAATTTAGTAGATACCAGATACTAAGTACAAACTATAAAGTATGATAAATTGAGAATAAAACAACTAACCAAAAATTCTCTCGATTATCCAACAACAAAATTACATCATACACATCATTAAACCTATCTCCATTTAAACGGGGCGGCATTGGTAGAGTTTTGGAGACAGATTGAAGATCGTCAACATTAGGTGATGATGCACTGACTAGACGATCCTGTGCATTAAGAGGACAATTAAATAATTAAATTTACACTTTACAACAACAAAAAAGAATTATGATATTTTTTGTCAAAAATATACATACAGATAACGAGGTACATGGCTGGATGAGACAATTTCTTGCCATGGAATTCCCAGGAATAGCAGAATCTCTACCTGATAAACCACCACTGCATTTCAAGATATTTTTATCTTTACCTTCAGTAAGAAAGTGCAGGAAAAACTCAGAAAGATATCGATAGAAAATATATTTACTAAAAAAAATGACGATTCTACTGTTTATGTTATCCCACAGGAGTTATCAGGATTTTACTAAAAACTGCAAAATTACCTTCAAAAGAGTATGCAGAACCAATATTAAACACTTGTTCATTCAAATGGGCAGGCATCGATAATGTTTTGGATGCAGTTACAAGATCATCATCATTTGGTGATGACAAACCAACTAGACGATCCTATGCAAGCAAACGGCAATAAAGTAATTAGAACTGCTAACAAAACAATTATAATATTTGTTGATCAGAATTTACACACAGATAAAGAGGTATGCGTCTGCAAGAGAGAATTCATTGAGACGAAATTCCCGGAGATGGCAGTGTCTTTCCCACTGCTATATTTTAAGACTTTCTTATCTTTTCCTTTAGGAAAAAAAGTGAGAGAAACCCAGAAAGATATGAATAGGTGAAGAGGAAAAATGGCAATTCTAATTTTTTTATCCTACTGGAATTGTTGAAAACTTGAGATCTTACTCAAGGTTGCAAAATTGCCTTCAGATAAGTATGCAGAACCATCTTCAAGAAGTTCAACAGAATCAGAAGAAACATCTGGGATGTTCTGATAAGAAAAATAAGAAAATTAGCATAGATATTTACCAAAATGATAAATAATTGTTACCAATCCACAAAATCATATGGTTTCTATACAATATATTATTTCATGGTTAATTGTATGGAAAATTAGAAACCTTGCAATTAAATTATTTTCAAGAAATCCTACCACGAAAAAACTCACCATTTCTGAATCAGAAAGATTGACAATGTCATAAGTTTTTTTATTCTGACTGATAGTGGTGTGATTAAGATCCGACACTGAAGCTGTCTGTGCACATCCTACACCTGTTGATCGATTATTTGTATCATCACCCTCAATGAAATCCGTTAACCCAGATCTCTTTATGCAATCAAGTGCAACTTTCTTACCCTCATCAGTAAGCATATATCTAAAAAAATTCATGATAATCATCAATTGTTAATAGGATACGTAAAATAGAACATTAAAATGTAAACATATTTACAGATTGCGAATCGCTAAAATATTCCAAAAATGTAAACTTTTCATTTGAAATATTAAATATGAAAACATACTTTGCAGGGTTGCTCTTTCTCACAACAAGCCCTTTGTTTATCAATGTCGTCATAGCATTCCAACCAGTATACCAGTCCTTTGATGAAGGTTGCCCAGGTTTCCCAAGTCCCTTGTCCCTTCTGTTTCAAAAAAAAATGATTTGAATGTTGAACAGAAGAAGAATACACTGCATTGGAAAAAGATTTTGCAAATGAGAAGTGCAAACTCACACAATTGATGCTTCACAAAGCCCACTGCCTCCTGCTGCATCAATCAGTTCCTGTTTCTTCATGTAATCTCTCCCATTCATTAATTCCCTAAACCCCCAATAGGATTAAGGGTTTAGCAGAATGTTAATACAGAGAGCAGAAAATAAGAAATATGTCCCGGAATATGTACCACAGAAACTAGTGAAACTACCTGTACAATGTGATCAACAAAGCATATGCCACAGATTTCTTCTTTGGTAGGTAAGGCTTGGAACCCTTGGCTCTTTTCCCTGAAGAACTCAGACCCACTTCCAAAAATAAAAAATAATAATCCAACGAACAAAGAGAAGAAGTACGAGAAGACGAAGAAGAAGCACCTTTTTGTGGTAACTTTTCGGTGGTGGTATTGGAGAAGAACTCTTCCATACGCTTCAGAATCCAAAGACCCACACCCCTGATTGCACGAGACGAGGAATAAAATAAAATAAACAAACGGGTTACATTCTATAAAATCGTTAAAAAAAGAAATGGTTTTTTTTGAAAGAAATGGTGACTTGATTTTGGATAGATCTTGAATGGTTTGTATCGGAGTTTTGCAAGTGGTGATGTTTCGATGTGCGACGCTCAGCGTAGCTTCGAGATTATCGGAGATTTTATCGGCGTCAACGAGTTCCTTCCTCTTGGAGAGAAAATAGGCGACGAGTGTCTCGTTGTCGGCGCATTGAATTGGACGATTCAGCTGCAACCATGGGGAAGAAGAAAAAGGAGGAGGAGCCATGAACAATGATGATCAGAGGAAAAACTACCGAAAAAACAGTCTAATAGTCTGCTTCAAATCGAAGTGACAGGCCGGAAAACCCGGGACTATATTTAAACTGTTCAAAATAAATGCATTAAACTCAACTGGTTTACCGCATACGGATACCATGGAACGGATAAAGAATTAAAGATACCATACAGGATTTGATTATTCACTTATCAGTTATCACTGTTACAATGACTGGATCTTAAAAATTACATATCACTTTGCAATTTTATAAATAGAAAATAAAATACATACAATTGTTTCAAGTTTTCAAACTTTATCTATTTTAATAGTGACATTATCAATTAATCAATTGTTTCACTTAAACAATTGTTTCAAGGTCATTTGGTAATGTTTTATTTGCCGTAAAATTTCTGTAAAATAACAAGATTAACTTAATTAATCAACTGTTAAAGTTTTTAAAAATTCAAGATTGGAATTTTGATGTTTACCACATAAAAAGATTGCCACAATCGAATGTGACGTTCCAGATTTGCTAGGGAAACGGACGACCAAGGTTCTCATTTAAAGTCGATTCTATACATACAAACTTTTCAAGTCCGAAAGCCGGTTCTTATTTTATTGATTATTCAAAACAAACCAATGACATCAAAACCTAAAATCAATAGTGGATAAAAAACATATCCCTACTGATGGGCGAAAGCTGAAGCTTACCCAATAAAATCGCCTAAATAAATAATACTATTTAACTATGTTGGCTTGGCTCAACAAATGTATAGTTTTAGACACTTTGGTCGGATGGAAAGAGCTTCTCCAGCATGCTATTTGAAAGAATTCTGTTGGGGTCCAAATCCATTCGTGCCTTATTGTATGCATCCACAGGGAAACGCTTTCTTAGTCTAGCTTGCAGAGCAGCAAGTTCTTCTTTATCCTTGGGAACCTACACAATAAATCAAAACGATTTAGTTTAAAGTCATATATCATTTTTTTAAATTTAAAAGATGCAGCCTGCAGACGTGATAGTCATAAACTGCTAGAAGTTGGTGGCTCCATTTTGGAGAAAATGTTAGATTTTACCATGGTGGATTGGAATTTGGATGCTTGCTACAAAGATGGTAAACATCCAATTTCTTGCCTACCCAAGTATATATTTAAGAAGTAGGAACTAAGAATATAAATAGTTCTGTAAAATCAAAATTAACCTCTATTTTAGCCCAATGTTCGTATGTGAGATACTTATCGCACAGCTTGCTCTGAGTGAGATGACGGTAACGAAAGAATCCGTCTGTGATGTCTTTCCTCTGCCAAGAATCCATCGTAGGCAAATACATTATAACACCCACCTGAGAAGAAGAAAAGAGAATACATTAAGGAATTATTCCCCTGATGTAAATGTTAGTGCAAAATTGAGGTTACCCATGAGAATATTTCATTTTCATCAGAACTCGAAGCCGGACTCATGACACTCTTAGTGGAAGCAGTCCAACGCTGTTCAATAGGAGAAGGTGCTGGAATCCCTTCGTTCTCAATGAGCTTCATTAATTCTTCAATATAGTCCAGATCTTTCATGCTAGGTTTGGCAAGAGACCCAACTGGAAAACAGTTCTCAGAAACCCACTGCTGCCCACCACAATCAAAACCTAATATTTCATCACTCCAACCAATTTTGTATCCCTCTGATTTCTTCCAGTATTCAGCTTCTGCTATATTTACTTTAGTGACGTGATTCTTGTTGAGAGGATCAATAGCAAGAAGTTTATCTCTAAGCTCAACCATGGAAAGTTGGTCTATTTCCATTTCATCGTCACTTAATTGAATTCTGCAAACATATATAGATTATTAGACATGTTATCTATGTACAAATTTAAAAAACATAGTAACTCCAATCATAAAATACATGGTTGGTAAATAAAAATTCTAGATATCAAGTATCCAAGATTAGAGGTAGCCAGCCAGTAGGGCTAAAAGATCAAATTGGCTTAAGATGGACACAAGTTTTTTTTAAAGCAAGATGGACACAAGTTAAGAGGTTTATAAATAGGCAGAAAAGGAGTAACTTACACTGCATAGTCTGTTGCATTCTTATAAAACAGTAAATAGATTATGATTATGGTCATTGTAAGAAAGAAGGAAAGCCCAAGACTATTTAATAGTTCAAACAATAAATACAAATCCTAACAAAAGAACACAGCCTTGGCATAGACCACAAAATCAAAGATATGTCGTTGGAGAAACTATAATTCTATAAGTATTATTAATGGCAAAAACTGCATCCGACATGTACGATGTATGCAAGTTTATAACTTAATAGAATATATAAAAATTATTTTAAATGTGAAATGACTATAAATATGTTGCAATTAATCAAATAGACGTAAATGCTTCACAAAACATCACACGGATACTTGTTTTATTATTTCAGCAATACTAATGAGTGAGATATTAACATTGTAAATGAATATTTTTACCTGTACTTCAAAAGTGAATCCTGATATAAATGTCGCATGTGCTGCAACATTTGGTCATTTCCATATTTCGGTTTAGAGTTAGATGGGCTATTCCATTTTGAGAGTGGATTGGCTGTTGTGACAACTACTGTATCTGTATAGGGGATCCACAAATATTTCATGTGTTTATTTTCCTTGAGCCACTTCCTGTAGAAAACACAATTTGTTTACACGAATAAACACAGACAAGTGAAACCAAGACGGATCACGCGTCTAGGATTTAAATGTAATATTACTTGTGGTTTTTTCTGATTTCATTGATATTAGAGGTAAAAGTGTGCTCTACAAGCTCGTGCCGATCAACACACTGAAATGTGACTTCGGCGACAACTCCAAGGCCCCCAAGGCCACATCGAGCTAGATAGAACAGATCTGGATCTTTCTCCTTTGAAATCTCTATAATTCCCTTTGAGGGTGTGACGAGTTTCATGCTGAGAACCTGTTGATCAACAGGAGGCAAGGTTGCACCTGTACCATGAGCACCAACCTGTAGATCCATATCAAACATTTATAACATTAGTCCAAAATTCAACATCTGGCATAGGATGTGATTTGCGGGTGAATCGGTGAAGCCTTTCAAGTTCAGAATGAAAAAGTAAGAATATCACACACAATAAAAGTATAAAACAAATACATAGAATGTCAATTTTCAAACTTGAAGGTGTGGATAGAACACTCTGCGTCCCTAGTCCCTACCGTTCCCCTCGTAATAGAGGAGCCAAGTAGCCAACAATTCAACATCTCTAGTATGATTTTCAGAAGATAGATTTAGTAAACCTCATTGTGACCAAAATAATTTTATCGCAATGATTTCCAAATATCAAATAAAAATCAAGCAAGAAAAAAGAAGAGAATAAGCACCTGAATGAATCCACCAATCTGCTGCTCCCGAATAGATGCAAAATTCTGCAAGGTCAGACCATGCTCCTTAATCCCATCTACCAACTGCGACACCCTAGCTCCCGCCTGAACTGTGACTCTCTTATTCTTCTTATCAACCTCAATCACCTTATCCATAAGCCCCAAATTAACCATCCCAGCCCTCTGCAGTCCAATTCCATTAGGAGAAAGCCCCGATCCAACTGGACGAATCTTCCCATTATTGGCGTTCGCGTCAATGACGATCTTCTCGAGATCCTCAATCGTCTCCGGCTGGAGAAAAACCCGTGTTGAAACCTCGTGGGTTCCACTCCAATTGGATATAACCTGGAGATCATCCGGGAGTGGTGCATACTTAAAGATCCGGGCTTGTTTGTGCTTTGCGTTTTCCGGTAATGGGAAAGAGTAGTAAGTAGCTGCGGCGCTTCCTAGTACGAGCGCTGCATATCCAAGGTACTTCCGGACGTTGGCATCCGATACTGTGGACGAAATCGGAGCGGATGGAATGGAGGATAATGATCGAAGATTTGGGTTTTGGAAGATGAAGAACTGAAATGAACGTTTCAGATGCCGATGCGATCGGAGGAGGAGCATCCTCTCAGATTTTCACCGGAGAACGAATGATCGAGTAGTTAGGTGTGAAACCTAAAATTGAAATGATTAGATCTTTATTTACATATTTTTAAAGAGACTATTTGCAATCCAATCCCTGATATTTATCTCTATTAATATATGATTGATTGATTGATTTTAAAGTTTGAATGGTTGTCATGTTGTTTTCAAATAGATATAGTTGAACACTCTAAACAAGCAAAGTAATAAAAAAAATTCAAAACTGAAAATGACTTGTAATTATGAAATTTAAAATAAATAAAAATTCCAAATCAGACCCAAAATAATTGTGGTATTCTGTACACCACGTACGATATAAGTGGGGTCGAAACTCGACAACGAGAAAGGAAAAAAGCCAGAAAGAAACGTCGAAAACGAAAGAATTCCACAAATAACTCTGGTCGTCGGATTACGATATCTTAACCTGTTCCCCGGCTTCATTTAAGAAATCAAGCAATTCAAATACGTGTAGAAAAAGATTCAAACTTTTGAGTTGCGTATAGAAAGCTCTTGTTCAATCTTGAGTCTTTGCCGTCTTTTCACAGTAGGATCTGATCCGAGACGGCGGTGGGTAGGTGGGTGGGTGATTGTTTCTAACTGCGTTTATGGCAATACAATGGAGAGCAACGGTGGGGATATTAGAATTTGTTTGGATGATTTTTCACAGTTGGGTTTATTCTTGTCTCGTTATTGCCGATGAGATTGCCCACGCTATCCATAGCGAAGATATCGGCTTCTTCTTTCTGGCATAATATCAAACACCAAAGGTTTCTTCTTCTTTTTTTCTTTCTCTGTATTTAATTTGTAGAAATCAAATTCTTTTTTTATTGAAATTTCGGATTTGTGTTATAATTCACGATCGATCGCATTAGAATTGAATGTTTTTGAGGCATCGATCATAATTAGGGATGGATTTGGGTCCAAGTTTAATCTAATGCCACCATGAATTACTTGTAAACTTGTAATTAATTAAAATCGGGATTTGAAGTGAATTTGATTCCCCCATCCTCAGTCCCCACTCAATCAATAATTTGATCGGAATTGAAAATCAGTCGTCGGAATGGCAAATCGGTCCTGACCTAATCGATAAATAATTACGTTGGTATTATTATACATGTACTTGTACAAACTACAAACTAGGTTGGTATGTTGTACTTGTTATATTTATTACATCTAATTATAAAACAGGGTAATTATTTGTGTTTTGTTCTGGGCCCATGATTAAATAATATTACACAGGGAAATTAATTATTAAGGTTTATGAGAATTTATGATTTGGGTCTCACTCCGTATGTATTATTGTGAAAAGAAGTATAATAATTTTTCGAAAAGCTTCAAACACGATAATAAGATAATTAAATAGAAGACGTGATGCACCTTGAATCGGAGTGTTGATCTTTGCCGGAGAGTTCGTCGGAAAGATATTTATGTGGAAAATAATTAGTTAAGAAAACGATTAGTGAAAATATGGGTTAGAAACACCCAATCCGCATCAAGTTGATTTATTTTTATTATTAGTATTATTAGTAAAAACTTGTATTAAAAAACTATAATATCTAAATTAATGGTAGGTTGAAATTCAACTAAAAATAAAATTCCGACTCACCAAAAACATAAAAGGTAAAAGTGGGATAATTGAATGACGTAAAAAGTCATATCCATAAGAGGATCTATCTATTAATAGATGTACTTCTTTCGAAAGTAAAAACGATATGAGTAATCATTTACATGCAGTGGACCGTAAAGTGATGGTAGAGTTTTTCTTAGAAAAAGATAGCAAAAGTATACCCGGGGATTTTCACCTCCCATTGTCCAAAACTCACTCGCGAGAACGATGAGACATAGTTTCCAAAGTTTGTTGAAGGGTTAAACAATCGTAAGATTACTTAACTGAAAGGTGTGGGATATATGGATCGCATTTTTTTTTTAATGATAAAAAAAATTGCCCGGTAAAGTCGCCGGAGGAATAAAGGACGACGCACATCATTTTAGCCGGTGGATAAATTAGTTCACAAGTTGCCATGGGTATATTTAAGAAGGTGGAAGGAGATGTGAGAGAGGAAGACAAGTGGTAGCTGGGTGTGACGTGTAAATGTGTTAGTCTTACTTCCCTTTCGATTCATAAATTCCACTGTACGAGTAACACTGTATGAGTTATCACCGCCGTTTAACCCAATCCTATTGTTACTCTCGTTCACAACGCCACTGCCACCATTATTCAATACCTACCGGCTACAACCATCTCGGTCTCCCAATCATAAATACCACCACCACAATCTACAGGAGCAAAAATTAAACAAGGGGGAGGGTGGAGAAAGAAACCACAAGCAGGTCAGTCAGCAGTCATGACGCCGGAGAAAGCGGTGGAGGTCGAAGAAATCAAGGGTGGGTGGTGGAGAACGGCGGAAACTTTGCTGAGAGTCACGTCGATGGGGTTGTGTGTGGTTTCGTTGACTGTTATGCTTAAGAACACACAGTCTAATGAGTATGGTTCTTTGAGTTACTCTGACCTCAGTGGGTTCCAATACGTCGTCTATACCAACGGAATCTGCGCCATGTATTCGCTCGTTTCTGCTTTTTACTTCGCCATACACCGCCCTCTCACATTGGCCTATGCTTGGGCTTTCTTCGTGTTTGATCAGGTACTGGATATTAATCTATTCTTAACATCGAATTCTATATTTATTAATCGCAAGCTAAGCGCATGCAGGTGGTTACGTATCTGGTGCTCACGGCGGTGGCAGCGGCGGTGGAGACTCTGTTCTTAGCCTACAGAGGAAATAAAGATGTGGCTTGGAGCGAGGCGTGTACTGAATTCGATAGCTTCTGCGGAAGAGCAAAGACGTCCGTGGCTATCACTTTCGGTACAATCTTCTGTTACATTACGATTTCTTTGTTCTCGTCCTTTCGTCTGTTCAGCACCTACGAGGATCCTATTCCTTTCTTCATCGGAAAAAGCGCCGGCATCGCCGCTTTCCCTTGATCATCGAACTCCGACCACTGGAATCATACGTCCTATATATATTAATTAAAAAAAAGGTGTTGGCTTTCTATATATTTACTATAATATACCAATTGGTGTTTGCTGATTAACTTAATTTTTTTTAATTAGTTCAACTGATCGTAACTATAAAAATGTTTTAATCTTACTGTGTAGTAATTTTTATTTAATCTCACCCACTCATTATTAACATTAATGACATACGATTTAAATATTAACTACCTTTCAAACATCAACATTTGACGTCTTACTGGTTCAAGGTTTAAATCTAAGTTTATGTAATTTAATTTTTATTTATTTATAAACCACGTGTCTTATCAAATAAAGATTTATAAGAGTTAAATTTTTATAGAGGGGGTTTTCTGTAAATATATTATATATTCATGTCTCGAACATATTCATGTCTCGAATATATTAAATAAATATATAAGTCTGGGCTCCAACTTAACTTTTAGTTAAAATAATTAGTTTGAAAACATAAAAGATTGAACTCATGATTTCTCGCGTGTTGAAAAAATGTTTTGTCAACTATGCTACATCTTTATTCTTTCTCAATTTACGTTTCGTGTAATCGTGTCGTGTTTTTAAAAACAATCACTAAATTGACACTACTAATATTAATCGTGTCAAAACTTTCGACATTAACCGACATGTTTTTTTACAAATCCTATATGTTATTGTCACCTTCCTTTTATAATATTAAATACCCAAAAGTTCTGGTAATTTCTTGCAAAAATCTCTATGCCGCACACTTACGACAGACAGGTAGGCAGCTGCAAATTAGTTGGTGGGCCCTACATCTAAATTTGCCCACGTGATGAAATTCGATGTTTTTAATGAGCAAAGTAACAGCCCACGCCATAGATTTCAAAGAAAGGCACAAAGAACCACGAAATCAGGTTTTTGTCCCCATGGATGGAATTCGTGAAGATGCCGTCGGGGGGAGGCTAACAATCCCTCCTCCTCCTCTCACCGTCGATGGGATCAGGTGGGTTTAATTTCGATCTCTGGCTGCTTGTAAAAAAAAGGTCTTTTTAAAAAATCCCTTCTGATATAGTCCTACATATCTTCTCCGATCTAAGTTCCAGCCAGAACATGGCGCAGATGATGATATACCACGATGGATCTCTGCGCGTTTTCAACTCCCTGACGCCGGAAAAGGTCAGAGATCGACATGTCTTCTCACCTGCTTCTTTAATTTATCACGAATCTCACACCATCAATCTTCTCAGGTTCGGCAAATTATGCTTATTGCAGCCACATCTGACCCTATCTCTGTTCCGAAGATTCTGGAAAAAGTTCCTTCTTTCGAGAGCTCTACTGCGGAAACACCCCAGGCGTCTCGACCTCATGATCAGGCACAGCACATCGGAAGGCTTCAATCCGGTAAACTCACCTGCTGAAATTAATTTAATTGATTCGCTCACCTCTTTGTTCTTATATCTTCTAAATTCCAGATTTTCCGCTGGCAAGGAGGTTCTCCCTCCAGCGTTTCTTGGAAAAACGCCGCGTGAGGTAGATTCCAAGTGTGTGTTTTTTGCTTACTCTTTCAGAAACATTGGAGCTGATTTATGATTGTTTTTTTTATTGGTAGATTGGGAAACAAAACCCCTTATGCAACTCCACACGGCTGTGCTGCAGTTGATCCCTGTAGCAACTCTCATCACTTTTCTGGAGAGACGACGGAGTCACTGTAGGGATTAAGGATTATATATTTTGGATAAACTTATCGATTGAAACATGTGTTTTTTTTAATCTATATTATATGAACTCTTTAAGTAGAGACTAATCTAAAATAGGAAGGCATAAGAAACCTAATTATATACAAAAAATATAATTAACCCATTAATGGCAGTTCGGTAATAAAATAGTGTTGAATGGGTCCTTTGATTAGTATATATTATTTAAATACTTGTGTATGGATATTGAAAGTGAAAAAATAGTGGTGTCTAGGTATGTAAAATTTAACGAGTTAGAGTTTCCACTAATAAAACGAAAAGTTGAAAACGTATACCTTCAAACAAAACATCCAATGTAGCAGTAGGACTACTTTGGGGAATCTAATCAAAGAAATGGTTGTTAATCAAGAGAAAAATTAGAATACCCCAGGAGTTATTCAAGATCAATCTAGAAGCGACCTAGGAACAACTTATAAAAACTCATGAGTAAATCAAACACAAAAATTAGTTGATATCCTAATACAAACAAATAATAACATAAACAGTCAGACACAAATGAGTAAGGATGGAAATATTCCTAATCAAAGACATAAGATAATTACAAACCAATTACAGATAAATGAGTCTGTAAATATACCTACATTAATAGACAGAAGTAATAATTTGATAAGTGAGGTAGTGAGCATCCAAACACATGTAAATGGGCTTGCTTTCAAGATTCAGAAAATTCAAGTTGGGGAAAATCCATCCTCAATGGGCCTAAGGAGATCTATAAGAGTGAAAAAAGCACCAAACATGAATGAGTTTGATTGTTCAAACACTTAACTAGTTGAAGTTGAACCTAAAAGAGTAATCAGAGTGATTAGTCATAAACAGGGTGTTTAAATAAACATCCTATACTGAACTGGATCTACTTATAAATAAATAAAACAAAGGGTTATACAGTTTCATCTAAAAAAAGAAACTGCGAGGTCAAAAAGGAAAAATGCACCACTTAAAGGCAGTTACGAAATACAAAGAATTACGAGGGCCAGATTACAACTTTAGCCACTTAAAGGCACTCGGGGAATACAAAGAAGTATGAGGACCAGACTACAACTTTAGCCACTTAAAAAAAAAGATATCGGGTATTCGGACTATCATTCGATTAAAGATCCGTTTAGTTAATTAGTTAGTAAATCTTGTATTAACCTCTTAGTTAGTTGGTTAGTTAATTGGGGATTTTCTATTAAATACAGTGTTGTAATCACTCTTAATTAATTGAATGAAAAAGTTAATCACTCGAGTTTATGCTAATCACTTTCCTACAGTGTTAACGGCTAAGAAATTAGGTAATACGAATTACCTTAATTTCTCCCTCATTCCAGTTGATTGCTCCCCGTTCTTCAACTACAGAACGTGCCCACATTTTAATAGAACCCACATGCTTCACCCAAGCAGTAAAAAATAAAAAAATGCAATGGTTGAAGAGATAGAGACACTTAGAACAAATGAGACATGGACATTGGTTCCATTTGATAACAAAATGAATGTGGTAGGAAGTAAATGGGTCTATAAAATCAAAACCAAAGTCAATAGATCGATCTATCGATAGATTTAAAGCAAGATTAGTGACAAAGGGGTATAGTCAAAAAGAAGGTGTTGACTATACCTCAACGTATAGCCCTGTAATTAGAATGAGCACAATAAGAGTCATTGTGTCCATAGCCGTGACAGAAAACTGGAAACTAAGGCAGTTAGATGTCAGGAATGTCTTCCTGAATTGGTACTCGAATGAAACTGTTTATATGAAACAACCAGTGGGTTTTGTAGACAATTAAAGGCCGTCCTAACCATGTGTTGTATGCTGAACAAAGTCCTATATGGTATAAAGCAAGCTCCTAGAGCCTGCTAACTTCAAAATTTTCTGATTGAGAATGCATTTGAAAATAGTGGATCAGATTCGTCTCTATTCTTCAAGATTATAACAGAACATAAAATCTATATTTTAGACTATATTGATGATATAATTATAACAGGAAGTTGTAAGCTAGAAGTGAATAAATGTCTAGATATGATTTGTAATAAGTTCTCTGGTATGGATTTAGGATATTTAGGCATGTTTCTTGGAATTGAGTGTATAAGGAAGGATAGCTCAGTGATTCTTAGTCAACAGAAATACGCCACAGACATATTAAAGAAATTTGGCATGAGCAGTTGTTCTCCTGCCAGAACTCCACTACCTTTGTCTCCAAAGCTAACAAAGAAACTAGATAAGCCCATAGAAGATCATAAGGTCTACAGAAGCATTATAGGGTATTTACAGTATCTGACACTAACAAGACTGGACATTTCATTTTATGTAAATCATTTAAGTAAGTTTCTTAAAGAAGGCCTACTGAAGTTCACTTACAATCAACAAAAAGAATGTTGAGATATCTTAAGGGTGCTATAAATTTAGGGTTGAGATTTACACTATCAAACAAACCAATAAATACCAGTAGCCTATTGTGATTCTGATTGGGGAACTAATCCTGATGATAGAATCTCAATATCAGGGGTTAGTCTCTGATATGGAGGGAATCTAGTGGGCTGGTCTGCTAAGAAACAAGACACAGTGGCAAAATGAAGTTGTGAATCAGAATACAAAGCTTTGGAAGGATTGTGTCACAAGTAAAGTGGTTCTGTCAATTATCGAGAAAATTAGACATTAGACTAGCTTCTTCCTCTTTGGTTCTATGTGACAATAAATCCCTCTTCCTCAGGGAGGACTAGGCATATGAATATTTCACACCACTTTGTTGAGAGAACTAGTTAACAAAGGTGCCATCAGTATAGAATACATTCCATCTGATGAACAACTTGCAGATGGTTTCACAAAAATCTTGGGTAGTGAATTGTTCTACAGACATAGAACAAGACATAAACCAATACCTATATATTGAACTTAATTAAGAAAAGATCAAAATACTATAGGTATATTCAAATGAAATATATAAATATAAATAAACAAACAAACAAACAAACAATTAATTATAGATTTAGATTTATGATAGAAATAAACTAATCTTGACATGATCTTAATAAAATACATAGATAATTTTAATATATCTACATATATAGTTGCTAGTTGTTTGTTAAGTTTGTGTTTAAATTTCAGAGAATTTCATATGCATGATCATGGTTGAATTTGCAAAGTAAAAATTGATTTACCAACTATATAGTTGTACTAGTGATATATATTTGTATTGCAGGAGTATTGAAATTGAAAAATATATTGATTTTCGATAAATGAAAAGAGAGGTCGTTGGTTTTTATATAGACCGAGATCCAACAACTCAATATAAAAATAACGTTATATAATAATAACGTTATGATTATATACATAATTAGTTATTATTTAACTATAGTTAATAAGGAGAACTGATGATGCAAAACTTAAGGTTATACTAAGCAAAGGTAGATGACCTAAAGAAAGGTTTTTCCCAGAAAAAACAGCCACTGAGTTTTTTAACCCCTCTTTTGCTCAGCTACACTTCTAAGCTACTCAAGATTGTGAAGAAACAAGGATGTTGATATGTCAATAAGATATCAGTGTCATATTGTCTCCAAACAATCAATTTAAGATCTCTAAAATTAAATGTTTAAGGGGGAATTTAAGGACAAAAATATAATTAACCTTTTAATGACAGTCAAGTAATAAA
Organism: Zostera marina; assembly: GCA_001185155.1. Classification (NCBI taxonomy): domain Eukaryota; kingdom Viridiplantae; phylum Streptophyta; class Magnoliopsida; order Alismatales; family Zosteraceae; genus Zostera; species Zostera marina. Next base: position 634,182 of record LFYR01001913.1, read on the forward strand.
ATAATGTTGAGTAGGTACTTAGATTAATATGTATTATTTAAATACAAGTAATGAGATATTGTAAGATATTTTTTTCTGCTAACACTTCTTCTAAACTCCTTTTGATTTTCATCCTCTTCTTTCATTTTTTGTATGATAACAGATTTAGTTATCACCATCTTCTTATTCTTCATTCTCTTCTGTTTTGATCACCTTGGTAATTATGATTTAGTTACAATTCTTGTTAATGAATTTTCTATTTAAACTTCATTAAACCCAATTACCTAAACCATCAATTCTTAACAATTTAAACATGCAATTAGTCAGATATCTGAACATGTAATTAGTTATAGGCTTGAACATGCGATGGATTTTTGACAAAAAAGAGAATTACAAGAAAAAATAACTATCGACGAAAAATTACAGAAAAAAACATAAAAAGAAACTTAAAGACTCAACGAAAAAGATTAAGATTTGATGGATTTGATTAAATGAAAATTTTGCATTATTAACCTCTACAGGTTCGTGCATGAGTTCGTAAATAAAAAAAACAAAAAATCAATATAAAGATATAATAAATAAGTAAGATGAATAATTTTTAAAAAAGTAAATAAAAAACGAATAACTTAAAATAATAATATATATTTTGCAATTTAGACGGGTGTAAATGAGTCGGATCTAGATTGGCTGCCCTGGACCAGAACCCATGAATTGGGTCCAAGTCCAATACCTTACCGAAGTACTATTGGGTATTATGTTACCCATGAACCACGATCAATTGTAGCCCTAAACCTTTTCTCTTACGTAGACTTAGAGATGGGTTTAATAAAATAAAATAAAATTGAGGGTATATACGTGATTCAACATTTGTTGGACCACTACTAGTAGAGTCTACTACCATGACTCCACAAGTTTTATTGTAGTCGCCAAGCCCTTTGGCCCTATTTTCGCTCCGCTGGTGGAACAGTCGAAAACAGCCGGACCGGTGGCAACGAAATCGGACACACACCGTGATCATCACCTACTGTTCTCCTCCTCTCACGGGGACTTTCATTCCGACGTCGAAAGGTTTCATTGATTTCGTCATTTCTATCTTTTCTGTTTTACTGTAGTTGTTATGTTTGTTGTTTCACTGCATGTGGAGAGTTGGTGGGGTTTGGTTAGATTCTCATGCAGATGTTGAGTTTATAGTGACGTTGGAGGCTTGGAGCTATGTTTTGTTAGTAACTAACAAAAGGCAGGGATTTTCTTCCTGTTGTTTCGATTGTTACATTCCCAGGAAGGCAGTAAGTTAGTTAATGTCTATGGTGTGATTGAAAAAGAGTGTTTCTCCAATGGAGAATGAATGGATATTGTACCTTGTGTGTGACCTTTGCTGAGATGTTTTTGCCTGTGCCAAAGTAAATGCTTGTGTTCTACATTTCAAATTTATTTTATTTTAGCAAACCTTCATTTTTTTACATTCCCCTGTACAATGCACATGTCGACTTTGCTTTATTTTAATTTTTGGGTATAGGAGGGAGATCACATCTGTAAATAGTATCACCCTTCAATTTTTTATTTGAGAGCTGGTGATCAAGAATTTATACATTCTTTTATAGTCTTCGGTCAAGCTGATATAATGTGTTGATTTCGGTTTTCATGTATGTTTAGATTGCTTAAATGGCAGTCATCTCATTTTTTTATTATACAATCGGGTGGTAATAATGCTTCATCTCAATGCAAATTCCAACACTCTAGTGGAAAGCTAAGAAAATCCCCCTAATAACAACCTAGAAAACATTAGCCTGCAAACCCCTCCCAACTCACAAAAGGACAGCCTGCTCTGCTTTAATTTATGGAACTTGCTAATGGACAAAGGCTTGGGAGACCACAATGATGAGGTCTCCCCAACCTATAGAGTCTTTAGGACTATAGAGGAGGAGTGGAGGATACGTCCTCTCACCACAGCTGGGTGGACAGACAAGGCAGTCTCTGAGAAAGCTATATCTAAAGGGGAAGACATCCTCCCGGATACTGTTGTCACCTTAGAGCCCCTCCCAAAAACACTGGTTATCGGGGAGAGCAATAAGGACAGTCCTGGCCAAGCTCCTAAGGTAAGTTTTGATATAATTTTCAGTACCTCTCCTTAAATAAATAATAAAACTAGAAATCATAAAAAGGACCCAATCAATAAGGTGAAATCAGGAAAGAGAGACAGGTCCAAAAAATTGGTGGACCCGGAATAACTCAACATCTTAAGGCAGAAAAATGACTCCACTAGTAAGGGAAAGAGGAAGAGGGTAGATCCCCCCCAACATTTAGAACCATCCCTAATAAACTCCTGATGATTAGGACAGCCACCTCTAAACATCCAATTATGGACAGAGAAGCTAGAATGAGGAAGAGAGGGATGTATATGGGATATGCTTCCTCCTCTAATGCCCCATCGAGCAAAAAATTCTTATCTTTTTCAAAGGTGATAAAAGGTCATTGGGGAGATTAACTAGTCTAATCACACTCCCCCCTTTAGGTCATTAGTTCCAAAAATGGCTCTAATGACCTGGAATGTTAGAGGACTTAATTCCCCTCTAATTCAAAATGAAATTAACTATTAAGAACACCATGACGAATACAAAATTAGATATAGTGGCCCTTCTAGAAACAAAAGTAAAAACTAAGCAATTCCAAAGAGATAGGAATAACATCTCAGAGGATTCTTTGGAGTATTATCCAACAATGATCAGCAGGATCCAGAGTACTCTGACTCAATCTAGATTCTTTGGAGAAAAGATCAATGGTCAGTGGAGCCAATATTATTGGATAGGCAATTAATACATTCTAAAATATCCAATGAAGGGGGACTGGAATTCTTAGTCTCAGTGGTCTATGCAAACAACCTAAGGGAGAGAAGGAGACCTTTATGGGATTTAATCAAGAACATTCACCCTTACACTAATTCCCAACCATGTCTAGTGTTGGGGGACTTTAATGAAATAAGAACATCTGAAGATAGATGCTTAAAAAAAAAACATCTGAAGAGAGAAGAGGAACTGGGGTTGGAGTTTATGCACATGGAGGGCCTGTAGAGTTCATTGAGATGACTAACCAAGTAGAGCTGATAGAAGTCCTCTCTATAGGAGGGGAATTCATATGGAATAATAGGCAAGCAGGGGACATGTTTGTCCAATCCAGACTGGACAGAGCCTTATCTAACCAGGAATGGATTAACCTCTTCCCTGAGATATGGGTAGAATTTTGGAATGGATCTTATAGTGACAATGCGGCAATGCTTATCTCTCTCACACAAATGGCACAAAAAGCAAAGTCTTTTAAGTTGTTTGATTCCTGGCTAAAGGAGCAAGAGTTCCTTACCCTAGCAAGAAAAGGCTGACCAAGCCAATCTGTGGTAATGGCCTGTTTTGCCTCCAACATAAACCTAAAGAGGTTAAGCACTTTACAATGGAATGGGCTGCGGCCAAGGGTAGTGATGCAAAACAGATTGCAACCACTAGGGAGGATCTGGGTTTAATAACATTCCCACTTGACATCGAAATAAAATAAAATTGAGGGTATATACGTGATTCGACATTTGTTGGACCACTACTAGTAAAGTCTACCACCATAACTCCATACTTCTTATTGTAGTCGCCAAGCCCTTTGGCCCTATTTATGCTCTACAGGTGAACAGTGAAAAACAGCTTGTGTTCTACATTTCGAATTTCTGTTTCTTTTTATTTGAGCAAACCTTCATTTTTTTACATTCCCTTTAATTTGCACAATGCACATGTCGACTTTGCTTTATTTTAATTTTTAGGTATGGAAAGGAGATCAAATCTGTAAATAGTATCACTTTTCAATTTTTTTATTTGAGAGCCGATGATCAAGATCTTATGCATTTTTTTATAGTCTTCGGTCAAGCTGATATAATGTGTTGATTTCGGTTTTTATCTATGCTTAGACTTCTTAAATGGCAGCCATCTCATTTTTTTCTTATACAATCGAGTGGTAGTAATGTGTCTTCTCAAAACAAAGTTGAGAAAACCTAAATATTTAATTGCTTCAAAAAAAAAACCTAAATATTTTATTTTATATCATCTTCATCCTCAACCAATATTCTTTACTATTAGTTTATTATAGATTTACAGGATTATAAGAATATTATACTATTATAGTGTTATGGTAATATATCATATTATCATTGACTTTTGCAGTTTTAGTCACAAGGGAAATGATGGATAATGATCTTGTATGTCCTATAATTTTGGATGGCTCTATAAGAAGTGTTAAGTTTGGTATAGCCACACCTAATGAAATTGTATGTATTGCCAATCATTCCTAGTTATTTATATTTTTTCATGCATATACTAATGTCATATATCTATTTGTCAGAGGACGTTTTCAGTGAATGATTTTTCCATTACACATGCTAGTCAGTTGATGAATCCTTTTCTTGGTTTGCCTTTGGAATCTGGCAATTGCGAATCTTGTGGAACTCTTGAAGTTGGGAAATGTGAAGGTTAATTATTTTCTTATTAAAATAATGTATGTACTGTTTAGTATTTTAGTACACAAGTGAGAAACCATCCTTCTTTTTGTGATTTTCTCATTATTTGTTACTGTTCAGGTCATTTTGGTTTCATTGATTTGCCAACACCAGTCTATCATCCTTTCCATGTTAGTCATCTGAAGACTATGCTCAATTTGGTATGCTTGAAGTGCCTCAGAGTGAAAAAGAGCAATGTGAGTTTGTTTTCTAACTTGTCATTATATATTTTTAAACTATTTAGCTATAGTGACATTGACACCCAAATGGAAGTCAAGAAGAAGCAGGAAGAGTTGGTGAAAAAATTAAAAACAGAAGAGGCCAACTATAAACAAAGAAGTAAAGCCCCAATCGGCTCAGGCTTGGGGACTCAAACACCAAATTCTCCAGTTTAGCTATCACGGTTAAGAAGGCAAAAAATTCCACCCTAAAACTAATAAATGGAGAGGGAAGGGTAGTAATAAGTAGAGCACAACTAGAGAGCAGGAGTAATAATCACTTCAAGGAAATCTATGAAATCTCACCCTTTCCAGACATTCCCCCTCCCATGACATTCCCAAGGATATTCTCTCCAGACATGAACAAGTGGCTCACACAACAACCCACTGAAGAGGAGATCAAATCTATACTATTCTCCTTCAAATCTGGAAAATCATCCGGGCAAGATGGGTTCACAGTAGGTTTTTTCAAGACACTATGGCCTGAATTGAAGCAAATCGTGTTAACATGTGTTAGACAGTTTTTCAATGGCAGCCCGCTACTAAAATCCTCCAATCATACCTTCATAACTCTAATCCCCAAGAAACCTACAACTACAAAGTTAGCTGACAAAGGTAATCAAGGACATCAGCTTATCCTTCAAGCCTGAGTGCTTCAAGAAAAGTTGTTGTCATCATTTGGAGACTAGCACAATGCAAATATGGGAGACCAACCTCCGGAGGCAGATAGTCTAGAGTCTTTCTCTAGGCAGCATGGTTGTGTGGAAAGTGTCACAATATTCATATTTATATTTTAAAGAGAACTCCCAAGAGGTGCTGCTTGAGTATAAATCTTAAGAAAGCTTTTGACACAGTCAGTTGGGAGGCTATAATTGTCACCCTTGAAGCGTATGGATTTTCTCCTATGTTCTGCAAAATGATTTGGAATTGCATATCCTCTGCATCTTTTTCGGTGTTGGTAGAAGGGACTCCAACGCCTCCCTTCAAAAGCCAGAGAGGGATTAGACAGGGTGATCCTCTATCTCCTATTCTATTTGATATGGTTACGGATGTTCTAAGTAGATTGATACAGATTGGAGTAAAGAACAAAAGAATAGACACTTATTAGGTGAATGGTGCTACTTCTATATCTCACCTCATGTATGCGGATGATATCCTCATATTTTCAAAGGCAAATCCAAAATCGCTTAATACAATTAAAGCGGTGCTTGAGAAATTCTCATTGTTCTCGGGATTGGAAGTAAATGCGAGCAAGAGCTCCTCCACCTTCTCAAAAGTATGTGCAGAAGATCAAGCTTTGCATAATATTTTAGGATATACTGTTAAAAGTCTACCTATAATATATAGGGTTACCAATCACGGGAAAGAAAAAGTCATTTGGACAGTGCTAGAAGCTAATCCAGTCTATAGAGGCGCTCTTAGCAAGATGGAGTGGGAAATGTCTTTCCTATGGAGGGAGAATACAACTAGTTAACTGGATAATAGCTGAAAAGTATACTTATTGGACGCAAGGTATGACTATCCCTGACTCTGTGGCTAAGAAAGTGAGAAGGTTAGCTTATAGATTTATATGGGACGGAAGGAAAGGGATCCCGTGGGCCCAAATGGTCCTTCCCAAGGCGGAAGGGGGTCTAGGGGTTAGAGACCTACCTATTATTACCACTGCAACCAATATTAAAAGAGCTTCAAAGTACTGGGATAGGAGTGATTCTATTTTGGTAAAATGGGTACAAGATAGGTATATTAAAGAAAAGACGTTTAATGATATACAAATCAGGCCCACTGTGGATTCGCATTTTTGGAAAGCTTTTGTTTCAGAAAGAAGCCTAGTGGATAAATGTTTGGATTGTAGGGCCAATAGTACGATTGTGTGGAAATCTGGTACTCCGATAAATAAATTGGGGGGAATAGTGAAAAGTATTAGAGATAGAAAGCATAAAGACATGTTAGCTGAGGGAATTTGGTCGAAGATGCCGACAAAATTCTCTATTCTCTTGTGGAGGATGAAATGAGATCACCTAAACACGTTCAGGAAATTAAGAAGTTGGAGAGTACAAGTACCTCCTGCTTGCTTGCTATGTAATCTGGAAGATGAAACTAGGAATCATCTTTTCTTTAACTGTTCTTATTTCAGATCTCTCTTAATTCCGTTGGCGGAACACCTGGATTTCGCTTTCTGAAAAATAATGAATATTCCAGTTCCCACCCAATCCAGTCCAGATATTAGATTGGGGGATCTGACGGAGGCAGCACAAAAGATTACGCGCCACTCTCCCCCTTGGGGGCTAATATGGAATGCTATTGGGTGCTTGTCGTGGCATATATGGACGGAAAAAAATAAAAGATATAGACAGCACATTAGTAGGCCTTCTGAGGTAGTCCTTAAGGAGGTCATTAAAAACATCAGTCTCTCCTTTAATTCAGTGTATTACAAGAAGAGCTGTTGTCACCCTTTGGAGACATCTATGATGGAAGTATGAGAGACCAACCTCCTGAGGCAGCGTATCTAGTTACTGTATAACTAGACTACATAGCTAATGGGAGAGAGTCAATGAACTTTTTGCTCATTTCTTTTTACTTCTATTTTTTATTTCTATTCTCTATTTTTGCAAACTTGGCATTAACCTTATTCTAATGAAATTTAATTGCTTAAAAAAAATGCTTATTTCCATTGTATTTTTCAGGGCAATGCCCCTCATTTTTCATTAAATGAAAACATTTAACAGCTTCAAAAAAATAGTTAGCTGACATGAGGCCTACCTCCTGCGTTAACTTGATACACAAGTTGCTTACTAAGATCTTGGTTGATAGAATAGCTAAGGTTTTTTCTGAGTTTATTTCTACCCACCAAACAACATTTATAGTTGGGAGAAGCATCTCAGATAATACACTTTTGACAGATGAGATGGCGCATGGATTTGGTTGGGTTAGAACACCTAGAAGGTGTTGCCTTAGTATAGAACTTAAGAAGGCTTTTGATACAATCAAGTGGCATGCCGTCACCTCTACATTGGAAGCCATGGGCTTCTGCCCCTTGCCATGTAAACTGGTCCACAACTGTATCTCAACTGCATCTTTCTCATTGTTGGTGGATGGATCTCCCACACCTCCTTTCATTAATCACAGAGGGATCATACAGGGAGACCCCTTTTCTCCCATCCTCTTTGACCTGATAATGAATAATTTGAGTAGGCTCATTGAGAAGGAGGTCAAGGACACACATATATGGTGAACGGGGCAGTCTCCATTTCCCATCTAATATATGCTGATGATGTCTTAATATTTTCAAAGGCAAATACCAAATCACTGGGGATCATCAAAAGAATTCTGGAGGCCTTCTCCAGGTTCTCTGGTCTTGAGATTAACCAAGAGAAAAACACAACAACATACTCTAAAGTCTGTGCAAATGATCAGGAAATGCATGCAATTCTAAGCTTCCCAACCAAATTCCTACCTATAAGCTACCTATACTTTCAACAAACAACATGTGTTTTCTTTCTATCTGTTATTGGGAGGCCAAGGTAACTAATAGGAAGTGGGTTGGCTGGGAAATTAAGTATATTATGTAAATCTTGATCATTAGCACATACTTTAGAGTAGGTTGCTCAAATTTTTTCTTGATTAATCTCAAGTCCAAAGAACATGGAGAAGGTTTCTAGAATGTTTTTGATAGACCTAAGGGATTTGATGTTAGTTTTGGAAAAAATCAAGACATCATCAGCATACTGAGATGAGAGATGGAGGCAACCCCATTAACTATGTATGTGTCTATCCTCTTGTCCTTGATTTCTTTTTCTATTAGTCTACTGAGGTTGTCCATTACTAGATCAAAGAGGATGGGGGAAGAGGATCACCCTGTCTGATACCTCTGTGGTTATTGAACGGAGGGTGAGGCAGCCCTCTACTAACACTGAGAAGGATGCAGTAGAAATGCAATTGTGTACCAGTTTGCACAATAATGGGATGAAACCCATAACCTTCAGGGTAGAGGTGATAACCTGCCAGTTGACTATATCAAATGCTTTTTTAAGATCTATGCCGAGACAACATTTTTTAGGGGTCCTTAACCTTTCAAACCTATGCACCATCTCATATGCTAATAGGGTGTTATCCGAGATGTTCCTACCAACTATGAAAGTTTTTTGATGGGGTGATATCAGTTCATCAAAGACCTTAGAAATTCTATCAGCCGTGAACTTAGTTAGAAGTTTGTATATCAAATTAACACAAGTTATCGGCCTAAAGTCAGATAGTTTACTTGCTGTGGGTTTCTTAGGGATTAAAGTAATAAAGGTGTGATGTTTCTACCAACTCTGATTGATTACAAATCAATTAATGATGTTTTAAACATATTTAGCATGTATTCTAACATAATTTTTTTTTTTTTGGTTTAAAAATATTTAGATTTATTTCATGCTATTTACTCTCTAGTGGCCGTCTCTCTATGATTTTTATTGCTAATTTGTTTTTTGTTTGTTTTAGATTAAGCTTGATCTTGGAACAAAAAGTACTAAGAGTGCATCTTGTCCGTATTGTCGGGTATCTCTTTGATTTGAATTTTTAGTCAATTGATTTTTTATGAATGGTCAGTGTGTGTGACACATTTTATTTCTTGGTAAAAGTAAAATTTCATTGATAATTGGAAAGGGTAAAGCTTAAGGGCTCAAAAGTACACGTTTATAATAATTTTTCTGATATCATTCCAAGTAGTGGTCGATGAGGAATTTTTCTATGATTTCCATTATGTTCCCAATTCTGATGTCATCAGTGCATGGCTGCATGTAGGGGGGGTTATGTACTCTTAATGCTCATATAGCATTGTTAAGACTGTTGATGACCTCAAGAAGTGTCTGGGGTAAAGACAGTTAAAGAAGAGGGCAAGTTGTTTGTAGATTGATGCAATGATGGCCATCCTTGCAGTCTGGTTAGTGTATTAAGGCTTTTAACTTTAATTCTCAAAAGTAACATGGAGAATTTGGGGGGCATCCTAGATCATATTCCAGAGTTTAGGGATTGTGTTAGGGTTAACGTGTTGTCCTAATAATAGCATAATACCCCTTGGTTTTAATTATTCTGAGTGTGTGAAAGTGGATAATTGTTTGGTCCTATTTTCAGCAAGGCATTCTTTACAAGTTCTTATAATTTCCTTGTTTGCTAGTATTGTCTTCCTACTCTTCCACATATGTGAGTCTATGGTGGGGCGACAATTAATCTCCTCTATACTTTTTTTCTTTTTGGATCAGATACCTATAGTTAGAGGGTCAAGCTGCCTGGGTGTAGCTAATGCTTCACAAAACTTTTGCAGGGAGCTTCCTACAAAAGTTTTGTGAAGCAACCCCTAGGCAGCCTGACCCACCAAATACTCAATATTCCTATGGAGGCTGAGGTGGGGACACCTTCCTTCCTTCACCACCCTTAGAGTATGGGGTGTTCCTGCTCCTAGCCTTTGTATCCTTTGTAACAGAGAGATTGAAACCATTGGCCATATTTTTTTCAACTGCCCTTTATCAAGACACATTCTTATAGCTTATTCTGAGTATACCAACCATATTGCATGGGAGAATGTGAATTTGCAGGCAGCACAGGTTGGTAACATTAGATTGAGGGATGTGTTTGACTGTATCCAATCTCTAATGTCTGGTTCTAGCTGATGGAGGTTACTTTGGACATTAATTGGAGGCATTACATGACATCTGTAGCAAGAGAGGACTTAAACCTGAGGAAGTGGTTTTGTGGCTGAGATTATAAATGACACAAAAATCTGCTTTGAGATCAAAGATAAACCCCCTGATCTGGGTCTGGATGAAGGCAATGCGACGAGGCATTGGCTAGGCTCATAACCCTGTTATGTGATATGTGTTCTGACAATGTGATCTGTTCTGTGATTATATATTTCTGTGTACTGGTTATGTCTTTCTATATTGCTACTCCTAGAGGGCATAGCCTGTTTTATAAACAGTGCTTGTCCGTTAAGGGGACTAGGCAGACCCTTTTCATTTCTAATGAAATTTTATCTTCATCAAAAAAAAAATCAGATGTTTTTTTTCAGGGTCTTCCTCCCATTTCTGTAGATGAAGTTACCAAAGATGGTGCCACTTCCTTGGAGTTAAAAGTATCTACTCAGACTATGATAAGAGAAGGTTTTTGGAAATTTCTAGATAAATATGGGTTCCACTACTACGATGATAGTTATTGTCGCCCTTTGCTTCCTTCCGAGGTAATTATTTGCATGCTTATGATATTTATATATATGGATTGCCTACTTGCCTTTCATAGGTATTTTTGTTTGCTCAAAATTCCCATGTGTGGATAAAAAACAACCACTTGTTAATTGTTATCTTGACATATTAAATGAAATGGATTTTTTTATCCTTATTTATGAAAATACTGCATACTATTATTTTAGTTCATTACGATATCTTGTTTTTTAGCCAAAATATTTTCTGCTGCTTAAGAAATTATGACAAAATACGTTCTTTGAATTCTTTTTCCCCATCTTATTTTTCATTAAATTTATGTTAACTATTTTATTTATCTTATAGGTTCTTGAAATGTTGAAAAGAATACCAGAGGACACAAGACGAAAACTCACCGCAAAGGGACATATCCCACAATATGGATATATATTACAAAGCATTCCTGTTCCACCAAACTGTCTGCACGTTCCTGATATCTCAGATGGCAAGAGTTCCATGTGTAATGTACGTTTGATCCTATGTAGACTTTTATTTTTTATTTTTATATGGTTTTGTTCCTATGTGTAATGTACGTTTTTAAATGCCTTTTTGAAAAATATTTCTTTTCTTTTTCAGGATATTTCGATTCCTATGCTGAAGAAGGTTTTGAATAAAGTTGATCTTATTAAGAAATCAAGATCTGGTCCTCCAAATTTTGAGTCCCACATGATCGAATCAAATGATTTGCAGGTGTCAATTGCACAGTATATGCGCCTTCGAGGCACCAAAAAGGTATGTATGTTATGACTAATACAATACAATATATGTAACAATTTTTTTTGAAGGGATAACTTGTAGTTTTGAACTTGATTTTACTACCTAGTACTTTTCTGCTTTTTCTTCTGGTCATTTACCAACCTAAGCCGTTTAACACTTTATCTTTCAAGGCACCGTTTGACAATTCCAGGAAAATGCACCCATCTTCTGAAGCAAATAATTCGTCTGGAAAACAATGGCTTGAGAAGATGAGGTCATTGTTTATTAGCAAGGGTTCTGGTTATTCTTCCCGCAGTATTATTACTGGAGATTCTTACAAAGGAATAAATGAAATTGGTATACCATCAGAGATTGCAAACAAGATAACCTTTGAGGAGAGAGTAACTGCTTTGAACCTGAAACGCTTGCAGGAATTAGTTGACAATAGACAATGTTTAAGATATGGAGATGGGTTATCAACATATTCAACTGAGGAGGGATCAAAAGGATACACATATCTTAGAGTTGGTCAGGTTGTGAATAGGAAAATCATGGACGGTGACATTGTTTTCATAAACAGGCCACCCACAACTCACAAGCATGCATTGCAGGCCTTTTCCGTTTATGTACATAATGACCATACTGTTAAAATCAACCCACTTATTTGTGCTCCGTTTAATGCTGATTTTGATGGGGACTGTGTGCACATATTCTATCCACAATCTCTTACCGCAAGGGCAGAAGTCATGGAACTTTTTAGTGTTGAACAACAGTTGTGCAGTTCCCATAGTGGCAAGATGAATTTAAAGCTAGTTAATGATTCCTTACTTGCTTTGAAAATGATGTCTAAGGCATCTTTTTTACGGAAGGAAACAGCTCAGCAATTAGGAATGTCAATTTCTTCTCTACTTCCTCAACCAGCTTTGGTTAAGGCTAATTCGGTCCCTTTTTGGACCGTTTTGCAAATCTTGCAGAATAGTTTACCAGATCTTCTGAGTTGCAGTGGTGAGAGGCATTTAATAAAAAATGGTGAGATTTTAAGAGCCGATTTAAGCAGAGGGTCGCTTCAAGCAATATTTTCTGATGTTGCTACATCAATTATGGTTTCCAATGGTCCCAAGGATACACTAAAATTTGTTAATTTGTTACAACAAATTTTGATGGAGTTCTTGTTTTTGGAGGGATTTAGCTTCAGTCTCGAAGATTTTTATGTTTCGGAAGATATTTTAGACGAATTAAAATATAATGTTCAAAAAATTTCTTGCACCATACACCAGTTGAGGTCATCTTTCAATGATCTAATCTATTCGCAAGTTGAAAATAATTTGAAAGATTATGGGTTACCGATTGCAAAATTTATCTTGGGATTTTCATCATTAGGTGATTTGATTGACTCAAAGAGTGATTCCGCCATCCTAAAATTGGTTCAGCAACTTGGATTTGTTGGATGGCAGCTTTCGCTTAGTGGTAAATTGTATTCCAGGTCACTTGTTGATGACATTTACTCACATTATGTTGAAAAATATTCCATGGAAGGGGACGAACATCCTTCCCAGGCTTATGGCCTGATAAAAAATTCATTTTTTGATGGTTTAAACCCTTATGAAGAGCTAATACATTCTATTTCTGCTCGAGAGGTAACTGTTCGATCTACACGGGGTCTTGCTGAGCCCGGGACACTCTTTAAGAATCTCATGGCTATTCTTCGTGATGTTGCTATTTGTTACGATGGAACTGTTCGAAATATCTGCAGCAATTCAGTAATTCAATTTGAATATGAAGTTGATAGACCAGAATCTTCTATCTTGGCTCCTCCTGGGGAACCAGTTGGTGTATTAGCTGCGACATCGGTATCTGATCCTGCTTATAAGGCTGTGCTTGATCCTCGTCAAACTACTAATTCATCCTGGGAGCTTATGAAGGTATCATTGTATTTTCTTCTTAGCATCTTGCTCTCAGTTTTATCATTTTAATGACAATTCTTTCTTAGGATTTTCTTTATTCTATTCTATTCTATTTATTATTTTCCTTTTTTTTACAGGAGGTTCTGCTTTTGAAGACTAGCTTTAGTAAAGATGCCAAAAGTCGTCGGGTAATTTTGTACTTGAAAGACAGCATGCGCAGAGAAAAATTCTACAAAGAAAAGGCAGCTTGCATTGTTAAAAGTTTTCTCAGAAGTGTTACTTTGAAGGAGTGCGTTCTAGATTTTTCTATCATGTACGTAACTTTGCTGAGCCTTTATTGCTTCATTTCTTGTAATAATTAATTATTTTTTGCTATTTTTATGTAGAATTTATTTTTGTTATATCTTTTAGGCCTGTATATCAGACAGATTCGACTCGGATACCCTGGTATCCGAATCTGGATAATATCCGGATAATCTGAATCTGTCCGAATAATATCCGGATAGGAAAATTCGAATCCGAATAAATTTTCGGATATCCGGAAAATCCGAATTCGGATAAGTTTTTATAGAAAACCTTAGAAAATTCTAAAATAAAATTCTAAAAGTATAAAATCAGCCTTATTAAAGTTAATTAATAATCAATTAATCAAACTAAATTGGATAAATTCTGGATATCATTTTTGGTATCCGAATTTGGAATCCGGAAATCCGAATTCGAATAGACATATTCGAATTCGAAAGCGGATACGAATACGGATTTCGGTATACCATTTACATGCCTAATATCTTTATTCTATTTTAAGTAGAATTTTTTTACGGCCTGTTTTGGCCGGATTCCGGCCAACCTTGTTTTTTTAACCCTCGTTTTTTTTGTTAAAAAAACCCCATCTACTACGTTGGATTTAATGCTCTATATTATTTTGTATTTTTTTATAGGTTTTGTAGGTAAACATAGGAAACATATGAAATTTTCCATATATTTGCAAAAATGCAACTTGCGCTTTAAGCGCTTTAAAGTGCCTAAAGCAAAAAAGTGCTTCCTGAAAATTCGAAGCGCTTCTCGTTTTTTTAATGTATATTGCATTGCTATATATGGTCGCTCGTCTCCATAGCCTTTCATTTTTAATTTCACCAAAAAAAACCCATCTACTATGTGGGATTTAATGTTCTATATTATTTTGTATTTTTTATAGGTTTTGTAAGTAAATATATGAAATTTTCCATATATTTGCAAAAATGCCACTTGCACTTTAAAGCGCCTAAAGCAAAAAAGTGCTTCGTGAAAATTCGAAGCGCTTCTCACTTTTTTAATATATGTTGCATTGCTATATATGGTCGCTCGTCTCCATAGCCTTTCATTTTTAATTTCACCAAAAAATATTGAACCATCAATCTATTTTTGGATATACACAGTCATACTATTATGATATAATTATAGTGTTAGAATATCTTAAAATATTTTCTTGTGTAACGTGTCCCACTGTCCCCTCTAGTCTTTATATAAGTGGCATATTGTATTCATTATAAGGAAAATTTCCACTCCCTTATAACAAAAAACAATTGGTACTGTGTGTTTCAAATTAATCTGAAATAACCAAAAACAAAATACCAACATTCACAGTCTAATGATACTTTAATACTCTAATCAAGCTTTTAAATGTGCGATTGTGTTGTGCGCCAGCACCTAGCGCACTGCCGCTTAATTAATTAAAATTTTATAAATTTTATATGTTTTTAGGATTCATATACTATAAATAGTTAAATACAATAATAATATAGTACTAATACAAAGTACTTAAATACTATAAAATTCATATATGTACTTAAATATTATAAAATAGTCTACAAAATTGCATTATGTCATCTTTTTGGCCTTTTTACGTCGATAGATCACTGGTTCAGGTTTATCTTCAGATTCATTGGGGGGAGATCTGGAGAGATTTGTGGCTGTTCTGTTTTTCCAGTTACGAAAAGAACCCCAAAATCTTTTAAAAAAATGACTTGAAAAGCGACTCGGATCTGATCAAGATCCAACAACTGGAGGCGCCTTAAAAATTGCCTCCAGGCAGTGACTCGTGCATAATGAGATGCGATTATGCACGCACATTTAGAACCATGACCAATATAGTGTTCAACTTGTCAAGTTTTTAAATATTTTTTTTTGCATGGTAATTTTTTTATTTAATCAGGTTTTGGTTTGACTTTTCTAATTTTCCATATGTTTCTCAGCATGGCTTGATTCATTTTGTTAATGAAGTTTCAACTTCCATTTCTAGATATCAAAATAAAACCATGGAAAATGATTGTCCAGAAACTGTTCCTGGTCTTGTTGGTCATATTCACCTTGACGAGGTTTTTTCAAAACTCGATGATCTAATGTGACTGTTTTTCCTGAATGATTTCATGTTTATGTTATATAAAAAATGTTGTCATTTTTGTTATTCAAATAGACACGGCTGAGTGGTTTGAACCTTAGCTCACTGGAAATTCTTCAGAAATGCGAAGATGCTATCATCAATCACAGAAAAAAGAAGGGACATTTTAAAGAAATTCTTAAAAGAGTAGCTCTGTCTTCTAGGTTCGTTTACCCCATTTGCACCTAATATATAGTAATGTAGTCGGTATTTTTTTCATATTATTGATCGAAAACTTTCTTAATTTTATATTTGTAGTATGGCAATAGAATATATTGTACTATTTCTATTGCTTTTCCTATGATGCCACTCCCTACAAGAAATACAATCTATCTCAAATTGAAAATCAGGCTATATTCCTATAGCAGTATAACCTCTTGAGGCATTACTTCCATGTCTATTTAATGGTCAGAAGATAGGACACATGGTGACAATGAGATTTATTTTTGTTTTCCTACATTTGTATTCAGGTTATGCCTTCCTTGATAGGATCGATACTTAAATCGAACTGAGAAAACCGAACAAAAAACAAGAACAAAACAGATTTACGTGGTTCGGCAATGTGCCTACGTCCACGGGATGTCTCCTCTTCTTCTTTCTCTCTGTCAAAGAGTACACGTAATTACAAGATACTTATATGGGAGATTAGGGTTGCCGTTTTGTGTTTGCAACCCTAATACCCATTTAACAGAATTAAACCTATTTAATTCTAATGGCTCATAAAAGGCTTACATTAATTCTAATTATTCTTTTAATGACTCATTAGTCTTATTTTTTGAATGAAATTTAATTGCTTCAAAAAAAAAATGAAAAAACGTCTCCACACTCTCACACTCCTTTATTTTCATATAATAAAATATTTATCTTCGTCAAAAAAATACCATAGTTTAAAAAAGCGGAAAGCGCTCCCAATTTCCAGGGAGCGCTTTTTTAGCTTTAACCGCTTTAGCGTCGCTTAAAGCGGTAGTGGCATATGTGTAAATATTTGCAATTTTTTAGAAAATTGCATATATACCCCTGTTTATATATATAATTTTTCCAAAACCTATACATGTATAAACCCAAAAAATATATATAAACCTGTCAAAAAATATATTACCCAAAAAATACACATCCAAAACAAATACATCCAAGTTATTTGAATCATCCAAAACAAATACATCAAAACCAAATACAAAAACTATTTAAGTTCTAGGGTTTGGGTGAGAGGTTTGAGTGAAAGTGAGGGTTTGGGTAGAAAGGGCAAAAAAAAACTATTTAAGTTCTCCCTACACGGGTAACGGGTTGGTCCAACCCGTTTACCCGACCCGACCCAAGTACCCACTAAAAATAAAGCGTTAGGCAAAGCGGTAAAAAAAAACCGCTTTGCCGCTTTAAACGCTTAAAGCGACGCTTAAGCGTCGCTTTTTTTTCTATGAAAAATACTGCTTTTTTTAGCAACATGGTTAATAGCTTGTTAATCTGGATTAAAAAATTCAATGAACTAGTTTTATTAGGCGGCAAACATGATCTTTCAGATAATTATTTCACCTCTTGTAACTCAAGATAGGAATTAGCATATACTTAAGAAAGATTACAGTAATATTAAAATTCTAGTATTTTGGATTGAATGATTGATTAATATTTTAAGTTTCTTTACCATTTATTTTTTGTTGGAGACACACGGTGTCAATTCTGACTTGAAAACCTATCCTTTGATTTTGAATTTTGATTACATTTTCTTTTAATACAGTGAAAATTGTAGTCATCCATGCATTCAGTTCTCTTTCCAGCTGGATAGTTCAAATTCTGATTGTGATATGCAGAAAGATATTCTTATTATGGCCAATTCAATATACCCTTTTTTGATGATTACAATTATCAAAGGTAAATCTTATGAATGTTATTTTACCAGCCTTTTATTGAGTTATGAAGAGAAGTTTATTACCTTTTCTACTGAGATGTTTTTTTAAAGCAAATAAATTTCATTATAAAGACGAAAATTACTTGGAGATAAGAAAATAAAAATAAAAGAAATGAGCAAAGATCTCATTGACTCTTTTCAATTAGCTATGTAATCTAATTATATAATAACTAGGTACGTTGTCTCAGGAGGTTGGTCTCCCATACTTTTGTAGTTGATGTTTTCAAAGGAGAAACTGATGGTGAAACTCTGGTCCAAAGGAGAGACTGATGTTCTTAATTACCTCCTTAAGAACTTCCCCAGGAGGTTTACTGGTGTGTTGTCCATAGTTTGAGTTGCGCCATAGCGTGTAGTGCCGTCTACCCGCGCTATGGGGCTATAGCGCCTCCATAGCGCCAAGTGTATTTTTAATTTTTTTAAAATACCATACTTGATATACCCTGTATTATGCAATCAATATTCAATATATTATAAATTAATAGTCAATACCATACTTAACTAAAGAGTAGTGATTAGTGTTAGGGGAGAAATGGGGAGAAATTGTGAATATAGAAGAGAAATGGGGAGAAATAGGTCCACTACTCATAGCGCGGGTAGATAGCGCCGGCTACCCTCGCGTGTAACTCAAACTATGGTGTTGTCTACTGAGATGTTAGGATTATTGTGCTAATTATTTCCAATAAAAAATGTTTCATACTTTCATTCTAAGACAACGGCCCAATGTAAAAAAATCTCACATTCATCTTAAAATTATTCCGGTAAAGAAAATTCGTCGGGAGTCAGAATTTAATTGCTTTAAAAAATCGTCATACTCAGAATTTGAAATTCTACACTTCACAATTCTCTTCAAGGTTTCACAGTACACTTCAGCCTCTTCTTCAGAGAAGTGATCGGAGATATCAACTTCTTTTTCGGGCCAGAATGCTATAGGAAAAGTTCTTGTCACCCTTTGAAGAATATTATACTTCAGATATGGGAGAGAAACCCCTGAGACAATATGTCTAGTCGATTATTACTAGTTAGCATAGCCAATTGGAAAGGGTCGATGTGTCTTCAATGTAACTCGGGCATTGCCTCTTATTATTCTAATGAAAAAATTTATCTGCTAAAAAAAGATCGCACAGTATATGAAGGTTTCAAATCACCTTCTTTTCTCAAATTCTAGAGGTTTTTTTTGTGAAAGTTCCAGAGGAAATTAATTACCTTCTCGTACTTTTAGAAAGATCAAAACCTATCAGTCCGACACTCAAGCATAACTACTTTGGTTTATTCTCTCTAGTTTTATCGATGAAAATATTTGATAGACAATAATGATTGTCATTAGTTGTCTTTCCCTATCTAATCATTTCTTTGAATAATCAGGCGATCCTCGAATACATTCTGCAACTATTACATGGGTCGACCCTAATTCAACTCATTGGGTAAAAAGCTCATGCAAGAAGTTGAATGGAGAAGTAGCAATTGACCTTATTATTGAGAATAGTGTGGTAAAAAAAAATGGTGATGCTTGGAGGATTGCAATGGATTCTTGCATACCTGTGATTAAATTTATTGATACCACAAGATCTATTCCTTATGGTATCCCACAAATACAAGATCTACTTGGAATTTCTTGTGCGTTTGATCAATCAGTGCAGGTAAAGAATCACGTCTGCATGATGTTATTGGTAATTAGTAATAAAAAAATGCTAAGACTAGTCAGATTACTTAGGTATATGGCTTTCATTTCATTATGTATTAGTGGATAATTGGTTAGTTGTATGCATTTTATATTGTTTTTTATCTTGTTAGCTGTAGTGGGTACTAGGTAGGTAGTGACATACTAGGATGGTCATAATAGAGTTGTGTAATAATGAAACTAATAGACGATCCGCATTTTGGATCTTTCTTTCAAGTTGCATGCTTCTTTTTTGTCTCAGAAGGTCTTTCATGATATTTTCCTCTAGTTTTTTTTCCTAAGCTCTTCAAATTGCTCGGTAAATGCTAACTACTTAAGGTGTAATTTGAATATTTGATGGACTTTTGAAAACTTAGTTTTTTAGAAAGTGACATCCTGACAAAACCATATTGCAGAAGATTTCGAGGAAAGGTTTTAAAACTGGAATAGTGTTAGTGAAATTTCAGATTTCAATAAATATGAATGCTATACCCTAATCCTAATCTCCTCTTCCTCCACCAAAATGTAAGATCAAGTCACTGGAAAGGACTGAAGAGCTCTGGTGAGTAGACTAAAAGGTTCTACAAGGAGGGAAACACTTAGTTGATGATTTTCTGAGAATTTTAGTCCATTTAAAATATTTGAAATATCAATGAACTTCATGCTACTTTTAACTTTTAAATTCAATTTGTTGATTTCTTCTTCTTCTGAATTTGGGATGTTTTGGCAGCGCCTATCGACGGCCATTAAAACTGTTTCCAAAGGTGTGCTTAAGGAACATTTGATGCTTGTTGCCAATAGCATGACATGCACAGGGAATGCTATTGGTTTTTATACTTCTGGGTACAAGGCACTTTTTCGTTCTTTGAATATTCAAGTTCCATTCACTGAAGCAACACTAGTTGTAAGAAAACACAAGTTACATTTGAAATTGTTGGCATTTCATGTAATTGCATATTTTTTCTTCTATCGATGTTGTTTTTAAATATTCTCTCATTGAGTAGGTTCATTGTCTCTGTACAGACACCTTTGAAATGCTTTGAGAGAGCGGCAGAAAAGTGCCACATTGATTCTTTGTCTAGCATAGTTGGATCATCTTTATGGGGCAAAAATATTGCAATTGGAACAGGAACATGTTTCCAAATTTTGTGGAAACAGAAGGATGTGAGATTTCAATATTTTCTTCTTCTCTCAAATGATCATTTTTAATGGCATAAAGAACTTTGATGTTTAACCAGTAATCTTAAATATTCCTTTAACATCAAATTCTTTTGCTGAGAATTATACTGAGTTTTCTCTCTTTTTTGTCAGGTCCAAAGCGAAGCAAATATTGGAAATGATGTCTATGATTTTCTTCATATGGTGAGAGCAACCACTGGTGAAATGGAAAGCGACACTTGTCTTGGTGTAGATATGGATAATCTTGTAGAGGAAAATGGGGACCTTTCGCCTGATCATGACTTGGGTTTTGTGAAACCTACATTTGATGATTCAGATATTTGTTTAAATCATGAGAATCCACAGAATGAAATGCAAGACAAATGGGATATGGATAGCAGCAATTGGAATACAGAGTCCCAAGGGTGGGGGGTGTCAAAGATGGCTGATGCAACTTCTTCAAAAAATGCTGCTTGGGATGAAAATAACTCACTCGGTGGAGATGTGGGAGGTTCTGATAGCAGCAATTGGAATAAACAGGCCCAAAGTGAGCCACCTGAATCTCAAGGGTGGGGGGTGTCAAAGATGGCTGATACAACATTTTCAAAAACAGCTGCTTGGGGTGAAAATAACTCACTCGATGGAGATGTGGGAGGTTCTGATAGCAGCAATTGGAATAAACAAGCCCTTAGTGAGCCACCTGAATCTCAAGAGTGGGGAATGTCAAAGATGGGTGATGCAAATTTTTCAAAAACTGCTGCCTGGGTTGATAAGAACAAGTTTGGTGGAGTTGCAGGAGGTTCTGATAGCAGCAAATGGAAAAAACAATCTAAAAGTGAGCCACCGGAATCTCAAGGGTGGGAGGTGTCAAACATGAATGGTGCAACTTCTTCAAAAACTGCTACTTGGGGTGAAAAGAACTTTCTCAGTGGAAGTGTGGGAGGTTCTTATAGTAGCAATTGGAATAAAAACTCCCAAAGTCAACCATCTGAATCTCAAGGGTGGGGAGTGTCAAACAAAGGCGACGTAGCTTCTTCAAAAACTGTTGTTTGGGGTGAAAAGAACTCGCTTGGTGGAGGTTCTGATAGTAGCAATTGGAATAAAAACTCCCAAAGTCAACCATCTGAATCTCAAGGGTGGGGAGTGTCAAACAAAGGCGATGCAACTTCTTCAAAAACTGTTGCTTGGGGTGAAAAGAACTCGCTTGGCGGAGGTTCTGATAACAGAAATTGGAATAAACACTCCCAAAGTGAGCCATCTGAATCCCAACGGCGGGGGTTGTCAAACAAAGGTGATGCAACTTCAAAAATTGCTACTTGGGGTGAAAAGAACTTGCATGGTGAAGGTTCTGATGGCAGAAATTGGAATAAACACTCCCAAAGTGAGCTACCTGAATCTCAACGGTGGGGGTTGTCAAACAAACGTGATGCAACTTCTCCAAAAATTACTACTTGGGGTGAAAAGAACTCGCTTGGTGAAGGTCCTGATAGCAGCAATTGGAATAAACAGTCTCAAAGTCAACCACCTGAATCTCAAGGGTGGGTGGTGTCAAAGATGGGTAATGAAACTTCTTCAAAAACTGCTTCTTGGGGTGAAAAGAACTCGCTTGGTGGAGGTGTGGGAGATTCTGATAGCAGCAATTGGAATAAACACTCCCAAAGTGAGCCATCTGAATCTCAAGGGTGGGGTGTGCCAAAGATGAGTATTGCAACTTCTTCAAAAACTGCTGCTTGGGGTGAAAAGAACTCCCAAAGTCAACCACCTGAATCTCAAGAGTGGGGTGTGTCAAAGATGGGTAATGAAACTTCTTCAAAAACTGCTTCTTGGGGTGAAAAGAACTTGCTTGGTGGAAGTGTGAGAGATTCTGATAGCAGTAATTGGAATAAACACTCCCAAAGTGAGCCATCTGAATCTCAAGGGTGGGGTGTGCCAAAGATGGGTATTGTAACTTCTTCAAAAACTGCTGCTTGGGGTGAAAATAACTCCCAAAGTCAACCATCTGAATCTCAAGAGTGGGGGATGTCAAAAACGGGTGGTGAAAACTCCTTTGGTGAATGTGTGGGAGTTTCTGATACTCCTAACAAATGGGATGCAGTAAATCGAAAGAAGCAACCCGAATACCAAGCTTGGGGGCCTTCAAATAATGGTGAGCGGAAAAATAAAAAATTTCTTACAGATCAACCGAAGAATTGGAACTTACGTGTTAACGTCACAACAACTGGTCGGCGGTTAGATAATTTTACTTCTGAAGAGGAAAAAATTCTAAGTGACGTTGAACCAATAGTGGAATCAGTCAAAAAGATCTTCCGCTCTTCTAGGTACCTTGCAGTTATTTCTAACTAATTACTCTGGATTCGGGAGGCAATGAATGCATTTGATTATTTATTTATTTAATTTAATGAATAATCATGACAAATAATTAGATGATGCCTGATCAATGTTTTTTACGGATATATAGATTACTTTCTGCATGTGTTTCTTCTTCTTCTTTATACCTAATGATGTTTCATTTTGTTACAATCTAGGATGAATATAGTTTCTTATTATCTTTTTGTTGCAGTGACGGGCTTGCACTCTCTGAAGACGATCAGAAGTTCATAGTTGATAAAGTTCTCCATTACCACCCTGACATAGCTTCAAAGGTTTCTGGTGAAATCGACTATGTGATGGTATGCCTTATTTAATCATTTTCTTAATTCATGAATCCTTAGTTTTGATGGAATATTTTGGCAGGTTGACAAGCACACCCAGTTCATCAACTCTCGATGTTTTTTTGTTGTGTCCACAGATGGAAGCAAGTCTGATTTTTCCTACACTAAGTGTGTGAAGAATTTTATTAGCCAAAACTATGACAATGCTGAAAATTTCAACGACAAATATTTTCCCAAGCCTCGTCGAACCGAGCAACTTCCTCCTCCTCCTGATGTAATATCCGAGGAACAGAATGAATGAGCAAAGGATACGTGGGAGTGTCACCACTCACTATTTTGATATGTGCATTTTTTTTGTATGCCACCAACGGCTTACCTTTCTTCCACCCCACATGGCTAATTTAGCTTTAACTCTACTCTAAAACACAAGCTTAATTCATATTTCAGAATTTAGATTCGATTTACTGGCGACCTGGCCAGTCTTGGGTGTAGTTTATTTTTGGATTCACAGTCCAGATTAATTTTTTCATATAAATTTATTTTTCCACGTACTTTTCAAAGCTGCATTCGAAACTTGCAAACCTGTTTATCTTTTGTTTACTATATCTACATCCGTAAACTCAAAAGTCAAAATAGAATGGAATTTTGTAAAAAATACTTAATAAATATGAGTTTAATTTTGTAAAACTGACTATAATTTATTTTGTCAACAAATTAAAGTAACTATGAGTTTGAGCCTTATCATTTGAGGTCGTTTAGAAATCATACATCAATGGTGAATTGGAAAATCTGAAAATGGTTGAAGTCACCTTTCGATCATTTTAAAGATTTTTGTCGATTTTTAGAATATTTAGTATTTTCGAAAACGGTACATTTGGATTTAAAATGAGTTTGAACCTTATCATTTGAGGTTGTCTAGAAATCATTTTCTACAAAAAAATAGAATTAAAAAAATGATGATATCTCACTACCTCAGTGAAAAATAAAAATCATTGAAAATTATATTACGAATTATTTTGATATAAGATATCTTCATTTAACATAAATAAATAAATGTTTCTATTTATTTGATTTAAAATGTCATTGTTTAACATAATTTAAATATCCTTATTTATTTAATTTGAGTTATTAAATTTTAACAAAGAAAAACAAAATTCATTTGAAATAAACTATTGATTCACTTATTAAGAAAATTAAATATTCTTTTAAACAACGATAGTTCTAAGCAGAAATGAAAAAAAAAAATCTGAATGTTCACATTTCAACTTATCTAAATATCTTTATATTAATAAATCCCAATGTTCGAAAATTACTAAACGGTGACTCGCCACCCTGTGGTGATGGTTGAATACCATCTTATTAAAATTTAGTCTCATTTGATATTTTCCGTATTTATATATATAAAGATAAAAAAAATGATAAAATATAATTTATGTTGTAATTAATCTGTAATTATAAAATTTGACAATCTCTTATAAATTTATAATAGTGACAGAATAACCGCCAATTTAATTTTGACAACTAACAAAGTAACAATCAAATGACTATTAGTCCATTACTAATATCAACTATTTCTTACAAATTCTATCAAAACCTGTCTCTATCAAAAGCCAAAAAAAACTAATACTAGTTAGAAATCGTAAGATATTTTATGAATAATGAATCTATCAATATCTCACGAGATATATTATTTTGAATATTTTATAGAAAATGTAGACTATATATATATATAATGCATATCAATCAATATCACATTATCACTGATTAATCTATAATCTTGCTTGATCCGTCATTTTCTTCGACTCTCTGTCAAAACTTGTCATCCATTCGTTCCTGTAATATGATGATTGTCGTCTTCTTCTTAATTGGTTACAATAAAAATATTACAATACTACATAAAGAATGAGTAGTTAGTAAGTCATAAGTTGTATTGAAAGCGAACACACTCTCAATTTCTTTCACAATAAGAAGCAAAAACAAAAATAGAAACAGAAGCAGTAGAACAAAGACATATGAGCTACCAAGTTAATATCCAATTAGAATTATACCCCACTGCAAAATTCAATCTCAAGCCTCAAGAAATAAGAGCTTTAAGAATTTTTAAGAATTAAGATTCATTGTATCTATAATTTTATGTTGTAGAAAAAGATGCTTTCACTCCAATACTTAAACCAAATACTTAACACTTAGACACATTCTATTCTTCTAAGCCACGGCCGCCATACCTACTCTGCCTGGCGCCTGCCCTACCACGAGCATCCTGTTTAATGTCTTCTCTTAAAGTCTTTAGGGACTTAAATAGGTTGGTGTTTGGTACGTACGGTCAACCAAAGATTTGATATTAATCTTATCGAATTAACTATAAATATTTAATAAATTTAATAAAAAAATAAATAAAGATTAATTTATCTTGATAATTAATAATTAAAATTACAGGTTAATTTTACCATATTAAATACTTTATAATTAAAAAGAATGTAAATAATTGTTTGAATTAACCATAAATATTATAATCAATTTTAAATCTATTTAAAAAAAAAAAAAATATTATGAATATATATTATGAATCTATATGATTATATGGTAGTGAAGAAAGTTTAATAAAAATGAAGTAGAAAACTAAAATCCTAAATTTTTGGAAACAATAAGAGTTGTTATTAAGTATATAAGCCGTTAAAAAAAAGATTCAATGTAGTGAGTTAGTGGACGGTGGGTAGATATTAAAAACCACGTTCGATCGATCGATCGATCGATCGATCGAATTTAAGAAGAGTCAAAATCAAAGGATAGTGGAATGGACTGACACTTTCAACTTTGAATACGCGGTTTGAGGGTTGGGTGGGCTGTCTTCTACTTTCGACTAAAGTGTTCTAACAAGATGGAACATTAATGTCGACTGAAATCACTCTACTTCAGAGTTCGATCTTCTAATGTGTTGTTCTATATAAAGGCCGGAGACGATCATACGTAATAATATCTCACTTCTTTCCAGATCGATTTCCAATGGACCTGATTACGAGGGTTTTGCTTCCGACTATCTTTATTGCCGTCTTCATCATTCCGGCGTCGGCGCAGTCGGGTGTGTCGTTTGAGTCTACGCTGAGTAGCACTGTCGGGGAACTGCAAAAGGTGTTATCTTTGGTGGCGGATTTCGCCGGGAGATTCGGAGGTGGAGATACACGAACCGTCTCTGCGGTTGGGGATTGTATGGAGTTACTAGACTTGTCCGTCGATGAGATCAACTGGACCATCGACGCCAACTCCTCGTCGAGAAAACACCACCACGATAGACGGACGTGGCTCAGTGCGGCTCTTGGTAATCAGGATACATGCGAAGAGGGTCTGTCGCATACCAACGTAGTCCTCAGGACCCTCATCGGAGGAGGGCTCAGAACTGTGACGAACCTCGTCGCCGATTGCTTGTCCAACATTCCCGGCTCGGGAGACGGTCGGAGGAGGAAGCTTTTTGGGTTGAAAAAAGGGTTCCCGACGTGGCTTGGGAGAAAAGATAGGTCTCTTCTGGAGGTTACCACGGTAGGATGCGTGAATGCGGAATTTGTCGTGTCGCAAGATGGATGCGGGAATTATCAGACGGTGAAAGAAGCCATTGACGCCGCACCGTTGAAGAGTGAGAAGAGAACAGTGATATACGTGAAGCGTGGAGTTTA
The DNA here is from genome assembly GCA_001185155.1 of Zostera marina. Classification (NCBI taxonomy): domain Eukaryota; kingdom Viridiplantae; phylum Streptophyta; class Magnoliopsida; order Alismatales; family Zosteraceae; genus Zostera; species Zostera marina. The sequence goes on from LFYR01001913.1 coordinate 661,193, forward strand.
TAAAGAGAACGTGGAGGTGAAGAAGAAGAAATGGAACATCGTATTGATCGGAGATGGTATGGGAGCTACGATCATAACTGGAGATAGAAACGTGGTTGATGGATGGACGACATACAGATCTGCAACGTTTGCTATCTCCGGGAAAGGGTTTTTAGCAAGAGATATAACGTTTGAGAATACTGCCGGACCGGAGAAACACCAGGCAGTGGCTCTCCGATCAGACTCCGATCTCTCTGTTTTCTACAGATGTGAGTTCAAGGCTTACCAAGACACTCTGTACCCTCACGGCCTCCGGCAATTCTATCGGGAATGTCGGATAAGCGGAACGGTAGACTTCATCTTCGGCAACGCCGCCGCTATTTTTCAAAACTGCAACATTCTAGCCAGGAAACCCCTCCCTGGACAGAAGAACACCGTGACTGCTCACGGCCGGAAAGATCCAAATCAGAATACCGGATTCACCATTCAATCATCCAACATCACAGCCGACATCGACCTGGCTACGTCCAACGATACAATGAATCCGACGTACTTGGGACGGCCGTGGAAGCCATTCTCGAGGACGGTAGTGATGCAGTCGTATCTTGGACCGGCCATCCAACCACGGGGGTGGCTGGAGTGGAACGGTGACTTTGCACTGTCGACGTTGTACTACGCAGAGTACGATAATCAAGGACCAGGTTCGATGCTGGGAGGTCGAGTGAAGTGGCCGGGTTACCATATCATCAACGACACCTCCGTCGCCAACTTGTTCACGGTGGCCCAATTCCTCGACGGAAACTCATGGCTGCCTAGTTCCGGCGTGACCTACACTGCCGGCCTTACGATGTAAAACAGAAAAATATCAGTATACATACGTGTACGATAATTTGTTGGGAGTTTGGGAAGTAATTAATGTATGTTAATTGCATTTTACTACCTGAATAGTTTATTATTATCTAATATCTACTCTTTACTTTCAAGAAGATAAAAGAGATATTAAAAATAAGATATTAATTTATTTTAAATAAAATAGATCGAGATATATTATTTTAAATGAACTATCTAAACTAATATTTCATTTTTATACTATATTCTCATTCATTCAGGGCACGCGTTAGTGCGTTACCATATATAAATAGGGCCAGCTTCTACTAAGAACCCCTATATGAGAACCTTGTGAGAACTTTGAATCCTAGCCCTACATTGACATCCAATGGTTAGGAATAGAGTGATTATTTAAATACTTTTTGGTGGAAGATCCCAATGCAGTTTATTATTATATCATTAATAATCTAGTACACCCTTTTGTCCAAAGAATTTTTCCACCATCCACATTTACTTCTCTCTCCTACTTTTCACCTACTTCTTCAATTTTTCTTTCCCTTTTCTCTCACTTCCGTTTTTTCCTCTTCATCCCCTTCTCAAACCCTATTTCCTTCATTTCCTTACCTCTAGTGACTTCTACCATTTCTATCAATCTCTCCATCCTCTCCAAAAAATGGTCATTGGTTCTCCACTAACATCTGCTCAGGTATGTTTTCGCGTTTTCCCCCAAATTTTTCCTTTCTCATATAGTTACATTTAGTTATTTTTAGCAATTGGGTTTGCACTATTTCTATTCATCACTTTTTCTTAGTCTACAGTATATAGTGCACTACACACAGTAATAGTGCACTGTCAATATTCGATCCTCACATTGGCTGTCACATCGTACGAAGTACTGTGATGTGGTGAACAGTGTTTTCTTATAAAATATTCTATCGTCATCACGTAGTACATAGTGCATAGTTCATTAGATGCCAATAGTACATGTCCCAGACCTTCAATATTATTACGTGCTACCTAATACTACTAGGATTAACTTACCTACACTCTCGATCATTGCATCCAGCCATCGTCCCTATTGCCATAGTGCATAGTGCATAGTTCATAGTGCATAGTGCATAGTGCATAGTTCATAGTACATAGTGCATAGTTCATATCCCATTGAAATAGTGCATGTACAGCAATTTACACATTCCTTATCTGGCCATTAATCCTAATAACTACTAAGATTTGCCAAACTCCACTCTAGATCATTTGTATGCAGCCATAGTTCATATTGCATATTACACATAGTGCACAGTGCATAGTTAATATTGCATAGTTCATTGTCGACATTACTCATAATACAACTGATCAACTGCTGTCACACAATGTTTATCAGGATCATATTCACTCGGTACCAAACACGGAAAAAATTGGATCCTCTAGTACACCATATATTCCCGAGCTCGGCCAACAATTCAACTCGCACGATGAGGCCAAAGATGCGTATATGGGTTACGCAGGCAATATAGGTTTTAACGTTCGTATGGGTTCAACCAAAATATACGATGGCGAAATGGTAGGGCGTCGTATTCTATGTTCTAAACAAGGATATGCCCAATCAACCGACACGGCAAATAACGAGAATGAGAGAAAACATCGACGCAGCAAATCACTTTTAGTTACCCTTCCATGTTTCTCTTTTAGTTACCCGGTTGATAATATTACAGGAAGCATCGATGCCAGAAGTATTGGTAATAAGCTCAACAGCATACTGACCGATTGCTTCTGACGCAGAAAACCCATACAGACTTTCAGCCGAGTGGTTCCTACAAAGTTAACATGATAAATTAATTCACTGAAAACAACTTTTGGAACAGAATCGAGGATTTGAAGTTTCGATTTCTCCAGTTTGTAACAATCGTTTTGTATATTCAAAACCCCAAACTGAAACATTACAAAATTTACCAAAATATAATCCTTCCATGGAGATCAATGATGTGCACAGACTGGCCCAATGATTGCAGTATCTTCAGATACTCTGTATCCGACACCCCCATCGTCACCTCCTTATGAAGGGGCAAAGACGACGATATCATAGTTCTAGCCAAAAACGCATTCACACCTCCACCCGCACCATCACCACACCTTTCATCTTGAATCTTCGGGAACTGTTGTTGATTATTATGGGTTTCTTCCTGCCCTCTGGTTCCGGGAGACAAGAGCATGGACAAATCCTGCTTTAGACGTGCTTGACCCGCCTCCAAATCTTCGATTTTCTTCATCAGTTCCTCCGCTGCTGCTGGTGGAGTTTCCATTGCCATTTCAAACCCTAAAAATTCCAATCCCGCCCTCCCTTGCCTTCGCTTCTTTGTAATATCGGAGATCGGAGATAGAAAATTACGAGGGAGTGACGTGAAAGGGGAAATTTGGGAGGTAAATCCTGTAAATCTGTAATCGATCACCCAACGGTCCGCCGAACAAACCAGTGCACTCTGTACTATCCCTTCCCGCGCAGCAAATGGTACACGCAATGTCAGATTATTTGGGCGGACGGTCGAAATTAATTCCAACGAATTGGACGGCTAGGATTAGGTTCTCAGATAGTGCTCACATAGGGGGTTCTTAGTAAAAGCTTTCTGCTTTTCTATATTTTCTTCTTTTCTACATGCCTTAATCTGTAAATTTTCAAAATGGAGGAGAGCGAGCTTTCGGAGCATGAGAGGCTCCATATTCAGCAGATCAGAGAGCTTGATCTGGAGGAACTCCAGGTTGAGATTATCGGTGATGATTCAGACGTTTCATCCGATGAAGATGATGGCTATAGCGTCCTCCGGTACTGACCCATTTGTCTCCTGTCGGTTCTGATTTTTATTAGGGGTTTCCGTTCCAGAATTCATTTCCGTCGATTTTTTTATTTTCCCCTTTTATTTCTCTAGTTTGATACTTAATGCAAGACACTAATGTTTTACGTAAGGTTTTTATTTGCAAAGTAATTATAGAGCTCTGATGTGAATTATATTATTGTTACATTATAATTATAGAGCTTTGTAATAAATTCAAGCAATACACTGAACAGTTTGTCAAACATTCTATAATAATTGGATGATGATTGGGTAAGTAATCGATATTTTTTTGATGGATTACTGATATTGATCGTTAAATAAATAAAAACACAGAGTTAAAGAGATTTATACATGGATATTAGTTTCTAAAACTACCTACCTAGCTACTACTAGGACATAGTAATCAGTATTTAATTCAGCGTACTATGATTAACTATTCATATCTTCATATATGTATTGATGCTAAAGCGTTACAAGTAAACTCAAATATTTTATGCATTTTAAGCACATTGAAAGGTGCTTGAATCCTTTTATTCATATAATCATTACATAAAATTCTTTGTTAAGGGAATCCAAGGATTGGGTGGTTTCTTGCCTTCTTTCTTTCATGATTTTTATTATTTCAGTTTCATTTTGTACTACAGAGTACAAGGAGATGGCGGTTCAGAACAATATCGAGATTTCACACACAACACATCTTTGCCTCCATTGCATTCCTACCTTGGTGGTAAGCATATATCAGTTATTCCATTTGATGATTATACTATTACATTTTGTCAAAATTATAAATTATAATTATATCGCACAACAGAGACTGATGATATACGTGGTAGAATGACATATTTTGATGGTGGTGTTACCTTGACCATAGCAATGTTTTACCTTGAAGGTAATTTTTCTATTTTATAGTCAATTATATCAAAAATTTATTTTCATTTTCATTTTTTTTTTTTGAAGCAATTAAATTTCATTAGAATAAGGCTAATGCCAAGTTTATTTTCATTTTTCTAAAAAGGCTATTTGTGCAAAATGTAATATTTATTTATTTATCTAAAAAGGCACAGCCACTAACTATACATAAAAGTAAGCATAGAAAGTAAGAAAACACGTTAACTTTCTGATGTATGTGGATGATGTCTTCATATTCTCAAAGGGTAATCCTAAATCTTTAAAGGCAATTAAGGTTCTGCTCGAGAAATTTGCATTTTTCACGGGACTGGAAGGAAGTAAATACGAGTAAGAGAGTTCCTCCACTTTCTCAAGAATATGTTTGGAAGACCAATCCTTACACGACATTTTAGGATACTCTGTTAAAAACCTACCCATATCATATCTTGGACTCCTAATCACGGGAAAGAAAAAGTCATTTGGGCAGTGCTGAAAACGCATCTAACCAGTAGAGTCACTTCTAAAAAGATGGAGTGGGGAGCATACTTCTAAATAGCGAATAGCGACGTAGCGGTCACAAAAATTCTCTATTTTTTAATTTTTAAATCTCCATGTAGAAAGGTTGTTTTCACATCCATCTTCTCAAGAAACCAATTATGAGAAGAAACTATACTCAACAGTCAACAACACTCTATTAGTAGTCATTTTCACAACAGGAGAGAACATCTCAGAATAGTCTATTTCCTGCACCTATTGGAAGTCTTTCACCACCAACTGATGTAGAGCATAAGAGTTATTTCAGCTCTAAGATTGAAGCTAATGAGGATGGATCTCCTGATCTGGTCCATCAATGGTCTGACCAGGGTCAGACCAGCCCTACCTCTCATTAAGAGGTTTTAACTCACACTAAATGGACTGTCCATTACCGTTAGCGTGAGTATAAATACAATGGACTCAGCTGGCAGTGACAATCCAGGTATTATTCTCTCATCTACTTCCCTCATTTCTTCCTATTTTTGTGCATCTTAGATCTGGTTTCTTCTATCTTCATTCTATTCTCGGTGGACTCCAAGAATCTCTTACATTCCCTGCATTCGTGAAGGAGATCTCTATTTTCTTCTTCACTCATCCTCTCCCATTGGATTACTATTGCATTACCAACCTTGCCTTGTATCTCTTCTTTCCATCAACTTTTTCTTTTATCCTGAAAACCCATTTGTTATGCAGAAATTTCTCGCCACTAGGTAGACTAGTTAGCCTCCAGGTGTTGTTATCTTTCAGAGATTTTAGCTCCTTTCTAATGGTTTTCTCCCATTGGACTGAATCGCCATGCTTGAGGGCTTCCTTGTAGCTTTTAGGCTCTCCTTCATTTGTAAGCAACATATAGTTCACAACAGAAGAAGGATCAGCTCTTCTGACTGATCTCTTTGGGACTTTTCCAGTTACACCTGGGGTCTGTTTAGTTACCTTGAAGGAACCTAGTCATAAATGACCACAAAATTCTTTATAATACTATAGAGAGTGAGATGGGGATACCTAACCACATTCAGTAAACTAATTAGATGGGGTATATAGACCCAATTAGCCTGCTTATTATGTAATAAGGAGGAGGAGAAATTAGCCTCTTGTACTTCAATTGTGAATATACTAGGGGAATCCTCATCAAGATAGTATAAGCATCAGGGCAATCCATATGGAAAATCTCAAATACCCCAGTACCTACATCTAACATAGATAGAGGATTGTGAAAAGTTTACCAAACATGTACTATGCTTGGGGGCTCCACTGGAACATATTAGGCAGCACAACATAACACATTTGGGCAGAAAGAAAATTAAGAAATAGAAGGCTCAGAAATCATACACACTCAGACCACCAAAGATTCTTGTAAATGAGATCATAAAGGATTCAAGCCGGTCATTCAAGCAAGTGATCAACAAGTAGGAGAGCACATCAGTAGAAATATAAATTCTGAATTGGTGGGACTTGGGAGGCTTCACTTCCGAGGCAACTTTCTTTGATTTCTAGATTTAGGAAAATGTTATATAGAAACAGAGTCGATGGGCATGTCCATCTCTCAAATTATCTATATTGTTTTTTATTACCCTGTATTTTCTGTTTTTTATTTCCCATTTTTTATCTTGGAAATAGCTAACTTCATGGGAAAAAATCCCTAAAGCAGAGTACATTTGCAAATGTTTTTTTTTCCAGGAGTAGTGTTGTTCCCTGAAGCTGTCCTTCCTCTTAGAGTAATTCGACCTGAACTCAAAGCTTCTGTACAAAAAGCACTTAATCAAGTTGAAGCTCCATTTATAATTGGTGTGGTAGGTAATCATCTCTTTTAAACATATTCTTTAATCTTTTGAGTTTTGGTGTTTCTGAGTAATTTTTTTTGATACTTAATATTCATCATAATAATTTTCTACTATACAAATTTTTACCCACTTCTCACATGATAAGATTGTCTTTAGGTTGGAACAACACGACCAACACTTGGAAGTATTCGGTTTGGAACAATTGGGACAACAGCTGAAGTGCGTTATATAAATACTTTTGTGCATTATTTATTATCACTTATCCTTATCGATTATTATTAATTATCTTTGAAGTTAACGATACTTCTTTTTATCATTTCTAATAATTTTGTTAGATACGACAATACAAGTGTTTGGATGATGGTGCACTGAATGTTGTTGCACGTGGCCAACAAAGATTTTACTTGCAACGTCAATGGACTGATGTTGAAGGAGCGGTAATTGAAAATTTGATTTTATGTAAGATGTTTTACCCTCAAATTTCATAACTACCTTAATTATATATATCACAGGAGTGTGCTGAAGTTCAGATCATTCAGGAAGATACTCCTCTGAGAACCCCAAAGAATGCTTTTGCTCAATTGGCTTCAACCAACAACATCCGAAGTTTGGGGGTGTCAAGTTCAGTTTTGCCAAATGTGTCTTGTAGTGATCATATACAAGATAATGTAGAAAATGAATGGGATTGCTTCTCGAAAGCTAATACACAAAGTGATCAATCACCAAGAGATCTATTTACGTTCAGGTCTCCACATGATTCTCCCAGTGGGATGTTTGATGACTCTAGTGTCAGTGATGATGAATTTTTGTTTGAGCGGAAAGAAATTTTAGGGAAGTCATTTCTTGAAAAACTAGATGCATCCCATCATGCCCATTACAAAATGAATGAGTGTGAAAGTACAGTCAGGGATTCTTTAAAGCAGTGCACTTCAACAAGAAAATCCGAAGTCAAGGTTAGTAAAAGCCGGAAACTGCCCCACATGTCAAAACATGCGTACAAGGCACCATTGTCATTTTGGCCTCACTGGGTATATGAGATATATGATTCTTATTCTCTTGCTCAAAGAGTTGCAGGTAATAAGATATTAATTTTTTGGAGTACAATTCTAATCTTTAGTCTATTGATTTATTGTATGTTGTTCTATCGGCATTCATCCATATGCATTATGCAATTACCTGTTTCTTTGATTTTTCAAATTTGTTTTGTTTATTTTGTCCATAATCTTTCCAAAATTATGTTTTTTTAAATAATTTCGTTAGAGTTTTCATTTTGAATCTTTGATGTTTAAAATTATTCTTTTAATTCTACTGTATTAGTTTTTTTTAAGAAAGCATAATGTACTCGTAATTAAAGAATAGATGAGAGACTGTTTCCCGACTTTCCCCCATCTCCCCACATAACACACAACAGTCCGGGATTGGAATTCTCCATTGATTGAGAATAGAGACTGAGTTCACCAACTCTTTACTTAGTCTCCACAGGAAGATAGAAAATTCCACAGACTTCTGATCAAATCCCTTCAACATAGACATCAGCCTGTCCAGGGGGGACAATGAGTTAACATCCCCCCCTGACCCTGTTCCTATCCATGTAACATTCCACATATCTAGAGTTCTTGGACTGAGCTATCAACAATTTCTGCAAGCTTTTTCCTTTAATATATCTATCCTTCACTAGACAGAAAGGACGTGTCATCATTCCAAAGCTTGAACAGCCATTTCATGTGGGTTTCCCTTACAGCAACTTCAAAGTTCCTCACTTCCAGACCACCCAATGATTTACGGGGAGTCATTAGGTGCCAGGTATCTGATCTTCTCTCATCCCAATTTCCCAAATGAACCTGTAGGCAATCTGCCTTGCCTTTATAATCACCCCCTGTGGAATTACAACCCCATTTTCAGTAGGAGAATATACCAGCAAAAACCCAATTTACTAAATAAATAAATCCAGTAGGAGAATTTTGATAGATTGGATCAAAGAGAGAAACATAAGGGATCAAGCATAAGAAATATAACCAACAGTTGACTCTTTAATGTGGAAGCAAACCAAAAAGAGGAAATAGAAGTAGTGCTGGAATGTGGGGCAAATTACACCATCACATGAAAAAAAGGAAACCCATCTAATATGCTGGGGAACTTTGTCCAACAAATCAAACCCCGACTAGTCATAAAGATACCCTGGCACAAGCAATTTGGTCACAAATGCTCACATAATTCTCCTATTTCTCCATAATCTTATGAAGAGTGAGATGGGGATACCTAACCACTTTTAGCAAGTTAATTTATTTTGCATAATAGATCGACAATGTTTTTACATTTACTGTACTTGCATTTCCCTATATTTTTCTGTAATCTTGGGCTATGCCCAACTTCTTTTTCAGTAACGAAAGTTTTAATTTCTCAAAAAAAAAAGAAAAAAGATGGGGAATCCAGACACAATCTGTCTGTCTATTATTTAATAAGGAAGAGGAGACCATGAAAAAGATCAGTCTTGCGTATAATTTCATCTAGGAACAATAGCTGGAAAAAATTGGCCCTCCCCAAGAAGGAAGGGGGATAGGTAATGTAGGTGATGATATGGGTGAAGAGAATAATCAGAAGAAAAAAAGGGAATGAAAGGGAGAAAACAAGGAACAATTTCCTGTTCACGAATTCCCTGTTTGAATCTCACAAACAGAGTTCAGATCTTGCATAAAAGTTAATTCTAATCCAAGAATTAACCCTAAATTGCCAGATTCGAAAATAACAAGAAAAGGCAAGAAAAGATAGAATACCAAAGAGCAAATGGGAGTTACCTGGAATAAGGAAATTAACTCTCAAAAACTGTTGCCTCTTTGTTGTCCACTCTTGTTTATACTCTCATGGTGTGAGAGTGGAAATTCCACCACGAGAGTCCAAGCCCATTTTATTGGGTTTGGTCCATGGGTCGAATTAATTCGAACCCATGGGAGATGAGAGCTTGGTCTGCATCAGGCGACCCCACTTGGGAATCAATTGTCCTCAATTGAGCATCGTCATCCTCTGGAGGGTAGAATTTCCTCAAATCAACAACATTGAAGGTTGAAGACATGTTGAACTCTTGAGGAAGGTCTATGACATATGCATTATCGTTGATTTTCTTTAGAATCTTGCATGGTCCGATGTTCCTATCTTTCAATTTAGAATATGATCCTGCTGGAAATCTGTCCTTTTTAAGATGAACCATAACTAATTCATCATCTTTAAAACTGATTGCTCTTCTGAACCTATCAGTTCTCTTTTTGTACAAGTCATTTGATCTTGTGATTGCTTCTGCCACCTGTTTGTGTATTGTTTTGCTATTTTCCAGAATATCTTCAACTTTTCTGTTTTATGTAGGAATAGAAGAAATATCCATCACATTCTTGGGAAGGTGACCATATGCAACCATGAAAGGTGCCATCCCTGTAGATGTGCTTGTGATGCAGAGCATCTTAGTTCTTTGTGTAATTCTGCAAATTACCTTTTTACCCCTAATATTGGAAGTATTAACAGAGGGCCTCAATTAGATGAGCACACCCCTGAACAGGCTCAAGCTTGGCTCGAGATGGCTCGAGCCATTGTGCTTCACCTTTGAAGCCAATTAACTCACATTGTGAAGGTTGTCCACTACACATAATGTGAGTATAAAAGACCAAGTGGACCCAAAGGAGGGAGTGATTATTTTTATTATTGAGAAGGTATTATTTTTCTCTCTCCCGTTTGTTTCCCTACCTTTCTATCTTCCTATTTCCGTTTTTTTTCCTATTTGCTATTCCCGATCAGAATTGATCCTTGGTGGAATCCTTGGAAATTCCAGATCTACATCCCTTCTTACAAGAAGTTTCCAATCTTCTTTCTTCATCTCTCCATAGAACAGTCCTGTTCTATATTAAGTGGTATCAGACTAGGATTTGCGACTCATTCCTGGACAGATTTGCGGCTTCTTCTCTGGACGAATTTGCAGTATTTTTTCTTCTTCTTCTTCTCTGGACGGATATGGCAGAACAGAATGTTTCCAGGCAGGAGTTTGATCGACTGGTGCGAGCATTGGCAGACCTAACAGTGGCAGTAAATGAACTGCGCAGACCAGCTATTCAGCAACCTCCATTACCGCCAAGGCAAGAACTACCCGATCGCCAGCAGCAACCAAATCGGAATCAGCAGCAACAACCAGATTCAGATTCGTCAGATGAAGCTGATCCAGACCTGTTTCAGCCTGAATTTAGGCAGTATAGGAGGAGAAACGATCAGAGATATTTTCAGAGAAATAACAGAAATTATCAACAAGTCAGAGGT